>OY776278.1:83640191-83977691 GCA_963675445.1 Linnaemya vulpina | reverse complement strand
CGTTGCCTGTGTGCACAGCCAAGTGACTCAAAAGCATAAATAACGGTTTTCGAACATCATGTTTACGAATAACTTCCACAGCCTCTTGGGTAAACAAATCGGTAGCATAAATTCCCGAAACTTCTGGACATGGATCCAAGTCTCGTCTCATATCCAAGCCAGTGTAATTACGATTCTTAAAAATATTCAATCATGAATACAGATTTTTGGTAACACTTTCCAAGACTTACCAACATTTTCAATGTGTGATCATAATAGCCAATATAACCGGAGTAATAACCAAAATGATGGCCGAAACCCCTGTACAAAGGAGTCATTTCCTTTTGATAAAATCCCAAATGCCATTTGCCAATTAAGGTGGTGTCATAGCCAGCGTCGCGGAATATTTGCGGCATTAAATACTCTTGCAGGGGAAGACCCCATGGCTCATCGTTCAAAATAACGAAATGTTGCATGCCTTATGGTGGACGGTTAACAAAAACAAGACTTTCTTTAGAAACAAACAGACTTTGTCGATATTATTACTTCTCACCGGTGTGTATCGGGTATTTCCCCGTTAACAGGGTCGCTCTAGACGGTGTGCACAAATTTGGAACATAATTTTTATTAAGAATTATGCCGTTATAGGCCAAAGCATCAATGTTGGGGGTTAACACTTGATTGGAACCATGAAAGCTGACGTCATTAAAGCCCTTGTTAAACATGCGATTGTTATAAATAACATTTGGTTATTTGAATTTATGGAAAAATATAATGGAAGAATCACCAAGATATTCGTAAAGTATGGGTCTCTAATACTTTCCTTAATTTTACTTGTTACCAGGCCATCGAGTTTATGTTTCAATTAATTAGCTTTTTTTTTAACTAAAATAATATTTTGCTGCCTGGTCCACGATATCAATCGGTATCGTTGTGTCGCTCAAATTATATTCAAAGCAAAAGCAAATTCTTAAGCTTTTGTAATTGTCCGAAAATATACACTTTAAATTTTCTTTCTTTCAATATAAACACTCGCAAACCAAATTTTTGTTTTAATTGTTTATCTGGCGAAAACCCTTTTCCTTATAACTATGGATTTTTTTAATTAATACGTTAAAAGCTTTCTGCCAAACCCTGCTATCAGTATCATATTAGAATGCAATTCCATCAAACTTACCATGTCGTCTATTAATATTATTACAATGTTGGGCTTTTCACTCGTCTTAAGCTTTTCTTCATCTTGGTAACAGTCGACAGTTGGTGGTGAGTTCACAAATATTAAACACACATAAACTGCATACAAAAACCAACAACAACCACAATAATCATAATGAAGAAGTTGCATTGCGGTTTACAAGTTCAAGTTCATTAACGGTGCTGGCACAAAACAAACTGTAATTGGAATAGTGTTATGAAAATATATTAAACAATTATATATTTAAAAAAAAGAAGAAGAAACCGGTGCCATTCGGCTTTATTTTATTAATATTAAGGACAAGAAAAAAGTTATTGGGGTTTTTAGCAACAAGTTAAACTGCTTTTGTTTGATTGACAGTAAAAAGCAAAAGTGGATTATAGATATATATTTTTTTTGCATGACTATCAAGAGGAAATGTACCGCAATTGAACTGTGTTCATGAAGAGAACTGTTTTTCTCATACATACACAATTTCGTGAGTGTATTATATGAGTGTTCATGTGTATGTGTGGATGTGGACATTTATTTGCTATTCGGGATAGTGTTTAAATTTTTTAAAACATGAGCTTTTATTGCCTGTTAATAGTTGCTTGTATATATATAATCAATAGTGTTGGTACCTTAATAATTATTTGGCAAAAAAGTAAATATGGGCTGGTTAATATATGTACATCAACTATTATATATATCACTAACAAAATATGGAAATGTGTGTTCACACACATGCTTAATAAATGTTAATGCAAATATTTGTTATCATTTAGCAGATTATATGATCATAGGATCATATAACTCTTCCTCTTGAGTTATATATTTATATGACAGAATTAAAAAAAAATTTTAATTATACCATCATGTATTTGATTTTCTATTTAAGTTTTTTATCACATGAGATATCGGCTGGTAAATTTTTAGCTATTTTAGTTTATGCGAACTTCAATTAAAAGAAGGCAAGGTAAATCATTATTTTAAAAATGATTTGTATGCAATAAAATAATTTGTATACTTAAATTCAATTAGTCTTGTTAAATCGATAACATTAGAACCACTACAACTCAACCATAAATCTTATATTAGACGTGACTTACTTATAACACCATGACCATAATGTTATAACCTAAAATCAAAGAGCATTTCGTTTCTATTATCATGTATAATTGAATCCAGTGCAACCCATATGATTGGTTGCAGCTGCATTTCCATTTATGGTGAATTCACGTCTAACTTAAGCTTTAGTCACGTCTAATTTAAGCTTAAAACGGAATATATTTGGTCTCTATGGCTATGGGTATAACAAGTATATTCGGATACACTGTTATACTTAATGTTATGTGTAATGTTATACAAACTGTTATATTATATCTGTTATGGTTACGGTGATGTCTAGGCTAATCTGAGTTTAGATGGGTACGTAAGCACATACTATTGATACTCTTACAATAATCACTCGCTATGTTGATATATTCCGTTCGATTGGAAAAGTTGTTGCCGGGGACATTGAAGGACATTTCTAAATTTCTATGAACGATTTGGGCTTACCAGATCTTTTTCATGTGGACGATTACTATTTTGTTTGCTGGCGATATCACGAAAAAGCACAATTTGTACGAAGCTTAACTGTTAAAAATTATATTAAAATAATAAAAAAATTTACTTAATTTTCATATGTCGGCATATTAACTGCCGTATTAACAAAAATGAATTAAGTTTTGCAATGCAGTTTTAAATAAAATTCACATACATATTTTTATATACAAACAAGCCAGAAACTTAAATATTATTTATTAACATAAAATGTTTAAACAAGTGAGCGGTTACTTTTTCCACAAAACTTTCAAAGAGTTGATGATGTTTCTTTCTTTTCGCTTGGTCAAGCAATTAATATTTTGTTAGATAATTTTATATGGCCATGAGCAAAGTAAACGTTTTATATTTTGTAATACAATTATTTTACTTTAGGAATTGTAACACTTAACAAAGCAAATGCAATTTTAACTAAAACTTTATTATCTTCAATGGAACTTGAAATCTTATTTAATTTCCTCCTACTCACGATTAGCCTGAGATAGATATTCTTTTAATGATTGTATTGTTGTTCAACATTAAAATACCAAACAATTAATCGCCGTTTTTTTTCTATATTTGCTGTATTTCATAAGTTTAAGGTTATATTTGTCAAAGACCTCGATTGAAACTTTGCATGCTGTTCTACTGATAAGAAATGCAAAAAGCTAATCGTGTTCTAAACATGTTCACGTTTTGATTATTTTGTATTGAGGCAGGTCCACTAAACAATTTGTTTTGTTCTTTTTTCTCAAAATAATTTAACAAGTAAATTCAAAGTGGCAACTGATTTGAGTTTTTATAAATCAAATGTAGTTACAATTTATATGTTTAGAAAGAATAATAAAATTTTATGTTAAACGTGTCACGATTTGCCTGCAGTTCATTATATCCAAATCAGATTGAGAGGAAAGATATATAAATATATCTGATTGCAATTCAAAAGACTATAAAAAGCTTAAATTCTGAAAAGTTTAAAGCGTAACAAGGTTTTTATTGTATAATAATTTAGTTGACTAGGTTTTGTCTTAAACTCTATATAAAAGTAAAGTATTTACTTTCAAACATCTCTAAAATAAATCTCTGCCGATCACTATGAGTCAGTCACTCTGAAAAAACTTAGAGTTTATCTATAAGCTCTTATATATTAAAACACATGTTCCAACTGCTTTTAAAAATATTCAGACAGTTATTGAAACCAACGTTATTAATATGCAACAAAAAGAATTCGGTTACTTAAATAAGTAATCATTTATATGGCACAGATATTAATAAACTTATAACCATTTACTTGCCAGTGATCGGTTACTTATTGTAACTTTTTTATTAAATCAATTGTTTCCCTTCGCTTTTGCTTTTTATATTTAAGATCACATAGTGAAATTTTTCGTACAAAATATCTTTTTAATTAACAATAAATAAATCGAAATTCCGTTGTAACATATTCTATTCAAATTCCAATATAACCGTTTAATTAATCAATACATCAGAAGTAATTAAAGAGTATAATTAATTGTTTTTAAAAAATGAAGCAAGATAATATTGAATATCTGCTCCTTTTTATCTTTCACATAAAAAATTTGCTAAAAAAATTGCTTTATTTGCAGCGCCTTAAGCATTATATTAATGGCAATTAATTAATTTATTTTTAATTACACGGCTATTTATAACAAAGAAATATTTATATTAATAATACTAAAAAATAATTTCATTTTCTGTCGATAATCAATGGCATATTAGAAAGAAACTTACTCGCCAAAGCGAATTTAATTAATTTTTTAACAATAAATTGCAAATACCAGTTAATAAAACATTACAAATTTCGTACAGAACGTCCACCACTTTTTGAATTGACAAAAAAGCACAATTTGTTAAATTGAATAATAATTAATGAGTTACTGTTCAAAAGACGTTATAAATAATACAAGGATTAATGAAAGAATCAACATCAAGTTAATATGCAACTCACACACCAGAGTAGAACAGCAGTATTTACGAAAGCCGCTGAAAACGGATGTTTTAATGTCCTTGATAGCAGCTAATTAAACGCTTAATCAATAAAAGCTAATATAAAAATATATCACTTCTAGCAAACACAATAATCTAAATGTAATCGTGCATTGTTTTTGAACATTGAAAATAAAACCGTCTCTCGTAGATAATAATTATATAAATATTAGTTGCACAATGTCAACAAACAATTGCTTGAATATTTTAAAATCTACCTATTTTAGAATTATATCCTGGGATGTTAATAATTTAATAAATTTAAATTTATTTCACTTTATTTTATAAATTCTTTTTTATCACAAAACTGATCCGTCTTTGTTGCCTCTTTAAAAGTAACTAAATCCTGTTTAATACCAACTCCAACATTTTAACTGTTAAATATGCATTCAATAACAGTCAGTTAACAGAGCCCAGCTTAACATTTTCTCACACTTAACAGCTGCAGTCAACAGACACTTTCTGTTGTCGGATTCTAATAAGCAAAATTGCAACAACAACAAAAAGAAAAAACAAAACAAACCAAAAAGCACGCATGGTAATCAAAACAAAAGCGAAATTTAAAATGTAAACAAAAAATATGCTTTGCTGATTACAAAGTTTGTAGAAGAGAGACAAAAGGTAAAAACTGATTGGCACCGTGGGTACAGATGATAATAAAATTGCAAATAATATTTGTAGGTGTATAAATGCCATTTTGTGCTGATGCGTATCCGTAGTTTGATGGAAGAATCTCATAATTCTACAATTTTCTTCTTTAAATTTTATACTTGGCGACATGATACGTAAGAGAGAATTTATATCCTCCATTAAGCAAACTTATCATAGCTTCGCCGTGGTGCCCAGCAGTACTAAAAATCACATGAACTTAGTTACACTGCTTAACTCTGGCCAGTGACGCATTGAATTATTGCAAAAATTCATAAAAAAGCTATTTATTTCGGCACATTGTTTGATAAAACTTTTTATTTCCAATTAACTAATTAACATGTAGGGGTAAATGCACTTTTTCGAACTTTCTTTTAAAATAACACCAGTGAGTGTGTTAAAAAATGCTTTGCCAAATACAATTAAGAATTAAATTAAAAATCGTTTGATTCGTGATTCACTTTGGGAGAATTAAGTTGTAAATCACTAATCAAGTTTGGCTGGTTTCATTTTTGTAAAAATTTCTCAAAATATATTTCTATTGGAATATTTTGTTTAATATAATATTTTTATTGTTTGACTAATTGCAGGCTACACGATGGAATATAGATAACAGATAAATACATGTCCATGTGAGTAGGTAAGTCAGAAACAATATACTTATTATTATTATTTGTTATTTTTAATTGAGCTATTAACCATGAAAACAATGGATGTGCGTTTTTATTTTATCAGTTTTCAGATGCTTTTATTGAAGATACAGAAAATAATATGAGAACAAAAGTTATTTTCATTAAGTTGAAAAATAAATACTTTTGAATGTCGTGATTTGTATGTGCAAACAAAATATTTTAATGAAATTATTTTAACATTTGATGCATTTGTTGTTATATGGTTTTTTAAAAGTTTTTTAATTGCAGATAAATAAATGTTTGATTAATTTAATTGTAGTAGGAATTTGTTTGTTTACTTCAGTGTTCATGACCACGACATTTTAATATATCTTAGCCACCTTGCACTTTCTCCATATTCACCACACCATTGTTGTGCAATGTAGGTGTATGTCTGAGATAAAAACGTATGTATGTGTAAGAGAAAAAACAATATTTTAAATGTCACAAAACTCTGCATAACATTAAGCCACACATAAGTTTGTGGTACAGTTTTATATGTGTTTTTGTCCATTAATACCGATAAAATTTATATTTTTGAAAAAATATTTTTATGAAAATATGCACAATATAAAAAATTTATTTTTAGCATGAAGATTGTAAAAATGTAATTGAAATTAGTTTGAAAAGCAAATCTTTCTATTTCACCTTGTTAAGGACATGCATAAATGCTGAAAAGTGAACATAATATTATAGTTGGCAGAAAGAAAACAAACGCTTTTAGTTGTCCTCTTTAAATCTGTCCTTTGAAGAAAAGGATTTCTTATATTTCAGTATACCTTATTTAAGCAAAGAAGGACATACACATCTCTACAAACATGTAGTTTTTTTAGTTCTAAAAATTATCTAAAGAAAGTTGCGAGTTAAGGAAAAATAATACAAAACAAGATAAAAATTTAATCACAAATTTCCACTCTGAAGAAAAAAAAATCAATTTCAAAATCGTGCCAAAAATATCCCACTTGAAGTTACACCAAGTGATTTAATAAATAAATTAAATTACATTATGAAATATCTAAAAATTATACTACTTAGCAAAAATACTTTAGCAGCTCCCAAATTTTTAACTGCCGTTGCTGTATTCCCCTCCAAAATATCCTCCCACCATGTCCACTCTCCATCAAAATTCGCCGGATCACAGCGATAATCAGGATCTTTGTTATTAATTTCATGAGCATTTTCACGAAAATAGTCAAGGCGTTCCAACATGTCTGTTAATATTTTGGAATTTTTATATTTTTCATACAAATTCTCTTGTTCACAGGGATCCGCGTCCAAATCGAACATACAAGGGGACTCTGAAGGATTACAGGCGGCCACACTGTCAGTGGAATTTTCGTACAGACACTGGATCGAGGCCAACTCGCGTAGCTCTGTTATATTATTATTAGCTGAGGCAGCAAGCTTGTGTAACTCCTGCCATACCGGGGAGCTTTTTACGAGTTGTTCGTATAAAGGAAAGCGGGGATCCCATTGGGATTTATTGCTAGAACGTTGCGAAAGCCAATCATCGTATTTGCCTTCGAGAGTAGTGCCACTTATATATTTCCATTTGCCTTTGGTAAACGCCTCATATTCGAATATGTCGTCAATGTTGTGCAAGATTTCGCGCTCCACAGATTCATAGCCATACTTGAGAGCTGACCATAGATTGAGGCCATCTATTTTATTGGACTCCAGGTCCAAGCCTATGTTAGCTGCAGAGGCCAGCGTGGGCAATAAGTCCGCTATATAAATAGGTTGTTTCCATATGGTGCCCAGCTGTTCTAACTGAGTAGACCAAATGGCCGCTGAGGAGCGCATAGCCCCCTCCCAAGGAGAGTTTTTTTGCTGTTAATATCAAAACGTGGTTAAAATATGTTGTCATTAGAGGCTAAAACAATTACTTACACCTCTTAAGGGATAATTAGAAGCAGTAGTAGCGTGCTGGCCCCGTGTGGGGCCTCCATTATCAGATAAAAATAATATAATGGTATTATTTAATATTTCCTTCTCTGCCAGTCCTTGAATTACTTTGCCCACACTCTCATCTAATTTGGACATCATGGCAGCGTAGATTCGTCTTTCAGGATTTTCAATATAAGAATATTTTTCAATTTCCGCTTCCGGAGCTTGTAAAGGTAAATCGTCGTTGCCACTATGGGGCGCTAAATGGCTTAGAATCAACAGCAAAGGTTTTGTTTGAAAATCGTGATCTCTTATGCGCCTCAAAGCAGCTTGAGTCAACAAATCTGTAACGTAGGTGCCATTGCCATCGCATGTAGGCTTTAAGTTGTCACGGAAATCATGGCCGCGGGAGTAATTTTTACCCTGCATGTTAAAGGAGTTGAAATATTGAAAATGTTACTTGAAAATTAGCACACACAGAAAATACTTACGAAGTACTCCATTGACTGATCAAAATAGTCGATGTAGGAACCCAAATAACCGTAATGCTGATCAAAACCCCTCAAAGTAGGCGTATAGGCTTTACGTGACATCCCCAAATGCCATTTCCCAATAAGCGAAGTGTAGTAGCCATTTTTGTGGAATATATCCGCCATTGTGGTTTCATTTAGGGGTAAACCCCAAGGTTGATCATTGGGTATGACAAAATGCTGCATGCCCGTATTGGTGGGATATTTGCCCGTCATCAACGCCGATCGTGAGGGTGTGCACATAACGGACGCGTACATATTATTAAGTATGACACCGCTATAGGCTAAAGCATCTATGTTGGGCGTGAGGAACTCATTTGAGCCACGAAAACTGACATCATCGAAACCCTGAAAAGGGAAATTATTGTATAAGTTAATTTTCAAAATCCTAGTCAAAAGCTTATTGAAAAGACCCATTTGGAGGAGTAATGGTTGCCACAACGTAAGATCATGGCTTTCTTTTTTCATCCGAAACAGGTGGCAGCATAACTGAGAATAACGATTTCTATATGTCGTTAAAAACCATTTGAAGGAATGGCTCCCGATTTTTTTAAGCAACAGGTTGGTGCCCGAATTGCAGATATGGACTTGCGAATTAACCACCTCGTTTGTGAGATTCGCAGGCGCTGCTCTCCTAACGATATGAGACCAGATATGCTCGAGGAAGAGGTGGATCCATCGAATGATGTTTATGAGGCGCCATATGCCAAAAATGATTTTCAATATTAAATGTCTTGAAGTTCGTGTATGTCAACATATCGGTCTTTCCATTGAGTTTGTTGGGTTTTATTTTATTTTGTTAAAAATAAAAAAGTTCTAGGCCTGTAGAAAAACACCCTTTATATATTGCGTATATAAACGGATTACATATCAATGAATTTTTTTCAACATAAATTTTCTCTGTTACATTCTTTTCAGTCGCCGCCGATTCCATGAGTGTTTAGACGCCGTTGGCTATATTTTAGGCGGCATCAGGTTTACTTCTAGTCAAACATATTTAACCACTTAAATTAACTTTAAATATTATATATATTTTGTTTTCTTCAAATCTTACCATATCATCAGCCATGATTATCACAATATTAGGTTTGCTGGGTCCATCCCAAGCTCGGCATTCTATTAGCGAGACAATTAAATAACTAATTAAACTGTAAAGCCTCATATTTACAGCAGAAAAGCTAAAAAACGTCTTTCTAACTTTTTGAATACGATATATAAATTTCTTTTTTCATAAACAGCAATAAAACTGTAACAATGGATTTGTGGTATAAAATATTTAATAAATTTCTAATTTAGTATTTTCATTGTCGTTTAATTTAATTAACGTTCTTATTTCAACAAAAGCTCTTCGAATCAATAATAAATAGCTTAACTTCAACAGCAAGATAATAGACAAAATCGGTTGCTTTATTTACACTCATTAAAAAATACTGTTAAAAACTTTTCTCGAGATAAGAAAATGTAAAATGTGTCATGCTTTTGATATTTTTAAATAAATTTGCTTTAAATGATTTTAGTAGATGTAATTGACAATTTCATGGTTGATTATAAGCCAAGCCAAGATAACATTTGAAAAAAGATATTCCGTATATAAAATAGGGTGTTGCGTTCTTGGGTACAGCGAGAGGAAAAGAGATCAATGAGTTCTTGTTATGACTGGGATATTTGCTGAAGCTTTTTTTTATATAATTGGAACCAACTTTAAAATTATATCTTGGTCTATTCAAAGGTTCTTCCCTGGCGATCCGTCTTTTAACCCCTCAATTAATCTGTTTTAAATATTTTAATAAAATTTGAAAAAAATCAGCATTATTTAATATTTTTTTATAGTTTTGAATTAGTTAATTCTTCTAGCTTTTTACCATTTCTTCCATTATAATAATCCGTGGTAATTTTTAAATATAAGTTGTAGAAATCTTCATTTTTTTCAATATATCGCCCCTTCTCTGTGTGGCATCTTCAGAAATATATCAACATGTGGGTGATTCCATGTCGAATCACGACACGACCTCTTTCGATTTGAATGAAATTCTATTTAATGTTGTAATATATATACCAATGGCAAAATATTGAATTTTTTTTCCAAAATTATGTCGCTGAATTCGGTTTTCCACTATATCGAAAACTATCTCATTCGCAAAAAAATCGAGTTCTTATCAGATCTCTATGCTTGGAAGTCCTTCTCTGACCAATTTTTAGAACCCGTCGCCATGTCTGTCTGTATGTGTGTGTGAGTAAGTATGTGATCTGCTTATAAATTTTTAACGGCTGAATCGAATCAGAATGTAGGAGTTTTAACGAGTATTTGTGAACTTAGATTTGCTGGGAATTTGAACCGACTCGAATTTGAAAAAAAATTATATTTCACTGCCTCACCGATCAATTCCTCGAACTAATCAGCTTTTAACGTTATAAAAAGCATGTCGATCATAGCAAACCGGGTCAAAATCGGTTGATACGTTCGTGAGAAAATTCTGAGGAAGTGATTTTTTTTTTTTAATAAAAAATAAAATATCTGATCAGCTGATCTGATCTCGATTCTTCAAAAGGCATTAAAGAGCATTCCTGGACTTAGTTTCGCTGTGAATTTTAACCAACTCGAAAGAGCAGATATCAAGATATTGAAAAAAAAAGTTTAAATCTCCAACTCTGGAACAGTATATTCGTCTGAATCGAATATATATTATATCCTTCATCCTTCGTCAGCTGGTCTGTTGCTTTTATTCATAAAAAAAATTTCAACTTTCCAACCCTGGAAGTTTCTTTTTATTTTCTTTGAATTTTAGTTCCAATTGAACTCTTCCTTAATTATTAAATAGATTTAACTAATAAACAAACCCTCTGTGTCTAACACTTACTTTCGGATACCCAAAATAAGTTTACATTTTCCAGCTCTGTACTTCGCTGGATTCTTAATAGCGACCTATTTAATACTATTTCCAATACATCAATCCAATGCTGAAGTCTGTAGTTTTTCGGGGGGCCTTAAAAATCCGATTCTATTACAGGCAGACATCATTCAGGGGACTTTCCTATTCATAAGGACCCAAAATACATACACTCTATCGGAGCACACATTAATATTGTGGCAAACGTGTGTACAGACACATGTGAAGGGTATAGAAAAGTTTGCTTAACAAAATATTTGAGGGCCTTCCAAAATGTAAACAACTTTCTATTAAGTGAAGGAACTCTTGTATGTGAGAATTATTAACGGGCAAAACACAACCCTGAAGGGTTACACTGGCCTATAAAAATAATGCCATCGATGAGTATCGGTTGCTTACATTTAGTATAGACCACTTCAGGACACTTGCATTTTTATCAGTCATTTGAAATCTTCGTTATTTTTATTTTTAAAAAATTTGAGTCCGATAAAATCTCAATGTTTATATGAAACAGCGAACGGGCCTTTACTAAGGAAATCTTTTTTCAATCAATTGATTAAGAACCATCGTAATTTTTCCTTTTGAATTTATTATAATTTGTTTTCTTGCTTAAAAGCTCAGCTTAAGTTTAATAATAAACAAATTTATTTGCCATACGTTTTGCATTGGAAAGGCGTTAAAGTTTAATGTTTTATTTCGCTCGCTGTATCATTTTATCAGTTTGCTTATTGTGAAACACGAATATCTCACGTTATGGTAATTAATTTTTTTAAATCAAATATTTTTTTATAATATATACATACACGCACACACACACACACACACAAACCTGTGCATTTAGCAATAAAAGTCAATAATTGCAATAAATTTACATTCCTTCTTTATTCGTGTATTTCATTGAGTTTGTTTTCTTTCTGCTGATCATTTTTAAAATTTAATGAATTTTAATTATGCACATGAGATATTTTACTGAAACTTATTTTTGGAAATTAAGCAGTTCCCACAACTGTCTTTCTTGTCCTGTGGCTTTCAGCTGTTAAGTGTTAACCAAAGAAAAAAATAAATCATTTTGTTTTGTTTAAAATATACGGAATTTTTAAGCAAAATATTTTTTTCAAATTCGAGGTTTTTCCCCCCTGATATTGTGTTAGTTAATAAGTCCGTATTTATTTAGCAAAAACACAGTTGATAACATCGTTGAATATATATGTATTTTGTCGGCAACAACACAAAATACAACAATTAATTTTAATTAAATATTTAAACAACGAAACGATTGTTACGTCTATTCGAAATTTATCATCGATCGATTGATTAGTTTTGTTCAAAACACGATTTATTTTTAGCCCTGATTTTCCACTGACTTAGTTCTTTAACAATTAAATTTGTTTACAAAACATTTTTATTTTGAAATTAAACAATTGATTGCACCCACTCTATTATATCTATTATTTTTTCTATAATAATATATTATTGAATACTTTTAAATAACTCCAAATTTAGTTGCATTTAGTTTTAATTCCCGCTGTTGAATGTCAGTCGAACTGCAATTGATAATCGTTTTATGTTTGTTTTTTCAAATTCATTTGTAGTTAAAGAGATTCACAAAATCGCTTCTCAATTATTTACTTTAAGTTGTGAGTGTTGCCAGGTTGTGGATTGTAACTCTCATGCAGGTTAGTAGGGGGTGGAATTCGTGAGTGATAACATCTAAATATAATTTAAGCATTATGAATATTAATACTACTACTGCACGCTAGAGGCAGCGTAAAGCTCCTCAAAGAGAGTGAGTAAAGAATTGCTCAAAAGCAGTTAAAAAAATTATGAGTACTATATTATTGACCATCTTAACCAAAAAAGTTATTCAGAGTCTAATTTCTAATTTCTGAATCCTTATAAATAGAAAAGTAGCATAAGCGATACCCGTCTGTGGATACGTAAAATCGGGTTTCCCAAGCACCATAAAACGTAGAGACTTTGATCTTAGATTGATGTATTGGAAATAGTCCTCAACAGATTGCCATTGAAAATCATTACAACACCGTTCCAGAGCTGGAAAGTTTAAACTTATTTTTGATATATAAAAGCTACAAGTCAAAAAATTATTTCTTAATTGAACCTATTTTGAACTCCCAGAAGAATTAAATTGATATTATAAATCAAAAAGAAAACGCCAGGGTTGGACAATCGAAAAATGTTTTGGTATCTACATGAAGGCAGCAGACGTATGTCGATGAATGCACAATTGAGATATTTTTAAACTAAACAAATTGCTGTTTATTTGTTAATTAAGTCTACTTTATAACTCAGGAAGATTTAAATTTGTATTAAAAATTAAACAAAATATAGAAGCTTCCAGGGTTGGGAAACTGAAAGTTTTTTTCATAAATAAAAGCAACAGACTTATATGAAGAATGAAGTATATATAATATTCGACACAGACGAATATAGCAGTTTTACTTTTTATTTTATATATCATTTTTTGAAGTGTTAAAATTTATATATGAAGTTGGGTGCTGTTTTCCGGTACATAAAATTTGGTTTGCCAACAGATCGGTTTCTTCAATGCGCTGTCTTCGGAATTTTAGTCACTAGTTTTCATATCGTAATTTTATCTCTTATTGGCATGGCGGTGAATTGTAATCACAAGACAAGGTATCTAGTAAATAAATATGAAAGGATATGTAGTTGCCATGGCATAAGCATGCAGATCTCACTTACATTCCGTTGGCGGCTCATCTAAAAAGTTCGTCCAACTGCAATCATGTCTTGTAGGATCAGCTTGCCACAAACCACCTCCATAACGAGGCTAAATGGCCGTTCGTCTTAATTCTTCTAATCTTTTCTTTATTTGTTTTAAAGTCTCTTTGTGTAAAGGATTTCTAGCTAAATTATTTTTTTCACAAGGATCCAGCCAGATATTGGAAAGACATTCTTCCTCCAAAGGATTGCAAGGCGTTTCTAAATGGCCGCATTTTATTTCAGTTTTTGCTCTAAGATTTTTTATTTTGGCACAAGACAAAGGCTGCTCATCGTATTTGGACAAAGTTTTAGAAACCAAAGAACTCCTTATAACCTCCTCATAAATTCTTTCCCGGAGATCTGTTACAGTACTTGAACGGTCTGATAAAGTATAATCCAACTGGCCGTTATTTGTGGTGCCATTTATATATTTGAATTGCTGGAACATAAAAGATTCCACCCGTAATATATCATCCATCGTATGTAAGATGTCCCGTTTACTGTGTTTCGTAGCATCAGTTTCGCTTGTTGATTGCAACAAATCGGGCCAATGATTCACACCATCCAGATTTAATTGATAAGGGCTTAAGGAAATGTTGGCTGCTGCGGTCAAAGTAGGCAGGAAATCTGCTACATATATAGGCGGCTGATGTATGGAGTATTTGTTTTTGATCAAAGGACTCCAAATGGCTCCGGGCACTCGTATGGCTCCTTCCCAGGGTGAATGTTTTTGCGTGAAGAAAAATTGTTGGATAAATTATTGTTAGAATCTTAAACACAATTAGTTAATTACTTCTCGCAAAGGCCAATTGGAGCCTGTGTTAATAAACATACCGCGTGTGGGTGCCCCATTGTCTGCAGTAGATTTCTTTTGTCCAACGCCCTTGCAATTCTGCCCACACGCTCATCCAATTTAGAGATCATTGCTGAAGAATAGAATATAGAAATTATTTTTCATTTGCAGCTAAAAAAATTAAAATATTTCAGATATCGGGGCAAGTTGCTGAGTTTATCCCGTATAAGATATCGACCTTCTGAGTTCTTGAGAAGCTTCTCTGACTATTCCTGAGAGGATGTCACTATATCTGGACGTGTGTGTGTATATGAGTGTGTGAATGTGTGTGATCCTTTTTAAGTGTTGAACGACTTGATCGAATCGATCTAAACAATGGGGTGTTTTCAGTTATCATATTTTTGGAATTACTTTAAACACTTTTAAACAGCTTTGCCGACCGATTTCACCAATAATCAGATATTCAGATGAGAAAACTACGTTCATAGCCGATATCCGTTTACAATTTCTGTTTTTCAATTTGAACCGCCACTTAGGAAATGATATCCTCTACTCAAATGTTTCGCACTACAACTAGTAGACGAGTAATTTCCGCAACAGAATCCGTGGCCATCATTGTTTATTGTTGTTGATGTTCTGTCGCTTAGTTTATGAACAGGATTTTTCAGTTATCTATACAAAAATACTTCTCAAACAATTTGTAATGTCTTAATAATGTTAAACAATAAACTAACACAATGAGTACCACAAAAGTTTGTGTTATGAATGTATCTAAAGTCTTTCATAGAACATTTTATTTTTTTATTAGGCCTATCAAAAACAGCTTTTAGTTTAGAATTATGACTTTTACCTAAAAGTTTTAAAGTTTCTATGTGTAAAAATATTTCAATATGTTATTTTCTTGACAGATATTAAAAAAGTTGTTAACAGACTAGCAATAGTTACTAACGGCATGGTGATGAATTATAATCACATTTCAAGGCATCTGAAAAGAAATATGTTGAAAATCTCTTTGCGTGTCACAATATACAACAAAATTTATCACTTACATTCCGTTGGCGGTTCATCCAAGAAATTCGTCCAAGTACAATCATGCCTCGAGGGATCACTTTCCAAAAAGCTGCCACCTGTACGAGGCAGTACTGAAGTTTTCTTCAGCTCTTCTAGTCTGTCACGCATTTTATGTAAAATATCCTGATATTGAGGATTTGTGGCTAAATTATATTTTTCACAGGGATCAAACCACACATTGAACAGGCATTCTTGCGCGAGAGGATTACAAGACGATGTTTCTAAACGGCCACATTTTATTTCAGCTTGAGATCTAAGTTTTCTGATTTTGGCAACAGTCAGGGGTTCCTCGTCATACTTTTCCAAAGCCTGAGAGACCAAAGAATTCTTTATAACTTTTTCATATTTTAAATCGCGCGGATCTGTTGTATTGGTATTCCTAATAGTTACAACGTGATCAAAATCGCCGTTTATGGTGGTGCCTTTAATATATTTAAATTGCTCGAACATAAAAGATTGTACTTGATCAATTTCATCTAACATGTGTACGATTTCCCGTTTATTGTGTTTGGTAAATTGGGTACTACCAGCGGAGGCCACCAACTCGGGCCAATGATTTAAGCCATCGAGATTTAATTGATAAGGGCTTAAGAAAATGTTGGCTGCAGCGGCCAAAGTAGGTAGGAAGTCTCCTGCATATATAGGCGGATGATATATGGAGGCTTTGTTGCGCAGCAAAGGACTCCAAATGGCTGCAGGCACTCGTAAAGCTCCTTCCCAAGGAGAATTCTTTTGCTAAAAAAATTATAACGTGAATTGGTTCTATAATTCAAAATAGGGTTGCATAATTACCCCTCGCAAAGGCCAATTCGAGCCTGCATTGTTAAATAAACCCCGTGAGGGTGCACCATTGTCGGAATAAAATAAAATAATTGTATTGTGTAGCAGATTTCTTTTTTGCAAGGCCTTCACAATTCTACCCACGCTTTCGTCCAGTATAGAGATCATGGCTACAGTGCAAATTTAGATATAGTACTTTTTTATGTTAATTCTTGATTGTTTGATTGGTCGGACTTACCGGCCAAAGTTCTTCTTTTTATATCCGGTATGTAATTGAATTTTTCTATTTCCTGCTCAGGTGCTTGCAGAAGTTGCTCTTCATTGCCAGAATGAGGAGCTAAATGATTGACCATTAAGAATAGGGGTTGTTGCTGCAGATGGTTAAGTATAAAAAGTTCTGCTTGTTGTGTTAGAAGGTTAGTGACATAACTGCCCTCTGGTACACACTCCAAGTCCATATTGCGCCGAAAATCATAGCCCATGCTGTAATTAGACTGACATCACAATTATATTTAGCTTGATTAAACAATTTGCTTCGTTAAATAACAAAACTGACTGGCATTTTCGATCTCCTACGATTGTAGTCAATAAAGCCTCCCCAATAGCCATAATGCTGATCGAACCCTTTATACGTGGGAGTATATTCTTTGCGTGCAAAGCCCAAATGCCATTTACCTATCAAGTTTGTAGAGTAGCCATGTGCTTGGAAAATCTCCGCCATGGTTGTAAAATTTTCCAAAATTCCCCAGGGTTCTTCGTTAAACAGAACGAAATGTTGAGTTCCTGGAAGTACCGAATTTCATAATAAATGCTTATGAAATATTTTGTTCTTACTTGCCTGTATGTATGGGATATTGACCGGTTAGTAGCGCCGCCCTGGAAGGTGTGCACATGGGCGGTGTGTATAAGCGATTTAAAATTTTGCCATGATAAGCCAAAGCATCAATATTTGGTGTGAGAAATTCTTTAGATCCACGAAAACTGACATCGTCAACACCCTATTGATGGAAATTTAAAAATCATTGCGAGTGAAGAATAGTCTATACAACTTTCTTACTCTTGTTTTTACAACTGATTAATCACAAAAACAAAATCACAGAGAGATAGAAAAAGGATTTAAAATAAAAAATAATGGAATATTGTTGAGTTTTTATTCTCCCTCTACGTCTGGAATCTGCGCACCAAAATGGTAGATGGCGCAAGCAGTTGCCAAGCATTCAAAAATATTTTATTGTCGTACTAACACGAATTAATCAAACATTTACATATTCATAGAAACAAGCGAACCCTCATAAGCAACGCAAAACGTTTGTGCAAATGCTGTTTCCCCCTTTTTCAAACCTTCTATGGGGTTTATTTGACCCTTAAGACCAGTGATCTCAGTTCAGTTGTTTCCTAAAACGCAGGCATAAATTCCCAAACAACTTTTTAGGAGTAAAACCACTTTGTTCTCTTCAGATTATAACTTATAATATATTTTTATACACGCCCTAATTATGTAAATCACAACGTTCCACGTCACTGATATTTATATAGAAAGCAAAAACAAATTTCTGAAATGGTATATAAAAATTTGCTCCTGTTTTTCATATAATTTGTCAACAGCTTCAAGTTATGGGTTACTTTAATTATTGCCTGGAGTTTTAACTTTTTTTAACCTTTATTAATTATTAATGTTTAATATTCAAAATGTTAGTGATTTATGTGGAGAAAATTTAAGATTAAAAAATCGTACTCTTATTCATACAAATTCGAACTGTTTTTCAGAATGAGACAAAATATCTGCATATATTCACCATATCATCTGCCATTATGATCACTATATTGGGACGGTTAATTGTATTTTTTGCTGCACAGCAGTAGATTATACAGAAGATATATACTTTCATTATAAAATACATTTTCTTAAAATATGTTTAATATCTCCAATTAAATAGGTGTTGATTAATAGACTTAACTTGTAGAACTAAATGAAGTCTAGCTTTCGGACGCAATACATACATTTAAATATTCTATCAAGTTCAACAAGGTATTGAAAATGTGCATTGTCTAACAAATATTCACCTGCTGTCATATTAAAACAAAAAGCGATTAAATACACCGGGCAACACATTCTTTGCTGCATGTAAATTTTATTTTTTTAAAGAGTTTAATCTGGCTTAATAGATCCCTAATTGTGTAAATCAATTAGCGTTAGTGCAAATCATATAGACTCAAAACAATATGTACAAAATATTTTGATTTAAAACCAAAAACAGAAAAGAAATTCTGTGATTTAGTGATTTTATACTCACTAAATTCAAGCTAAGGTTTCAAAATAAATATTTAATGCTTATATATTTTAAGGAGTATTAAACTTTTGTCTAATAATTCGTTACTTTCTATATGCTGAAAGTCAATACTTAAAAACAAAGATATTATTTGCACAAATGATGAATGACAAAACAAAAAATTTATTTAAAAGCAGAACAAATACCGTCCTTGTGGTCTTTTACTCGCAACCATATTTTCGGATCAATGTCAAGTACTCAAAAAGTTCTCATATTTTATAAGGTCATTTTTAAAATAATGTTAGTATAATACTCATCCAACTATACTACAAAACATATGTATGTTTTTAGGCTAAAAATATACCCATCATTTTACCAACCTATCGACACAAAGAGAATACGAGAGTTATAATTTTATAATATATAATTCATAATCTGGTATATATTTGGTTAGAATGAAGACTAGTTTATTTCAATGCATAAAAAGCTTAAGGCTAAAGAAAAGTATGTTTCAAAATATTTGTAAACACAAAATTAATTGCATTAATGGCTAAAATAATTGGCATCAGTCTCCAGTGCGTACAACTTGTTAAAAGAAATTTTCCGATAATTTTCAAAAAATAGAAATCCATTCAGCTCTTAACAATAATACAAGAATCTTTATGTAAAATAAAAAAAACCTTCTACCATTCCGCTGATCTCTTCACCGACGTCAAATCGCAAATGGCATTATGGACTGGCAGGGCCAACAAAGCTGCTGTCGTTATACCTATCGAATCAGATTGTATAACAATAGCTAAAGCAAATCTCCGTTTCTGCTCTGGTATCTCTTCAGAAACTCTGTAAAAGGTATTGACATAAGCAGCACCGCCCAGCAAACCCTCCCACAGGATAATTGCGAACGATATCCATATAGATGGCGTTAGGCAATATATTGATTCGAATAAAAAGTAGATCAGATTTATGAATTGCAATACAGCCATTAACCAAATTTTTTTAAAGTGCACTATATTCACTGAAGAACGGGCTATGAAAACACCCAATTGATAGTCTACCGTAAACCATCGATATTGTTCAGGTCTGTCCAAAAAAGTGTGCTCGTAATAAACCAATTCAAACTGCAAGAAATTTAAGTGGGTTTTATTTTATGCAAGAAAGTTTTATAAATATATATATATATATATATATATATATATATTAAATAAAATTTTTTAAAACATCGTTTAAGATACGTATTTTGAAATTAACATGTATTTAAAACAAGCCTTTTTGAGACTGGACCTGAATTACCGCAATCGATATCCATCGAAATTTCGATACAATTTATCGAGTGCCATAATTTGCTTTCAGTGCTATTTTGAAAAGTATCTTATCTTAATGTACTTTTCAAAATCAAAATGGTACTTCTTTTTCAAAAGTTATTTTTATGAGGTTTCCTGTAAAAACTTCTCATTTTAATACAATTTTTTTTAGAAAATTTTATCTAGTGAAAACTACGTTTTTAAGATTTTTAATAAATGAAATTCCAAGAATGTACTTCTCTTAAAAATGAATTTCTTCATTTGGGTACTCGTTCAAAAACGTACTTTTTAGAAAGTATATATTTTAACTTCTTTATCAAAAGAAAAGTTTTTTAAACAGACATTCTTTAAGAATGATACTTTTTAAGTACGTACTTTTTGAAGTTGCATATATAATAGGGCACTTTTTGTTCAATATTTTTTAATTTGTTTAAAAATGTACCTTTCTATATTTAACTACACCTTCCAAATAAATGTTTATATTATTAAATACTTTTTTCAGTATTCATTTTTACAATCATGTTTTCTTAAACATTTATTTAAGAAGGTTGTTCTTCAACCACTTTTGTATCAGTAAGTTTTTAAAATTCAATTCCTCAATTAGTGTGCCGATTTTAAAAATAACTTTTTGAAAGGATCTTTTTAGTAATACATTTTTCAAAATGTACTTTTGCTTCACTACACCGTTAAGAGAACGTACTTTACGTATATAAATAGTTTTATATACGTCATTTGATAAATATCTCGAAATAGGCTGAGGTATACTAACCAAACCCTGGTTTATAAAATATTCAAATAAATAAACCAATACTAGGGGTCCCATGTATTTGAGCAGTTGCAGTATATAAATCAATTTTCCTCGAATGCTACCAATTTTTACATCATCATCTAAATCAGTAGGATCTACAGCCTTTAGTTTGGATTGCTTGGGTCTTAAAAGTATCCAAAATGAAAAGGCTTCTAATAAGGGAAAAAACAGCATCATCAACATGGTATCCCTGTTGTTGATATGTAGAGATCTTAGACCAGCATATGACAAGGAACCAATAACACCAGCTGCTCCTGTACCAGAAGACCAAGTGGAAATCACATTTCTGCAGATTATTTAATAATATTAAAATATTTTTATATTGTTTCAATTACCGGTCCTACTTGTTAAAATGCGAGGAATAGGACATAAATTTAGTTTCACCTATACCACCACTAGCCGACATCATTGCTACACCCAATATGGCAATCCATTCAGTACTGGCGAAACCCACAAGCAGAAAACCGAAAGCCGAAAACATCACAGCTAGAAATATGTAAAAGCTTACACGATTCTAGAGAAATTCTTTAAGTAGATATATTTCCAATCAAACAAACTTACTTCATCCAATATGGCACGAAGGGTAAAATGAGTTTAAAAACCAATGTTGGTAAAATGTCCGCCAATAAAATAGCTCCCGTGGAAACATGCTGGCAATTTCTTTCATTCATAAAGCTTTTATTAGCAGGACCGTGCTTCAATAATATCAATCATAAATTCAATATAAATGCATGTAAGATTTATCAGATCTATGTATACATACCTCATGCTGAAATTGCTCTATAATGTCATGGGCAGCGCTTAGCATTACATTGTAGCCATAGTTATTGCACAGGCCCAGAAACCAATAAGCCAACAAATCCCGCCATAAGCCTTTATCCTGTAATTTCTCTGCTACAGCATGACTTTGCGTGTCCATCGACGAAATCTTTTGAGATTTTGTTTTATGTTTTAATATTTAATGTAAAAAGACTTAAAACTTTTCCGTACATAATTTTTAAGTATGTATGACGTTTGAAAAAATTAATAGAATATTAAAAAATGTACAGGGTGATTAATAAATAGCTATTAAACATGCAGTGTGTTTCAAAACAACTTTTTCCGAATTAACCAAATTCCTTTCAAAATTAACTTTTATATAAACTATTATTCCCATTTTCATAAATATAACAAATATATATTCGAAATCTGTTTTAAGAATATATTGAATAAAAAATTTTAAATGGGTTACATATCAAACTCATTTCAAATATTAAATTATATGTACTGGTACACAGACTTTTACAACGATGTTGAAAATAATAGAAACACTTCCGGTAGGATTATTACTCTGTGTGATCTATAGTTTTCCATAGCGTTCAGAATTTTTGGAATCGGAAAAATCTGATTTCTGAAGATTTGCATATGACTAGCGTTATATATATATATATATATATATATATATATATATCTATATATATATATATATATATATATATATATATATATATATATATAGCAACCAACATGCATTGAAAAATATGTATTTCCCAAGATAATTTATAACAATTAATTTTCTCTGGTTGGTGATGTGGATTGACAGATTACAAAAAAGAAAAAACTACTTACTATATTAAGCTCTTATCTTACATTAAAAAACATTTTCGTTATTAATTTTTATTATAGGTACTAAATTTAATTAAATATTAATTAATAAAAAAATCGTGATTCGTGGTTCTTTCCATACGGTATATAGCATAAACATACTATTTTTAACCAAAAATTAAGTAATTGGTGGGAACTTTAACAGGAATCATTCAACAAACGACTTAAATTTTACCATCCTTTGATTACAATCGATATGACCTTATATCCTGACGGGAATTCATTGCACTCCTCTTTTTATTTAGAACATATGTAGTATATCACGATTAATTATCTTGCCCGTCGTTAATTATTCTGGAAAAATTAAATTAATATGTTTACATACCTTACTCAGGTAATTATACGAATACATGTCTGTAAGCCATTACAATTCCAAAGGATTGCATTAATTGCAATGCTGTTCCCAAATAGTACTCAGGCATTGAAATAAATAGAAGTTAGAAGAAATTTAGCTTTGGAAGTTTAATTTTAAATATAAATCAAAAAAATATGTGTTTAAATATTCAATCCTAATGAAAAAAAATATTCAGAGACAATGGAAAAAATACCAGAGAAAACCAAAAACTTTACCAAAAAAGTTTCTTTTGGTACAATTGGTGTCGAAAAATAAAATTTTATAAGTTTGTTGAAACAGTTTTGATGGTATCATTTCGCAACCCTGGCACCAACCGCTTGTATTCCTCTCCTGCTTTTTCTCTCAAGAATATTAAAATTTTTGCTTCCAATACTATTCTCTCTGAGGGTCCGCTATTTCCCTCTCCACTGCTGTTATAAATGCAGTAATATTTTGCCTCCGTATACAATATTTCTTTACGACGGCAGCTCCGTGGAATGAAAACAACGAAGTTTCGTGACTGTTGAAATTAAATAGCAACAACAAATATGTATCGGTATCTCATTATACAAGCGGATGTAACTACACACATGCATACTTAGGTATACCTGTATGTACAATAGATTTGTAATCCGTCAGTAGGAGTGCTGTTGTTGTAGCTGTTATATTAGCTCTTTTCCGCTCATATGAGCTTGTGTGCGTGTGTATCTAAATTTGTTCATTATGCTTTGTTTTGTATGTTTGCTTGTTTTTATTAAAGTTGGATTTTTTTTGCTCACACTTTGTTGTTCAGTATTTGTATGCATGAGCAACAGGGTTGCCATGTTATTCTGTTCACATCCCAATATTACGTAACGTATTTATATGTAAACAGGAATAATCTATAACTTTGTAAGTATCTATCCCAAGAAAAGAACACATATATATATATATATATATATATATATATATATATATGTAAGTGAAATCGAAGTGCTATTATATAAGATTCAAGACTAGCCTTCTCCATATAAACTCTTTTAATGTCATTTGTATAAAATGGGGAGGTCTATATGTTTATTAATTATTTGCGGCCTTGGTGGAATAATAAGGTGGCCTCCCTAATGCAGGAAATACAACATTATAACAACCAAATCAAGTGTTGTTTTTGTAAAGTCATGCATGGTTCACGTCAAAATTATAGCAAGAAAACACATGTTGCACACATGCAGAATAGCAAACAATTCCTACCTTTACAATCACAACGAGGGCTTGTTGTATACGAGAACTTTACATCAATGTAACCAAACAATGGTTGAGCAATATACTGTCATTTGACCTTTGTATAATATCACCGTTTGTATAACTGCATCATGGTTATGACCTTATGCATTTTAGGTAGCGATATGTATTTTTTTACCTGGCTGCATCTTATCTACAAAGATAGCTTTATGGAAACACTGTTTGCCGTTGAGTGATTTACGTTTAGTTTCTCTGGCGGGGCCAAAGTACTGTATTTTATAATATTGCTTCGATGGCTTGTCGGTTTCTTCATTGTTAATAATATTTTTTCATGTTCATTTCTACAGATGTACATATTTATTTATGCATGTACAGTTTGTCGAATATATTTTTCTATAACCAGAATTTGTTGGAAATTTTACACTTTATGATAGTAATTGTTTTTATTTTCATAATTTTTTTTTTTTATTTACTGCACAGTTAAAATATATTCACCTGTCAACGAAGAATTCGAATTATTTACATATGTATGTATGCATGTATAAATGTTTGCAAACAAAACTGCATAACTATTAATGTCTATTATTTCCATACAAGGCCAGTTATGTTCAAATACAGCATTAGTATGAAAGTTTAAGTAAAATAGCTGAAATTTTCGGGCATTTACGAAAAATTTCAATTTAGAGAAGTGAGAAAATTACAAGAACCAAGAAAAATAATTCATCCTTTAATGTGTTTCTACTCTTTCTGTTGTAAATAATATTAATATAACAAGATTCCTTGTTTAAATATATTTGACAAACTGTTGGTATTGACATTTGTGTAAACTACCCACTAAACCAAATATACCTATATATAGAAATATTTTATTAAAATTATTCCATTTTACCATTAAGCTTATAAATTTGGTATGAAAGGCTTGTTAATAGCTATTTAATTAAGAAAACTGCCCCTTATCTTATTATTGCCAGTAAAGGTTTAGAAAAAGCATAGAATATAATATAACAAGCTTACAAAAAATTAGTCTCTATGAATTTGCATTATATAAAAGAATTCCCATTTTAAGCTGCAATGTAATTTCTTGTATGCTAATAAAAACAGCTGTCATACAGTTTGTGCATTAAGTGTTATAAAACGTAGAGGAAAATATTGCAACAAATACACCAATTCCTGTGACAGATCTAATTTATTGTGATTAAATTTCTTGTACAACCTTTGAGTCACAAGCTGAATTTATGAAATCTTATGTTTATTGTTTTAATGCTTAAACCATGTTTTAACTTTCAGTGTGAAAATACTATTATAACTTTATTCTCCGTTATATATTGCTTACAAATTGGTTTAGTGGGTACGATGATAATTATTTACATACACACAATCGTTTGTACGAATGTTGAATATTTGAATGGATGTTTGATTAGACTTTTAATGTATGGCAACCATTCCATGTTGTTGTTTTATTTTATTTATAACAATGATGGTGGTGGTGGCCTCTATGAATATATATGATGTATATTTAGCGATTTTAAAATTTAAAATCAAGTTTTAAAAATCATACACACTAGCCAAAGGTGTGTCGCTTTAGATGGATATATCAAATCGAATTTGACATATATAGATTAGGTTTAATAGCAGTCCACAAAATTCAGTCCCTGCATAGCACAATTTTTCAAACAGGTTATAAAAAAATTCCACATTATGTACATACATTGTATAAAGTGATAAGAGCAACGAGTTGTAACCTGATAAAAACTTAATTAAACTAAGAGTAGAAATATTTAGTTGACAGCAATATCGATAGTACATTTAAAATATTTATTTGGTACCATAGATCTGCAACAAGTATGATACTTATTAAAGCAAGTGGTTTGATGCAAACAGCTTGTTTGTCTCGATCTAGTTTCGTTACAATAATATGTAGCAAGGAACTGGTGATAAATATTCATTGTCATTGTGGATTAAGTTATTAAACATTATATTATGTATTCCATCATGCCTTGTTCTTGAAAACCAATATTTTCCCGGACGTCGCAAACGAATCCATTTACATACATCTTCTTTGCGATAAATATATAAATATTTGCTCAGTTTATTTACATATTATCATACAAAATAACCACATAAAAAAAATTTTCGAATAATTTTATATTTTTACTCCATTTATTTAAAAGATTTTATTTAGTTGACAGCAGTGGCTACCAATACTTATGTATGTATGCACCATGATACAATAATATAAAAATGAACTTTTTAAAGCTTCAATTTTTAATTTTTTTCACTTGCTGCTTTGCCGACGTTTCTTTATTTATACGTGATTTTTAAGTCAAGAGCTGCGAGTTTCTAAATAATTTCCAACGAATATGTCGAGTATCCAACACACAACAACTCATCGTGTACTTATGCAAAAGCAGACAAACGAGAATGAGATTAAAAGACGGACATTGCGTCCTCCATTCTCTGAACTGAGGGTTATTTAGTTTTATTTTTGTAAGCAAATGAATGGTCTTTTAAATTGAATACTCTAAAATAAAACATTCTTATAAGATTTCACTTCTTGAGAGTTAAAATGCTACGTTTCCTCTTAAATTTGTCATGCATTCATTCATTACACTTTTTACTTTGCTGCGAGAAAAATGTTAGTTTTCTGTTGCCATTCAACCAGAGCTATGAACCCTCTTTTACACTCCCTTTTTAGTTTTTGTTGTTGGATAGTCTGGTTCTCGAATCTCGTAAACTGTAGTGAGTGTAGGCTGGTATTTAAAAAAAAAAATTGTTTTTATGATTCTGTTGTTCTTCAGAAAGCTGTTTGTTATTTGGTACCTTCATACATACATACATATAATAAACACATACATACACGCATACATTAGCGGGTATGTATATACAAGTTTGAATAAGAGTTTAAATAATCCCATGCTAAAATAAAATAGAGCGATGTTACCTCACGTCCACCGTAGGGTACATATTACAAAATTTGCTTTAGTTGTAAATATTTCGAGTAGATTGAGATGTACAAACAATAACGAGAATAACAAAAACCACCACCTAACAATGAGATTGAAATTATAATAATAGCAAAAATAACCCTCTTACCTCATGCGAGCACCAAATACCGGAATATATACAATTTCGAATTTGATAATAACATAAACATTCATGAGTTTTGGGTGAAATTGCGCACACAGTTTATTTTTGGTCGTGGCCGGGCTTCCAACCAACACAGACTATCGCAACGGAATTTCTAAAATTTAGAAAACGTCATGCATTTTCCTATGCATTTATGTACGCATCTACATGTACATACATACATATATATTAACATAAATATGTACATATAGAATATATGTAAATATAATAATTGTTTTTCATAGTCCAACCATGGTACAATTGCCAGATATCAGCTGCGTAATGTCTACCGTACACACGCTTGTCGAATTTTGGTCTATTTCGTTTTAAAAGTTTACTTGTGAAAACAAAGTCCATACAGAACAACACCGAAAATTTTTCGTATTTTTCCACCAAGAAAAACGGTATTTTTGCACGTGTGCTATTGTTTAGTTGTAGATTTGGCGTTGCCTGGTGATAGTATTATGAGTCCAACGATGATCAAACATGCATATGAGCCTACTGGCACACATACCATGCTCGTACATACTTGGGCAGCAACAGCTGAAATTTTAGAATTGGGTCATATGGATGTATGTACATTCACAAATCGTAGCCTTTGCCTTTTAAAGGCCAAATAAACTATACAAGCTATTTGGCAAATATAATTGCATTTTTCGCTTGCATTTAGACGACACTAAGCTCATACGTGAAAGCATAGATTTTTCATTGCGACTTTTGACAAATTCTATATTATGTCGTGTTGACTGAATTAGTGAAAGGATTTCGGTGGCTTAGGTCCCCAGTTATAATATGGTCAGTCATAAATATGTTGTCGAACGTATGAGATGTACATACATATGTAGACAACTTATTTAGTTTTTTGTTTCCCCTGTTAAATTTTTAGAAGAGATAATACCTAGGCCCTTTTGCATAACAGATGACGATATACATATGTATATATTATTTACATTTTTATTGTATACATACATACATACATACATGAATTTATTTAATAATATACCTCCACACGTAAGCACGTACCCATATCATATGATTAACATACATAGTACACGTTTATAAGCTCGAAAACTCTGGGTAAATGCATAAAAATCTTTGGAAAACCATACAGAGTTCCATCAGACATTTCCCAGACAAATAAAGGTCCGTCAACCATTCAGCACTCAAGATTTCATAATTGATATAAATTAGGAAATGTTCGTTGGGTACGTCCTTTCAATGGCGATTAACCTGGACAAATGCCAATTAGTATTCATACATACATACATATGTACATATACACGTACCTACTTACATAAGCATGTAGTAGCTAATATTAAAATTGTCTCTGTAGTGTAGGTATGTACCAAAAAAATGTAAACAGAGATTTTCGAAATGAATTGAGATAGAGCTATCAAATATACCGGCTTATGAAATATTATGAAAAAATTTCTCCAATTGCAATTGGAATTGCTCCCCCGATTTCTATCAAAACAAACTGCACCGTATAACAGAAAATCACGTTTGAACTCTACTCTCTACGGAAAAGACAACAAGAAGAGATCTACTAAATTAATGGCTCTGTATGAAAACTAAAAGATATGCATACATGCACACATACATGTGTAAATATTTTTCTATAAAGCAGATTTCTGAAAGGAATGTAGAGCCAGCTAGTCAGTCACTTTTAACCTAATAAAACTACATATTTTCACTCTTCTCATGAATTCAATAATAAAATTTCAGCGCTACAAAAACAACAAACTACAATCTGTTTACGAGTTGACATTAAAAATTTAATTTCTCTTGGAAAGTCCATACTGGCAATACTGTAGTTTAACATTAAAACCAAATGCAACAACAATATCAATATAAGAAAAACACGAGTATAATATGAATGACTGTACCTCTTATTTTACACCCAGTAATGTGTATAATTTTAGCTATTATTGCTGTTGTTATTGCTATTGAAGAGCGTCAGCCATCTTGCTCCCATTAAAAATACAATATTAAAAGCAACAACAATGGTATGGTTGGTACATGTGTGTATAACAAAAAACGAAATACACACAATAGAGTAACGATGGTGAGACGATGAACGAGCACAAAATCGTACGACTTTTCAGGGAATTTATATAAAACTCAATTTTTAGTAGAAAAATTTCAACGTTGACGAGTAGTTGCGAGCGCACAAAGTTGGTATCTCCGGTGAGATTGTTTTTTTCTTTAGCAGAAGGTACAAAAAGAAGAAACAATTTTCAAGATATATTTGTGAAGTGATTTCTGAGTACATACTCAGGAGAATATAAAAGAACAGACGATTTAGATTTTAATGAAAAGTAAACATGATCTAAAAAAGCGGGAAACTGCTTTAAATCAATTGTAGTAAAGAAGTAAAAACTTTTTATAAAAAAGTGTTAATAATATTCAATTAAAGGATTTTCTGTGTTAAATAAGCAAATATAGACTGCGTTGCGTTGCGTGTAGTGTTGAAAGTGTTACTATAAATCTTTTAAAAGTACAAATATGTTTCATAATATACTTTAAAATTCTATTAAATTTTAAATATTTTATTCTTTGCTGTGAAAATTTATTTTTAATGTAATTTTTTTTTACTGCAACACTGCGCAGTACTTCTAGAAGGAAAAACTTGTTAAAACAGATACTAACGAAGAAACAAATCCCCAACTTCCCCCATAAATACATTAGCTTTAAAATGTACTCTCCTTTCTCTTTCTCTCATCTATTCGTATCGTTGGTGTTTATTGTCAAAAGGCTAAATAAATACAATCGCCATGGAGTATATAAATTCTCCCTGCTCAAATGAGTGAGAGAGAGAAAGCAAGAGTGTATTTTTGAATTTTTACCCCTCTTAAAAATCTTTACTTGCGTATTCTTATTTACAGTCTATTACCAATGTGTGAGTTAAAAAACTTCCCATAACTTGTATGTATCAAGTAGTTCTCGCAAGAGTACAACAAAAACAAAGTTACAGTAAACTTTACTGAGTAAAGTGACCAACAAACCAAAATATTTAAGGAGCCACGGACGTTGGCTAAAAAAAAAAAATACTACAAAACAAGTTAACAAATTAAGGAAATTAAATAATTTATAAAAAGAAACAGAAAAGAGCTGCCATCGTGCAACGTTTAATATAAACAAAAAGTGAACAACAAAGAAATTTGCAATTTATATCCGCTGTGTTAATTAAATTTCGCCACCATTACCCACTATTACCACCCAATTCAACAACAGCAACAGCCCATTGAGGACGTTTGTGCTGTTGGTGAATCGGTGGACTCAATGATGGCATTGCCCATGAATTCTCTATATTCCCTTACATGGGGAGACTATGGGACTTCATTGGTATCGGCCATACAACTGCTGCGATGTCATGGTGACTTAGTGGATTGTACTTTAGCAGCTGGTGGCCGGAGTTTTCCCGCGCACAAAATTGTCTTGTGTGCGGCTTCACCATTTCTACTGGATTTGCTAAAGGTAATTTAAATAATTTAAAAAACAAATTTAAAATTGCAGCAAGTTGGTAGAGATAAAATTATATGAAAATACGTGCTAAGTATATACAATGCATATGATGTAAATATTTATATGTATGTATGCTAAAGTAATAATATACATATGTACATATGTATATACATACTATGTATTACATTGTTATTTATTGACATAAGTAGACTTATCTCTTTAAGAAAATTATTGGATATTAAATTTTTAGTCATCCTGACAGGCTAATGCAATCTCGTAAAAATAAATATGCAATCAAAGCGTTGCCAGGACTTTGTTTAACTTCGCTGAATTAAAAATAAATTAATAGTTAATGTATGTATGTGTATAAAATTATTTAAGCCTACTTGGTTTTTGTTGAATATCTCAAATACGTTCATACACATCCATATGACATATTTTGGTGTTCTACTATAAAAAAAATGTCTCGGCTTAGTGTTGGCTCTTTTGTAGTAAATAAATACAAATATTTAAGTGTTATGCGAGATGAGAGGGAGTTTCTGTATATGCCGTAGATATGTATATCAACTGTTTACTTAAATCCCTTGTGCAAAAGAAAACAAACCAAATACAAAGAAAAGTTTGAGAACTAATTTTTATTACAAATTTAAGAATGTGTTTACATATGATCTTACTAAAACCGATTACCATTTTTCAAACATACCTGAATCCGGCTTTCTGTAAGTAACTAAATGCAGATATGTACATAAAACACACATATCTAAAATATTTTTAACAGGTGATACCAAAATTTCTTCACAAATAACGGCTAAATGAAGAGAAAAACTTGCTAATAATGTCTAAGCAATTTTAAATATACTCGTATATTATTACACAATATTTCATAGTAGAATTTTTAACAGAAAGTCAGTTAAATTTTTTAAAGAAATTGAAAAAAAAATTTAATTTAAATAATAATAGGAAAATAAAATAAATTTTCAGGTGTATAGAAAATCAATACAAACATTTCCATATATCAGATAATTCTTTTCTCCCAAAGATCATTGTTAAGACAATTTTCCCGCTGAAATTAAAATTTCTGTGAAGCAAGAAAACAAAATAATTTTGGTTTGTTTAAAATTATGTATTGACAATAATATATTTTTTTTTTTTCAAGTAATGAGGAGTTGAAAACGATACGTTGTGTAGGCGGGAAGCACATTCATGTAAAGTTTGTCTCCATAACAAATAACTATTTTTCTGCGAAAACACATCTGAGAGCGAATTAATACATTTAGCTTTATTACCTTACTTAATCATTATCTGATCCAAGGCTATACAGATTTGAACCATCAAAAATTGTATTATGTGCTAAATTTCTAAACTTACACTGCAGCACTTTTTTTAACAATTTGGTGTAGTTGTAACGGCGAATTGGAATGTGTCTTCCTGGTATTTTAAATACTATTCGAACCTTTTTTTTTACTATGTATATAGCAGGGATATATCATGCAAAATTTGCTTAGAATAGTACATATTTACATATATAAGAAGTGTTCGTCGGCCTATAAAATTAAATTTTGTATAAGTAGTAGAAAATCTAACTAATGTTGGGTTAATGAAAAAGAAAACGCGCTTCTAACCAGCGGAAATAAGTTGCATTACAACTGAACATAAAAAGTGGTACAAATTAACTACGTCCTAGGACATCGCAATGTCACCAAAGTTAGTTGCTTTCATTGAAAAGTAATCCAAGTCTGACTTACCACGAGTTGCGTAGTTGTCAGCTTTACAGTTAGTTTGAAATTAGCTGAGTATATAAATAAATTTTAATTATAGATTTAAATACAAATATAATGTGCCATTTAAAACCAAGTTAAACACGTATGCATGTTTGTCATGACCAAGTGGAGGGAATATCTGTTTTTTTTTGCAGGATAGATAATTTGTTCAGTAATTCAAATCAGTTGGAGAGTGTATTGCAGTAATATTTTGTAAATTGCGTGCGCCCCATTATGAGTTATATATACATATATAATTTAAAGTACAGCGTGGGCGGCATAACAAAAAAGGTATCGCCCTCATGCTATTTTTTCTCACTCATCTAATCTCATTCGCAATTTTATTTTATTGTCTAAACAGATTGTGACTTATGTGCAGTGGCATTTGTGAAGCTAAGGTAATTTCATTTCAAAATAAGTTTTTAGCAAACCAAAATTCCTCAAAACTAGATTATTCCATATAAAATTTTCGAATTCAGAATTTATTGATAAATATTTGAATCTTGTATAAATCAATGACATGATAATGCAACAAAATTTTGGGTTAAATAAATAACGAATTCTCAATTTATTGATAAATATTTGAATCTTGTACAAAACAATGACATAATGTAACAAAATTTCGGGTTAAATAAATAGCTGCATTCCTAAAACCTAAATTTAACTATTTATTTATTCAAGTTGTAGAAAAACAGAAAAAGTGGAATATTCAACTATTTATGTACTTTCATACATACATTCATAATATTTATATTTGTATTCTTTGTGTTGTAATATGCATACTGAAGATATCTTATAAAAACATCTAAAAATAGGAGATACAGTAAATATCGGATATAAGCACATCTCGTATAAGGAAAAACCGCATATAATCAAAGTGGAGTAAAAATATCATGTCTTTTTTATACTTTCCGTAGAATGAATGATATAAGAAACATCATAGACAAGAAGTCATGTTTTAGCCAATACAGTTTTTCTTGAAGCAATTCTCTTACATTCTCTGTTAAACTGTTTGTTTGTTTATTCTCAGACAAACTGCGTTATTTTTTGTGGCCAAAAGCTAATACGGCACCATATTGAGAATGATAACAACGCGGCATTGAAGTAAATTTTTCAACATAACCCCCTAATTTATTTTTTCCTTTGTCTCCTATTAACTCGGGCTTGCTTCGTGAAAAACTCCACTACATAAAACATGACTTATGGTATGAAAAATATTTTATATCAGAATTTTTTTTCGCAAACATCTGAGATAATAAGTGCTATGAAGAAATATTAAATATTTATGCTAGCCAATTCTATAAGATATGTAGGTATACAATTATATAACAAAAAGAACGATATATATGTATGTAGATTAAATCTGCATCATTAGCTCTGAAAATGCATGTTTTGAATTATGACAGTATTGCAGTAAATGAGCGATATGTTTTTAAGATAGTTATTTGTAATAAACAATAATTGCTTGTGAGAAAAAACTTTTCAAAGTATATTTCATAACATAAATAATTCACCGAACTACGCAGCTAATTAAAACGAGTTTAAAATTTCAACCTGTTTTAATTTGTGAAAAGTTATTATTAGTTGAAAGTTATTTAACAAATTAACGCACAGGCATGCATGCATACACATGTAACAATGTATGTTCATGTATCATCTGTTATGAAGCAATAGGCATTTGACAATTTTTTCACCGGTATCAGAACACACGTTTTTTTTTGTTCCACAAGCTTACATACACAACTAATGATTGTTTGTAAACAGAGATAAATTCTTACATACATACTTACAAAATAGGTCTCCCCAACTATAATAACTGGCTGCTGAGATCAAAATGAAACGTAGTGGTAAAATTCTCAATAAAATAATAAAAACTCTCACTTTTTAATAAAAGCTGAAAAATTAACAGTAAACAAAATAAAAGATGTTTTAAAATGCATGCAAAATAAATATGTTTGCGGTTGTTATCAAGAGCTCCAAAAAACAACGCACATACGAGACCAGACCTACTCTCATAAGTATATCAAATGCTGTTATGAGAACTTTTTAGATTGTTACACATTCATACATACATACATGTATATTTAAACATACATATGTATGTGCATATCCAAATATAAGTATTGATACTTCTTTAGAGTAATCATTATTATTAATAATAATAAAAGCCATTCATCTCTAGCAGCATTAGTTGCCTTCTGATTTTTTGTGCGTTTTTGTTAATAAGTTTTAAGGAGACTTGCTTGCACTCTGCCAATACAGAATTTTAGAGATCTCTTTAAAAGATTTCAATTGACAATTGAGTCAAATGAGGAAATGTCTCCCCAATAGTAGAGCACTACAGCGAAACCCAACTCATCAAAATAACACTCTTTTCTATAGAGTGTTAAAAGGGAGGAAGTTTTTATACAGAAAGAAAGCGCTAATTTTTAAGATTTACACTTAACTGACCTGTGGTAATTAAAAAAGAATGCAATAGAGTAATTATTCCTAAACGTTGTGAACCTTTCTTTAATTTAGATATTTAAACTTTTTTTTATTGTCAATACATGCAGAAGTATACACATTTTGAAATTAAGTTAACTAAAAATATTTATGTATTTAGTAAAACTGATTTTATTTTCTCTACACCATAAATTTAATCTTAAGTTTTTTTCCACTGTTCAAGCAAGTAGCCATGCACGAAACATATAAAGAACACATATGCATGGCTTCATACGTCATACACTGTTTTATATGGATAGGCATTTTATAGTTGTATGTGTACGTACACAAATCGAAATAAGTTTGGGGATATTTCTTACATTTTATATATTGCACTGTGTTTAGCAGCCATGAGTGCAACAGAGAGAAGCTTATTTGTTAGACTGGCTTTTTAATATATGAATAAGTATGCGAATGTATTCCAATGTGGAGTATAAAATTAAAAAAAAACAAATTTTTGAAAGAGCGAGAGAAAAAGCTTTTTAATATTTGATTTCTTGTTGACGAACATGTATTTAAGCTTATCTGCAGATGCGTATGTATCCATTCATTTAGTTGTATATAGCAAAGCAAAATTTCCCCTTATACCTAGCCACTATACCAAATTTTGCTCATGCATTGTTGATTGTTTCGTTATGCGCACCCACACAAACCTGTATATATGGTACTTGTTATCAGAGATGGCCAAAAAATTTTAAACCTCGGAATTTTCCTTTGAAAATTTACAAAAAAAAAAAAAAATTTTATACATATATACATACATAAATGTATATTGGAAACAAAACATTTTGTTTTAGATTTGCTCACATATTATATAGGAAAAAAAACGATTTCAATTTAATATTCAAATCCCAAATAATATAAAAAAATGTGCAGAGCACTACTCTAGTTGTTTTCTGACAATTGCACATTTGGCAACCCTGCATTTAAAAAGTGAAATATCCATGTATGATATCTACAATATGATACAATATGCATTCTCTATAAAATTCCCTGAATTGGCGCTCAAAGCGAAACAACAGCCAGCACTTGCAATTAAATAAATACATTTGATGTGAATTGCAAGAGTTTTTACAAAAAACGTTGTAGGGTTTTGAAAACAACTGGTTGATATATCTCTGAAAATTAAAATATCTTGGATTATTCAAACTACTAATTCATTTAATAATAAATAGCTATGGCAGACCTGTTTTGTTATATTAAAGAGCTCTTTGATTGTTGCCAACTCATCTTTTCACCACTCTATCTCACTCATGGAAAATAGCTGTTGTGTGAGAGTGAGAGATAATAAGTACATGTCTGATTTGCTTTTGTTTTTTTTTTTTCAATGAATTTTCTGATGACGTTTACTCGTGAGTTTTTTTTCTATAGCAAATTTTCTCTCTATCTCTTTCTATTTGAAATTTTCTGTTAAGGGGTAATGCTCTTTGTTTTAATACTCCCACTAAGGGATGCCAGAAACGAAAACTTTTCCCCGGTAAAAGGAATTTTCTAGCTTCGTGGCAGTAATTGCAAAGGCATATGTATTATATGATCCACCGAAGTTTAAATCGTTCGTCGAACATTGTGTTCCTATAAATGGAAAAATAATAAAAACAAATACGTTTTAATACGAAAAATATTAATGGCTATATTGTCTTAATTAAATATTCATGTAGATATAAATTATTATCTATGTAAGGCTTCGTTCACAGTACAAAAGTTTTATTTATAATTAAATTAATGAAATAAAAATATGTATCACGTCTTTCTGAATTAAAAACATTTTTCGAACATTGACCTACCAATTTGGTTTCCTCCGTCGTTTATTTTTCATTAAAAATCAGAATTTGTGAAAGAAAACTTATAGAGACTAATTGACATATGCTGAATTTGTGCAATAAATATATAATCCTATGTGTTGTAAAAATTAACATTTATTTCTTTTGTAATTTAAAAGCACAGAAAAAAGTATTAAACCCAAAATTAAAAAAAAGTCACTATTTCCACGCACAGTAGGCACAGAACATCTGTTGACCATGAATATGGAATCGAAGTTTTCTGATCTGCGTTAGTGCATGCTGCACTAGTTGTTGAACCAGTCGGTCCATCTATCCCCTCCTAATACAGTGCGTTGTTTATGTAATAATAAAAAAGTGAAAAATATAAAATACTGCACTTTATTCAACGTCACTTTAATCCGATATAAAAATGCGGCACTTACCTACTGCTAGTGACAGCATTTAACTAATTTTGACAAGCTGTCACTACTTTATAGAGACTTGGTGGATAAATAGAGTATACTGTTGACATTGACAAATAGATATAAGAAGTGGGACTATCATAATTTTACTACCCTGCACGCATGGAATATGGATATAATTTAAAATTTTTCATAAATATATTCAAATCGCACGACTTGTCAAATCATATTCTCTATATATACATTTTCAGGACACACTACCATACTTTTTTGTAGCGCATGGATAAATATGTATATCTGACCCGGCGATCTTACATCGCGTACGAAATTTAAGCTTACTTGTAATATTGACTACATATTTATTTACTCATGTCTATGTATGTATGTATGTATGTAAGTAAAAATTCAAATAAATATCTTTATATGTTTTTGCGTAAATGCACGCATATGCGTGTAATATCATAATAGGACTATGAGCAGCCTCTCCTAATATCCTTTAATAAAGTAAACAGAGAACATATTAATTCGCGTAATATAAATCAGCTCAATATGTCTGTTTTGTTGTTATTTTTAACACAAAATCTTCTGAAATAATTACTACTCTACTCACTTTAATAACTTCTCCTGCCCATTATACGAATACAGACTCTCTCTCTGTCTCTTCCTGACTTAATTGGGAAAGTATATGTAAGAATTTTCAATATTCAAAATATCTTAACAAACAAACATGGGATTTATTAACCCCACTTCTCTTCAACGCTCTTTTAAACAATAACAAATTCAAAATACTTTTGTTACTCTGTTGTAAAATACAATCGTGCATAAGTGTAACTTGGCTAAATGTAAAATGTGTGAGTGAAAATCATGTGTAACCTGACTGGTACATGAACAGTTTTTAGTTTTATGTTGTGAAAGTTTCAGAACGTGCCAATGCTCACTATCGAATCTCTTGCAGTCAAAATATAATGTTGCTAACAAATTATTTGCAATCTTACTGGCAAACTATTCAGTAGTAAATAAATAGTATCGGGAATTTCAGGGTTAATGTGATTGCAAGTTTCAACAGCAAAAATATCACTATTTTTATTGGAATATCACTAACGAAATAACGGAAGTGTCACCATCCTTTTCTTAGCCATAAGTTTTAGCAGTATGTACATGTTTTTCAATATTTAAAAACTAGTGGATTAGATATCTAGTATATGCATCTATAGTTTGCATGTTTCTTTTAGTTCAAACTTGACCGCATGTTTTTATTTATTTGCTTTACCAGGTCATTCAACTCTCCCTGTCTTTGTTTTGTGTGGTTTTATGTATGTTTTTCTTTACAGTGTTTTACTCTTCCTCAATTACCTCTTTATTATTATTTCTATTTGACTTGAAAATCTCTAAACTCATTTGTCGTATGTCTGGAACTGAGCTGTACCAATGAGTGCGGGAGTAACAACAGTTTTGTGTGACCCCTCTTTTTCTTATTGGGAGTACAATCGTGTCTAAATCTCTTGTTCAAAATAGAAAGAAAATTAAATACTATAAATAATTGGAAAAGAGCATCTTTACACACACATTCAAACGTTTATTATCATCGCTGTATCTGTCACATTTCTATTCACTGATTTTAGTTTAAGCTGAAAAGTGAGTCTTTAATTTTGTTATAACTTTCGGTTGTTATTGTTGCATATATCACACTGTAAATATTTGAATTTAAAAGTAAGGAGTGTGTGCCACTCATATAATTTTTTTTATCTCATAGAGTAAACCTCACTTTCAATTTTGGACGCTCTTGTTTGTTGCAGGGGACCAATACTTATTGTGGATTCCTTCAGATTTTGTTTTAATGAAATGAATTTTTTTTTGTTGCATAGTGGGAGAGAGAGTATAAAATTTGAGATATTTTTAAGATTGGAATTTGAAACCATGTTAAATTAGCAAATAGAAGTTATTTTACAAAATAACAAGAAATTGTGTGATTTTTAGATTCCTGTAAGCCGTTATGCAAAAATTAGCATTCATAATTGAGTTATTTGTGGAAAAAATTTTTTTTTTGAAATAAAAATAAGTTATATACTGATAAGAAGACAATAGATATAATAATACATATAATATAATAAATATCGCCGTTATCAATATATCGTCAAAATTGAATATTCGCTGATTAATCGGAATCAGTTACTAATTGCAACCAAGTTCTTGAATGAATCGAGTACATTTTGCATGTATCACAACGTAAATTACAACGTCTTCTGTAAAAAGATAAATAAATCAAATCAACCATGTCTCACAGCTTAGTTCCATTCGCAAACGCATTTTATTTTGTAGTATGGCTCTTCGAAAAACGAAAACCGAAATTGTTTTTCGAAATGAATTCATTTCTTGCAGTGCAAATAAATGTACGGTACTATGTTTTTTTTTATTAATAAATTCATTAAATTATATTACATTTATTTTAGAAAAAAATTATGATATTTTTGGAACTTTTTTTCTAAAAATTTATAGAAAGTAAGTTTATCGGAATTGATTTATGCTGCATTGCACAATTTTTCTTTTCGAACGATTGACTCTTCATTAACACGATAACAGCTCATAAATCTGTAATTAATGCCATTTTCATCAAAAATATTGGATAACATAAGTAAAATGTTTGCAAGTGTAGTTGCTATTTGCAACTATCGATTGTAATATTAGGTTGTCATAGGAGCCAAATTGTTAAATTTATATACAGTTGCTTTTATTAATTTCGGAACAATTCTTATTATAAAAGGAGAATTTTTCGATTGTTCATACAAACATGATTTTTTTTAAATTCGTTTTATTTACAATCTATCCAAGGATAATAAGTAAATTTTTTAAAATAAAGAATAACATGCATTGTTGAACTCCTTTAAGAATAACAATATACAATACAAAAGTTTATTTTTTTTAAATTTATATTAATACATTATATACAAACATTTTAAAGTTTTATCTATAAAAATATTAACATATATGAATTAAATACATACATGCAGACATCAAATAAACTGAATAATTTATTAACTTCCATAACAGCCTCTTTACAACTTGTTAAATGAATGTCCTACAACGTAACTATAATTATAAATTTATCGTCAGCTTAAAGTGTAAAACCTGCCCACTTTTTTACCATAATATATTATTAATGTTATCAGTAAGAAAAAGAGACGCCACATTGAATGTTCCAAATGCGAAGAAATTAATTTATTGCGTTAGATTCTTAAGCTTTATTCATGTAAAATATATACCAAGTATGCATTTAAGTATCGGCAAATATTAAATATAAAAAAATTTTTCTTTCTCTTTATTTGTAGAATACTCCCTGCAAACATCCAGTAGTTATGTTGGCCGGTGTCAATGCAAACGATTTGGAAGCTCTGCTTGAGTTTGTATATCGTGGTGAGGTGAGCGTTGATCACGCTCAACTACCCTCACTGTTACAGGCGGCGCAATGCTTGAATATACAAGGATTGGCGCCACAAACAGTGACCAAAGATGATTATACCACGCACTCCATACAATTACAGCATATGATACCACAACACCATCATGTACGTTTGCTAATTGCATGATTTGTTTCGTAATTAAAATAAAATACAGAAGAAATCCTTAATATTTATTTAATTTTAGGAACAGGACCAACTGATTGCTACTATTGCCACTGCCCCGCAACAAACTGTACACGCTCAGGTTGTCGATGATATACATCAGGCTGGACAAATTTTAACGACCACTACGCAAACAAACCCGGCTACCGGACAACAACAAACTATTTTGACCACAGATGCTACCAAGGATGTTATACAGCAATATTTACCGGCACGTAAACGTAAACCCAGAGTAAAGAAATTGTCACGTAAGTTTATTGTTTTGCTTTTCATTTGCTTTCTTGTCTATATGGGCGAACAATCAGGGCTTTTCATCTTTTAAAATTTTGACATGTCATCATATTGTCCGATTTTCGTTTATTTTTCTGCTTTTTCTTATTTTAAAAAGCATTGTGGAAAACCTCAACCAGGTTTTTCTTGATGTTGTAGTCAGCTCTCTGTGACAGAATGATGATATTTTTAGGCAAATAAATTACATCGTGGTTATAATGTACATAATTCGTTTCAAAAGAAAAGCTTTCAAAATTCTATGTTGAAAACAAACAATTTTCGTTTTGAATGGAAATACATAATAACCTCCTCTTATTTTTTGTATTGTTGTAGTAAAAATATGTTCCAGAAATAGAGACCCATGAATTTTGTATGAATCGCAAAGGACAATGTCCAGTGGGTTTAGTTTTAATGGAACCTTATCACTGCTTAATTACATTCTTATTAAAAATATATTGAATAGAATATACCAAACGATATTTGAGTATATCTGGTATTTAGCAAAACAATAGAATAACGTTATCTATGTACGAAATGAGTACATGGCAAATATAAATTAAAAAATAACTTTCATACTTATTTCGATACCATTTACATTATTCACTGAAAAAGAAAATAATAATTATGAAATATGAGTTGACTACGGAGTAAATAATAAATGTTGTTTATACATACATAACTACTGGATCATATAAAATTAAACAAATCTTTGAAATTAGATAGACGCGGAGAAACCAGCTTTACATATTGTGGGAATTGTTATATAAACCCAATAATTATTAGTATCTTATTATTCCTTCTATGCTCTGATATGTACCACTAACAGAATAACACGTATATTCTTGTGAATGAAATATTCAAGAGGTATATACTATACTAGAAAAATATAAATGCATGCTGTGTACCACACATCCTCGCCTAAATAAATATGTATTATGTGTAAATTAAATATGATCCTGTATCACAGTTGCATTAATTTTAATTAAATTAAATTATTTTTTTCAATAAAAAATGCGTCGCATTAGACTGGTTTCTTCACCATCCAAAGGTCCTAAATTATTTCTGTATATATCTAGGCGAATCTGGACCTGGAAGACGATTAGCGAAAAACAAATCCAGCAACAAGTGAATCCAAACTACCAAAATTTTTTGGTTTTTGGTTGAACGACCAAACCCTTGTTATAGCTCTTAAAGACAAAATGAATGTTTTATTTTTTCTTTATCGCTCAAGTTTTTCACCTTGCCGGTAGTTAAATCTCAAATGTAGATAATAAATAAAATAGTTTTGTATGATTATTAAAATATTTCAACTGCTTGCTATTTTCATTTCAGCGACGGCTCCAAAAATCACCAAAGTAGAAGGCATGGAAACCATAATTAGCACACCAACTTCTTCACACACGGCGAATATACAAACCACACAACAGCAACAACAGGTTCAACAACAGGCGCAGCAACAGATACAGCACCAGCAACAAATTGAAAATGGAAATGAAACTCAAATTATTACTTCAACACCCATTATCAAGAGTGAAGTAACAAAGGTGGACACTATTGTCACTATGGATCCGAATTCAACCGGTGAAGTATCCATGGTAACGCCCGCTAAACCTGCTAAACGGGCTAAAACTTTAAGCGGTGAAAGTAAGTAAAAATGTTAATTTATTATTTCATGTTATGTTCAATATAAAATAAACTACCCGTTTAGAACCTCGTTCCCGTTCACAATCCGAACAACCGGCTACATGTCCTATTTGTTATGCTGTCATACGTCAATCCCGTAATTTGCGTCGACACTTGGAACTGAGACATTTTGCCAAACCTGGAGTTAAAAAGGAGAAGAAAAGTAAGTCTGCCGCAAATATTTCCAATGCAAGTGCAAACGGTTCCGATGTTGGTACAACAATATTGGCCTCGTCAACACTAAACACTGACACAAGTACAATTTTAGACAGTACAGGGCACAGTGTGGTAGTATCAGCAACAGCGTCGCCTTTAACCACAAGTACGGTATCTACACCAATAATAGTAAGTGGAGCCGCACTGAATGTGGGTGGCACCATAACCCAAATACCTTTGAAACAGGAACCGGGAACTAGTTGTGTAATAAATACTGCCAACGGTCAACAAATGACAGTAACGCAAAATCAAATGCAAAATGTTATACATATAGTTAGTGAAGAAGTTTATCAACAACAGCAGCAGCAACAACAGCAACAACAGCAATAATCTTAAAGCTATCCCCCTTTCCCAATCCTCTTTCGCTACTTTTTTTATCTCTTCTTAAAACCTCGCTTTTACAAACAAATTTTTAAGTTCAATAATAATTAACATAGTTTAAATAGGCATTCCTTAATCATTATTTCTTTTATATATTTAACTAATTTTAGTAGCAAGAAGTAAATTCACGTTTTAAGAACAATTTACTCTAGTTTTGTATATACAGCTCGTGTACATAAAACACACACATGTTACATAAATATAAAGATACGTACATATTAAAATTTACTTATTTTTAAATGTAATTGCAATTTTCCCCTTTAAATAATTATGATTTAATTTTATAAAAGATAGATTTTTATGTTTTATATATGTAGTTAAACTTAAAACAAAAAACACAAACAACATTCACTTTAATAATTGAAGAATATGTACGCTTTAAAGTGATAAGGCAATGTTCTCAAACTTCTAAATAATTTAACATTCTTCATTAAACAATATAGTTATAATATTAATTCTCCAATATGTTAAAGCTGGTTTTGACACAATTATGAGAATTTGCCCTTCTATAGAATACGAGATTCTGTGATTTTTCTTCCCTTAATTTTTAAACTACATTATCGTTTATAATAAAATATTGAAAACTTGATTATTTTTTTAACAAATTATGTTAGTAAAATATGAACCAGACGTTTTTATTTCACAAATTTCGTTATTATATTTTAAAATCTGAAGAACTGTCAATAAATTTAGATTTGGGTTATAAAAATTTTCGAAATTTAATGTAAAATCTTGTTTTTATGCCACCCAACAATTTTTTAAATGCTTACCCTAAAAAAAATTATAATAATATGAAATATATCTACTATTTTATATATCTACGTATATTCGTAGTTAATGTCCAAATATCAAACATTATTTTCGTAAAACTTTATCACTTTGCTGCGTACTTTACCAGTATTACAAGTTTGAATTCTTTAAAAAACCGAACATTTTGCTTCCTTCTCAAATTAAAATTCATTTAAAAATTTTTTAATTATATATTAATTTGGAAAATAAATTATTTTTTCTTATATATTTTGTGTATCAAACATCAAGTTTTTCGTAGAATTTTCTATTTGTTTTTTTCTTCTAATTTACTAAAATTTATTATTATTTTTTACAATAAAGTGGTCATATTTAAAAAAGCCAAACTTTTGTTGTTCTGAGTTTATTTTCTTTTTGAGTTTGTGATTAAAAACTTTATTGTTCTAAAAATTTACTAACTAACTTTTATCTCCTGTAGTTAGTTGTTGATTTCGTTTAAATTTGTTTTCTTTTATTGTATTAACACATTTTAAATGAATTTAAACTACAAATTCACCTGCAATTGTTTGGTTTTTTAATATCCTAAAAATATTCCCTTTATTTTTAAATGGATTCTCTTTGCAAAACTCGGTTTAAAGATAATATTTTATATATAAAAATGTTTTTTGTGTTTTGATAACTTTATATTGATTTTTAAACATTTTAAATATTACACGTTACACATTTTTTCAAATTTAATATCTTTTTAACCACACATTACTTTTCCCACACTTTTACCCAATTGCTAAAGTTGCTGTTGTTCCATGAGTCAATGAATTTGTAGTTTTAAATCATTTTATATAAAAGCCTGATTAAATGATGGTAATAGCTCATTTAATATGTGATATACCGAATACCACTCTCCAACAAATTCAAAAGATGTACAGCACAAACTGTGAACCCAGATATGTACGGTCATATCGCCTTGATCAGCTTTGAATTCTTTTTATTTTGAAAAATATCCATTGTAAAAATTTCAACATATTCCGATTACTTATTCATTTCGAATATAGTTGCTATCATTGATTTGAATTAACACAAAAGTTGATATAGAAATGCATAGTATATTTTTATAAAAACAGTCAAGTTAAACGTAATCAAATTGTTATATTTAACACCAAAAAGTTTTTGAATTTTACTGAATATTTCACAATTTTGAGTTAATACCCCTTGTGGATCTAAATAAGTCAGAGGCCTTCTATGATTAGCAAATTATTTTGTTTTGCCGAAAGAAAACAAAAACTATTACTCATTCCCTTTCCCTTCTAACAGAAGGATTGATGGATGTTAAATCTTTAGCAGGGATGGTTAAAGCCTTATATAAGGACTTCTCCAGCAGGAGCATTTGAATAAAAAATATACCTAACCAGGCCTTTAGTAAGAGATGAAGTAATAAGGTTTTTTGAGTTAAAATTTTAAAATTTACAAACTATAGATTAAATAAAAATTTAAATATCTCGTTTTTTAGCGCCCGGCAAGAAAACCGCCATGGCAGTTCCACCTGGTACTACAAATGCAGGAGGAACATCTACAGTGACGACAACAACTGTAAGTACTGTACCACAAGTACAGTCTGTACAATCCTTGCATACACTACAGACTGTTCAAGTCAAGAAGGACCCTGATGCACAAAATCAAACACAAACTATGACAGTGACAACGACCAACAATGGACAACAGCAGCAACACCAACAACAACAGCAGCAGCAACAAGTACAACAGGTGCAAGTGCAACAGGCACAACAAATACAACAGCATCATATAATAGATCAATCTGGCAATATATCGACAGCTACAACAACAGCCAATACACAACAACAGCAGCAGCAACAAAATCAACAGCAACAGCAAATCGTAACACAAACTGAGAATACCGATGGCACCACATCACTGTCGATTGCTCAGGTCCAAACCTTGCAAGGCCATCAAATTTTGGGCAATATCAATCAGGTGAATATGACTGATTATCAAACACATTCAACATTGTGATGATGAAATTAATGATAAGAAAAACATTTTTAATTTATTTAAACAAATGAAGGCAAAAAGAATTTACCCTTTATCCTTGAAATTTTGTTTGTATGGGAATATTTCTTTTAAAAATCTCTAGGGCCAAATTATCGCATTCGATATCGATTGAAATTTCAATACAATCCGTGTACAAATTTCGATCGATATTGAGTGCCACAATTTGTCTGTCTGGACACTTCATTTAAATACTTATACACTGGATTTTATTATTATCAAATAGAAGCTTTTCATGGATTTATTTAACTTTTATTCTTTTAGTATTTTACTCCCTTTATTAACTTTTCTATTTTTTAGAAATACATTACAAATTTGCTTTATACTAACCTCATTTAGAAAAATTGTATATACATTTCTTTTTGAAAATTCCTTTTAAAATTTAGAAACATTTTATATATTTAGAGTTTTATTTCTGTGTGTTGGCTATGCGAGGATTGTTTGATAAGTAAATGTTTTTAAGTCACTTTATGTAGAATTTTCCGCTTTTATTTCGAAAATAACTATTCAAACAATCTTCGTATGTTTTGAATCCACAGTTGTTAAATCCTTGACAGCTTTAGTTAAAAAAAAAACTTTACATCTTAGATATATAATTTTCCTGTATTTTCTGTAATTTCGAATTAATGCTGTAACAGTTTATTAGTAATTTTTAAAGAATAATTGTTAACACAAATATACACTAAAGGTGGAGGTTCTTAGTTTACTTAGTTAGACTTTGCATTTGCGCATTTTTTTCACGTACGTGGCAAATATGCACAAGTGCAAAGACAGTTGAGCTTGCGAAGCAACTCTTTTCGCCCTGCTGTTTTTTATTTGGCGTTTGGCTCTGTGGCAAAATGCGACGCATTGCTTTTTACTCTAACAGAGTATCGTTTGTTTTGGCACTGCTGCGACCAAAAGCTTTTGTAGAAAAAAAAAGTTTTCAAAACGTATCTAAATGTTTTTTAAAGTAACAGATCTTTTAATCTCTAATATTGCCCCTTATTTTGTAGTTATTTGCCAACGTCAACTCAAGATAACATCAAAATCAGGACACTTCAGTAATCCTTGTTTTCAGCAAATGACTATTTTTGTTGCTATACCCGAGTCCTTAGAGAGTAGTCACAAATAGTAGAAAAGTGTCCTATTTTTGACTACTGTGAGAAATAGTTACAGAACAGAGGGAAATATGTTATGTATGAGTTATATCTGGTCTTGATTCTTAATTTATAAAATAAATAAAAAGCAAATATAATATCAAAGGTATCATTAACTAAAACGGAAAAATTATTCATACAATTGTAAAGTAAAAATCCAACCATCATGCTACGTATTTATATGATTATATATAAATTCATCCTATTTCTTTTTAAAATATTTCTTTCTGGAAACTTAGATATTTATAAAATGATGACAGTTTATTTTTAAAATCAAGAATTTTGACTGCCTGTAGAAATTTACGATACTTTGAGGCATCTTCTGTTGCTAACTACGTTGCTACTTATTATTATATGAAGATAAATTTGAAATTTATTAACATATCTTTAAGTCTTTATAAACAAATATGTTTTTTATAAAATATTCAAGAAATATTCGCCTAAATGGCGAATACAAATTTCAACTCTAATGGGAATACAAATATGGGCACATCATTAGTGTGCCAGTGTGTATGTGTATGTTAAATGAATTTATTTTGTAAGAAATATTTATTACATTCTGGTTTTTTTTGTTGTCATATTTTGATTTTCTTCAGAAATAATTGTTATTATCAGATTTTTAATAATATTTTACAGAACTATTTGTCATATTCTGACTTCTGACATAAAAGTTATTTATTTTTTCGTTAATGAACAGTGGTGTGATTTAAATGTTTGAGATTAAAGGTAACAAACTCGCTCCTATCCCGAACATTGCAAAAATAATTTTGGCAACAAAGAAAGCTAGAAAAAAATTTTTTGTAAAAATAATAAATATTAAAAATCAGAATTTGGCAAATATATCTGATAAAAATCAGATAATAGCTATTTCAGAAAAAAATAAAAAATTCTGAATGCCCCAAAACTTATAAAAGAAAATATCAGATAATAACAATTAAATCTGCAAGTAAAGTTATTATAAAAATCGTTGTGCGTTGCTACGGTCTCTGCTCAGAACACGAAACAAATTAGTCAAGACAGTGCAAATGCCAATGCTGATGTCTGCCGAAGTATTCATTCAATGTACGTTAAACGTTGCCCAGTTTTCCTACTTTGCGTTGACGCAGAAGTACGGCATGTAAAAAGACTCATAAAAAGTATATGTATATCCCACACTGAATCATAAAGAATCATAGCTTAAAATCATCAACTATTTAATACGTCATATTAAGTTTTTATTTGTCTTGGAGTAGCTCCCAGGGGATGTCCCTAACATATGCAGTGCATTGTGTCAGAACTAGAAAGGAGGAGATAGTTTAAGAGGACAAACTAGAATACAGACTAGAAGAAAGAAAACTTTGTTGTTGCTGGTTTTACTTTGCCGGTGAACTCTATGAAGGGAAATAAAACTTTTTTAGGACTTTCATACGACCTTTGATTTTTACATTGAAAAATTACTGTTTTAAATGGATGCTTTGCTTTTAATGTCACAAAATAAAGATTTTGTTTAATAACCGTTACGGTCCCTGGTTTATTCTCCACAATATTTAATTATTGTCTATAAACTGGTCAGTGCATACTTAAATGTATTGATTAGCTTTTGGGTATTTAAGTGTCGAGTATCGACTCTTTTGTGGATACCGAGTACGTCAATATTGTTACCTATTGAATATTTGAACGTAACAGAATTTGCCAAGAGTGTTAAATCACAGAATTTTTGTTTGAAAGCTAACTGATTTTTTTTTCTTGATGTTCAATATAGTGTGTTGTTGGCGATCGTGTTGTTTATGTGAGAAACGCATACTAACTGATATAGTCTGGACCAGTAAGATGACGGACAATTGGCATAAATATCCCGCAGAGTTAATTTGTATGCATTTTAGACCTTCCACCTTTTTCTGTTTTAACAATTATTCTTTAAATATATTATGATTTATTTATTCGTTAAATATATTATGATTTATTTGCAATAAACTTTAACACCTCTTTTACCACATACATATATTTTTAAAATAATTTTTAATATTATTTTTAATATAATATTTTTGCTTGTACTATTATAGTTTTAAGGCGGTTATTTGTACTTTAGATTTTAGTTATACTTTCTTTTAAATTGAAAAACAAACAGAAAAAAGATAAGTTGAAAAACTTCAAAATATGTATTAAAGCATTTTGAAAAAAAAGCTCAAACTGTGGGCTCAGAATATGATAAACAAACAAATTTACTGCATGCCTACATTCATAAAAAAAAAAATTATTTGGAGAACTTACTTTGAATGCTCCTACAGAATATGAAAATTGGTTTTTGCAAAAAATTTGTTTAATATATTATATATGTATCTTAATTATGTTATGGTCAATGTTTACATATCCTGGTGCCTTTTGGTCATAAACGAATTTCCATATTATTGTTGAGAAAAGAAGTTTTATTGAAACCACTTTTATTTAATATTAATTTCATTATTTAGATATTTAATTGTTTGTTAAAATTTGATTACGAGCAATACATATAATCATATCGCTCATTTACTTAAATAGTGTCATAACTCAGAAAGCATTTAAAGTTTACCAACAGCTTATGGAAATGAAGAAATTAATATTTGACTCATGATATCCATCATTAATTCCCAAAATTCATTTTTTTTAATTATGACAGTATTGCAGTCAATCAGCGATATGTATGTACTCGATAGCATTATATTTGTACATATCGTTGGTCTCAAGTAGAAAGGCAATTTTTCGAATTTTTACGAAATTGAGTTATTCAGTGACTTCAATACATCTCGTCACTAAAATTCAGTGCAATACTATCAAAAATAATGTCTTTATCAACAATTCACAACTATTATATTCAAGAACGTTGTTGTTGTTGTGTTTTTAGCTTCTCCTGTAGAGTTAAAATTATTTGAGTGAGGAGCTTTTCCATTTGAGACCAACGATTATATACTTATGCAGTAAATTTCTTTTTATGAAGTGCGTGCTAAAATATGTAGAATTAACGTGAGTGCATAAGCCAGTAGTGCTAAGCTTTTAAAATAACGTTTGCGTGAAACTTTTTCTTTTCAAATAAATATTATCATTTTGCTTAGCATGTTACAGTACGATTGTCGCAAATATAAAAGTAAATTTTGTCATATAAATATTGAAAAATATATTAATTATTTTTAAAAATCTTTTCGTGCTGTAACATTGATTTATTTTTCGCGACCGCATTGACGTTCGAAAATTAAATAAAAAATATGATCACAAAAAGAATAACAATTGTGAATGATAACAACAATTGCTTTTGCACTCATTTACTCTTTTTATGAAAATAGTTGCAGTCATACGACTGTAATGCCAAAATATTGCCTGTTGCTGTTGCAAAAATCGTTTTCGCACTGTATCCGCTTTATAGAAACAAATTTGCATGCATTTACTATAAATTTACTATCCTTTTTTTGGGTAAAAAAGAAACAACAATTGCTCTAATTTTAGTTAGTTTTTGTAGTGTGTAGTTTGTAAATTTTTAATTTTTGTCTTTAAGTTTCTACATAATATAATTTAAAATACATATAAACAATTTTTGGCTTAATTATATCCTATACAAACTATGTATTTAGTTAAAAGAAATTATCTTATCTCTCAACTTAGTTAATTCTTATTTAAATTTCAAAAAACTTTTAGACTATAAATTCAATAAAATACAAAATTTATTTAATAAATGAACTCAAAACTTTATACTAACTAATACCCTTTTTTCTTTTAATTACTTTAAAAACCTCCTCTTATTACTTAAAATTTTTTAACTCATCTGTAAATGCTTTAATACTATGTATTTTGGAATTTGGTTATTATCTTTTTTCACAGTTTTAAAAAGTTTTTGTAATATATTTTTGTTGGAATGTTGCAAATTGCATGTACACTTTTGCCCCGCTGATTTTGGTGTGAAAATTCTTATTCCTGCTTTATTTGAACAAAGCCATAAATATGGGCATATACACATACATACATATGCTTGTACATATATATATATATATATATATATATATATATATATATATATATATATGTATTTACGAGTACATATGTATGTATGTTTTATGGATATTTTATTTCAGCACCATATAAAACTATAATACCAATTCCTTTAGTGAGTTCATATAAGAACGTAACTCTTTTGGTAATAAGTGCCGACAACTGTTCAAATCTTGATTTCCAGTTGTTCAATTGCTTGTGGTTTATCGACGTACGCAAGTGACTTTACATAACCACAAAGAAAATAATCCAAATGGGGTTAAATCACACGATCTTGGCGGCCAACTAATCATTAAGTAAATTTATATTTTCATCAAAGGTTTCTTTGAGTAAATCAATTGCAGTGTACGCTGTGTGGCATGTGGCTTTGTCCCGATGGAACTACATATCATCAAGATTAATGCCACATAATTGAGGTACGAACAAATTTCGAATCATGTTCAAATACCGTCCACCATTGACAGTAACATTCCGACCATCATCGTTTTTGAAGACATACGGGCCAATGACTCCGCCAGCTCATAAAGAGCATGAAACTGTAGTTTTCTGTGAATGTGATGGTGTTTCTACAAAAGCTTGTGAAATCTCCTCAATCCAAATGCGAAAATTTTCTGCTTATTTAGTCGAAAATGGGCTTGAGCGGAAAATAAAATTTTGAAATGGATGAATTTGACGAACAGAACAGTTATTTTCATTAACTGCCTGTTCAGCGATGTCGAAAGCTATCGTTCGTTCAAATAAATAACATTTAAGACAAATTTTTTTTTTTTAAATTGTTTTTATTTTAAATGTTATTTATTCGAACGAACGACAGCTTTCGACTTCGCTGAACAGGCAGTAAAACTTTCAACAATTTGCAGGCATGAATCTGAAACTTTTGAACTGCTCAACCAATTTCGATTAATCGAACCGTTTGGATATACGAATCGTTTTAGGTGTCGTATTAGGAGGTACCCTATTGCAAGATAAAGTAGCTCCAAAAACCAACAAGCTGCGTTTGTCGAAATTCTTTGGAAGCTATATTTGTAAATATCGGTAGATATTTCTTGTGGACTAATTTAGAAAACATGAAACTCCATCTTTTTTTTATCTTTTTCAAGTTATTTCAAACAAAACAATATATTTTTGTCTCTTTACTCTTGAGTGTATATTCCCTTTATCATCAAATTTACGTTTATTTCTATGCAATAATAATTCTATTTTTTAGTTTAATGCGCTTCGAAAGCGTGTAAAAATACTTACACATTATGACAAATAAGAACTTGAACCACACCAAAAACCTTGTACGATTACAATGTAATGTATGAGTAACATTATTAATAATATTAAGTATACGCGTGGAAGCACAATACAAAAGGAGAGTTAGATATATACACACAAACAAAGATACAAGTGAAGCTAATAAAAAGCGTATAAAAATAGCACTGAAATTAGTTAATTCAATATATCTTATCAAATTTTAAAAGGCCTGGATGTATAAATCGAAAATGAAAAATGAGTTTCGATTAAAAAAACAAGTTTTGATGAAAGTTATCGAAAATTAAAAAATTAAAGTCTTATATTCTAACTTTTGTAAATAATAATAAATTCACGTTGACATTTTTGTTTTGTTTTTGAAAACTAAAATCATTGAGCACTAATCAATAAATGTTGTTCTTTTTATCTTCTTTCTCTTTCTATATATTAAATGAATGTTATATGAAATTAACCGAAAATGTTTTAAAATAAAACGCAAAAACGCTGGCCAAATGACTAACATCAAATCACAAAAATATTATAAAACATCAAAATAACACCCAACCAATCATGTCATTGCTTAAAAACATATTCATCCAAATAGGGCAACAATAAGAACATTTTGGTAAAGAAGGTTTTCATTTTAAAAGGCAGTAATAATACGTAATGATGATCCAACGATATGATCTGCGGCTCCGAGGGTAGTACGGTGGACAACGGAGTCGAGGTCGTAACGGCAACAACATCAGCATCAACGTCAACGGTCAATGAAATACGCAACAACAGTAGCAGCAACAACAATAACACCCACCACAGCAGTAATACAGGCAACAGCAGCAGCAGCTGCAACAACAACAACAATCATCAAAATGCTACCACAGTAATTAGTGGCAATGAGGTATTGAGTGTAAGCACAGCAGATCTAGCACAGATGGTTAGTGGCACTCATGGCGGCAATGTACAAATAAGATCAGCACAACCTTTAACACGGACAACAAGACGCATGCTTAGAGGCCATACAACGCACAATGCGGCTGGTGAAAGGGTTCTGTTGATTAACTACATTTCACCCAATTCAACGAGCAACAATACACAAGTGAATACCACCAACGCCACCATAATACAGCCCCAACCCTCAGCTAATAACACTACGCGTAGAGTTATACAGACTAGAGGAGCTCTACATCACAGTGGTGGCAATAATACTGTGAATAGTTCGAATACCACTACAACAACTGCTACACCAGTTTCTTTGGCAGGTCTCGGCTCTGAAGTTACAGTCACTTTGAAACGATCAAGTAAATCAAATAACGCAGGTCATATTATAAGGCATCAACAGCACCAACAGCAACAACAACATCATCATCATCATCATCACCAAACTACCCCATCCAATACCATACAGGCAACAACAGGTAGCTCGGCAACTCACATACATTCACAATCGCCTCCACCTTTGGTGTTTACCACACATTCAGCTGCCGAAATAGAACATCATGAGCTGCACGAAGTAGAAGAAATAGAAGATCAGCAACACCATCACCAGCAGCATCAACAACAACAGCAACATCATCAGCAACAGCATCATGTTATAATACACCACCATGGCAGTCAAGGCGAACAACAGCAAGAAATTCAATATCATCACCAGCCACAGCAACATCATCAAACTAATGTACCCCATCTCATGTCTATACAAACACAAACGCAGGCCACCTCAGCTGATATGGATGATGACGAGCTATTAGAATATAGTACCAGCAATGTTGATCAGGTGGTAGAGGCTGCCATGGCTGTGGAGGATGCTGAAGATGTTGAGGAGGTGGTGGAAACTCATCATATACAACAGTTGCATACGGTGCAGCTGCAAGCGCATCAACATGCAGAATGCCTGGAAGACGATGAGGGTGAAGTCGAAGAAGTTTATTTGCAATAAAACTAAAGCATTGATGAAAAAACAGATTTTAAAGAAGGTAATTTTCAGGAAGTAGTTTTTTAATAGAACTTGTAAACTATTTCAAGTCTATTTCAAAAAGCTATCAGGCATGTGATGAAAATTGAACGAGGTTTTGGAAACGTGTAATAAAGTTTCAACAATTCTGAGAATTATTTTATCAAAATTGCGTATTTTGAAAAATATTGCAACTAATATATAAGCGGTTTTCATTTACAAAATTTATCATTTTCATATCATGTGTCTGAATTTTCTATTCAGAAAAACATTTTTTAAAGGTACATATTTTGAAATATTAAATTTAAGTGGTTTGTGCAAAAGAAATTTTTTCTATAAAGAACAGAAAGAGGATAATGTATGTATATATATAAATTGTAAAAAGTTTTTGCATTATAGAGCTATTAAATAAGTCATGTCGTAATAATGGGTTTTATTAAGATTGTCTTCCCAACGACTTCTTACATTGTATTAGATTAAAGGAACTTTCTTGTGTGTTTCTGTCGGAGTCGATGCGACAGCTAAACAAGAAAGCGCTATAATTTGTTTCTTATATGATCAATTTAATTTCATTGCGTTTATCTGCTATCTATTCCCAGTTTTTTTTTAGTTTGAGTTGTTTTAAAATTCCCAATGGCTAACCAATGGTCTTACCTTAAAAATAAGGAATTTATTTTATAATTAAGGAATTTAGGAATAGTCTAAAATCTTTTAAGAGTCATTAGTCTTTTTTTATTGGTTCAAACCCTACAATATTTGATCAGTAAAGGCGAGTGTTGGGATATTTATAAATGTAGCGAAGTGCGTTTTGAATAGAAGAAGCTCTTATTAGGATAGACAAAATGATAGTGATACAAAAAAATATTAAAAGGAAAGCCAATAGTCGATACAGTAAAAATGTGTATAATAATTACGTTAATAACGTTGTAAAGAAGGTTCAGAGTAACAGCGTGACAACAATAATAACCGACATGTGTAATAATATTCCCAGCAATTTTCTAAACTCCGTTTGAACGGAATAAAGACTCCCCAATTTTTCTATGAATGATCTCCGATGTTATGAAATGTCAGCGTAGAGAGTATTTCTATCTCGCAATTCTGCAGAGTTACTGGCGTGGTCGGATTTCCAAACCAAAGTCTTACTTCCAAACAAGACTCTGCATAGATATTCGAAGATTTCTAATGACTCTTACATACTGGGAATTTTTTGGTGTTATAAATGGATTTATTTTATGATTTACAACATTTCTTTTTGTAAATATATGAAGTATGTAAATATAATTATTTCCACTGAAACAAATTTTTGTTGTTATTAATATTATTTCCTGGGGCTCGTTTTTCACAATTATAAGCAAAATAATAATCATAAGAAGAAATAATAATTTTGTAAGAATGCTGCTGTTTTGCTGCTATTTTTACTTGTAGATTTGTAACTGGAGAAACGAGCCCCTCTTCATTTTTTGATAAAATTTTTCAAAAAACAAATAATTAAGATATAAATAAAATATAATTAGAAACTAAGCAAAAAAAAAAAAAAATATGATATAAAAAATATTGAGAATATTATTGAATATAATAGTTTATGCGAAAAAGTAAACAGACTTAAGGAAAAATATTTTTATTAAAGAGAAAGGTAATTAGAAATTTTGTAAAATACATAAATAAATTGTATTATAATAAAAAGATTTTATTAAGATCTACTTTATCAAATTATGTATATTAAAATCATTTATTAAGCAAAAATTAGATATAAAAAACAAAACAAAAAAAAAGTCAGGAAAAAAAAATCCAACTTTAAAGTTTAAATTTAAAAATGCAATAAAACAAAAAGGTTTAAAAATTTTGCCAAATTTAATACTTTGTTGTGAAGTACAATTGTTCCGAATAGATATGGAATATTATTTCATTCATATGGCTTCCACGGATGGCCTCACAGTACCACTTCTTAGCACTTTTTCGAGTGTAAGGGGCTTTATCATGGCAGTGGCATCACGATTGTTGACTTTGAAATGCTCAGTTGTCTCTGATTTGTCGGCATAACACTTGTTATTAACGGCGCCCCACAGAAAATATACCCTTGATGATCAATTGATATCATCATTTCGGCTAATTAAGCGGCCATCAACAGTTTGAAGCAATAAATCGATTGTGGGATGAGGTATGCGGGCATAAAAAGTCGGTTACCATGGTGCGATAGGTGTCGTGCTTACAAATCGATCAGAAGAAACCTTTAATTAAATTATAAATAAAAAGGCGGCAAGCTTCACAGCAATGCTGTACAATATGTTTCCAAAGTGAAAACTTTAGCATAAAACAATCAGTGTTGGCAATGTCAAATTGCAACGAGTACCGTGTAGTCAGGTTTTGCTTGGGAAAATTTATTTAATTGATAATTGAAAAATTTATAATTAAAAACTGTAAGAAATAAAAAATAATTAAAAAATCTCATTTATACATAATATATGTATGTGTAAAAGTTTAAACATAATTTATATTAAAGAAATATATTATTTAATACATATTGCTAATAATGTGTAGTTTATAGACTAAGAATTTAAGGTACTTATTAATTATTGACTCGAAATTTATTATTTTGTAAATGACTTAAGATCTAATTTATTGTTTTTAAAACATTTTATATTTTTAAGTACATACAATTAAAACTTACTTTTAATCTAAAAATTTACATAATATTTTTTCCAAAAAAAGAAGGAATAAATGCAATTTTTATGTTTTATTGTAAAATTAAATATTGATCTTTTCATTCAAATGAAATATTGCATAAAGGGATAAAAATCGATAAATTATTGCTTAAACCCCGTTCTGCAAAAATCGAGTTCTCATCTGACGTTGCGAGTTCCTAGAAAGCCTCCCTGTTGAGAAGATGTCACTATGGCTGTAGGTGTAAGTATGTGAACCGTTTATAACCTTTGAACGCCTTGATCGAATCGAACCAACTTTTTGGCGTTCTAAAAAGTTCTATCGAAACTTAAATTTCCTGTCAATTGCAACTGATTCGAACCGGTAGAAATCTCAAATAACAGAACATTTTTATTTGATTTTAGATGTAGTTAATAAGTTGCTGGCTTTATGTAAATAAAAACTGCAAGTTTGCTTCATATTTGTTCGAACGTTTCGTTAATTTTATGTTCAATTCTTCAAATATGAAATAAAAATTGCATTTTTATTTATATCAGCTAATTATTATTGTGTTTTTTTTTAGTTTTTTAAACTATTTTTATTTTTTTAGTTTAATGTGCAGTGCTTACAATGCAATACTGGAAGATAAGAACATGAACCATGTTGTCATAAAGACAAAAAGCTGAATTTTTTTAAATCTATCACAAATTTTCGAATTTGATGGCCGAAAACGCCAACATGAACATCTGCATTATTATGTCTGTACAAAAAATGTAAAATCACCAATGTTGCCATCACTGGACAATGTTTTCAAAAGATAGTGCTTGTTTTCTTTTCAACTTCATTCGCTCATGTACTTAAAAAAATTTATAACGGGACAATCGGATGAGATTTGATAAGTAGAAGCAAAAGATGCTAACGTGCATAAGATTGAGAATGCTTCAGTGCATTCAATTAGTAACCAGCATTGAGCGAGATCGAACAGCGGGACAAACTATAAAAAAGTTATTAACTAATAGATAAAAGAAGCTGCAGATGAAACCAGTAATTAATTGAACAATCGAATAATAAATTGGAATGGAAGTCTCATAAAAAGGGTCAGGGAAAATGGACAAAAACTAAATACAACTTTATATAAGCAAATTTAAGAGAACGAAACGGTAAAATTAACGGCAAGTAACGGTCAACTAAAAGATCGGGAACTCTAAAAAATATTGAATTAAAATTAAAAAAAAAAAAATAAACAAATTGAATAAAAAAAGAGGAAATCGCGCAGTAGCTGGAATTTTACGAATATAAAAGAAATAAAAAGTGACAGCAACAAACAACAAAAACCGATAAACAGAAAAACAATTTTGTATTAAACTGAAAACAAACTCAAGAAAAACAAAAACAGCGTACAAATAAAAAACAAACGTTAAAAACTGAGACCGGAGAACACTTTAATAACAGAAAGAAATAAATAAAGAAGCTGAAAACCGAAATTCCTGCCGTAAAAGAAATTCTAAGTGCTCCAAATATAAAAATTAATACCGAGTCCACTTTTGCAGCCACTCTCTAATGAAAATAATGTAGTGGGAATATTGAAAGCATCGAGGTAAAGAAATTAAAAAAAAAATCAAACTGCAACACAGGGAGTTAATAATCGGTTTGATACAATTCTCGAACGATTTTTATAATAAAATTGGTACACTCAGCTAAGCCACCTAACCAGAGGTAATAAATAAAAATACACATCAGGCCCGATGCTGAAATCGTAGCGGCTTTCGAAAACTGCTGTACTTCTCTGCTGAGTAAGTTGAACAATTAGCCTATAAAATTAAATTTAATATGAAAAACAAATTTGTTAATATCAAAAGCTTTAATTAATATCTACGAGTATTTCTATCAATTCCTATTATGACAAATTCAACTTTGATTAGTAGTCCCCAGTGTAGTCCGCTATGCTCACACTATATTCATACAGACAATTCTGAAATTTGAAAAAAGCTGGAAATCAGCCGAAAGTCAAATAAATTTTATTCGTGTCTATGATCTTCGGGGGAATGCTCTAATAAAAATTGAAACTAATAAAACTGTAGATTGAATCAGTTGTATTCATTGTTTTGACTCAACTAAGTAAATATGTATCTGCTGGTACGAAACGTGAAAGCGCTTTCCTTCCATTCGCAATTTTCCTCACACTCTACGATTTTTAAACTAATTTTTTAAAGTACATTCGTTAGATAAAAACTTCTTTATTTTAAACATGACTTGAAATAATTTCTTACATATATACATACAGACATATGTACACACACACACACACACACTTCACATGACAAAAAATTTCAAATATATTATTAAAATAAGTGCAAGGAGACGAAGACATAAAATGAATATGTTATTCAAACACACATTCTCATGCTCCGTTCTTGTGCAACAAAAGCAAATAAAAGAATATGCTGAAAGCCTATTACAAACCACAAAATTACAGCACCTTCTCAACCTTTTTTCTAAAGAAAATAAAAATTTTGATAACAAAAAGGTGCGACATAAAAAAAGATGCTACAACTTTATGTAAATTTTACAAGAAAAGATTACACACTCTGTACACTCGACAAGAAATTAGTGTTTTTTTTTACAGAAAACTAAGTGGAGTATAAAAAAAATATGTAAATGATAACGAAAAGTATGTTGGATGTACTTAATTTATTGCAAACCTCCACCGAAGAAAGAAGTCACTGAAAATTTTCTTTTCAGAAAATTTGAAGCATAAAAAAAACAATGAATTTAAACATGTTCTTTTAATGTTGCGGTTTGCATTTTCTTTTCTATAAAATTTTAATAGTATTTAAGTAGAAACTGATTTCGTTTTCATGATACTGGAAAACTTATTATCTACATATTAGCTTCTCGCTAGAAAATTGAAAATTTAAACTAAAAATCGGAAAGTTATTGGCTTTACCCAGATTTGAAAAAATTATGTTATCAGATCGCTCAGACGTCTTGAGGTTCTAGGAAGCTTCCCTGACCACTTCTGACAGCCCGTCTGTATGTGTGTATATATGTGTGCGTGTGTGTAGGATTTTCTGTGAATTTGAACCGATTCCAGCTGTTAGATTTCAATATACCGCAGAAAAACTAAAAAGAAGCATTTTCAAAGTGCTTTTCAGCTTTCAAGCGGATCCGCCGATGGATCCCACAAACTAATCACCTGTTGACATCCGAAAACCATATCGATTGCCGCAAATCGGATCAAAATAGATTAATCGGTTCGTGAGATATCGTAAACGAAAAGATTCGAAAATCTTTTTTTTTAAATGTTATTTTTTTCTAAAATAAATTTTTTTTTAAACTATAGAAGCTTATTTTTCGTTTTGTAAGACAAAAGCTGAAATTGAAAGTTTCACAAGGGGTACTCTTTGTTCAAAAAATCGAATTTTAAAAAATTGTTTTTTGAAATGATTAAGTTTTTGTTAGCACCCCTTATTTTTGCCAATATTTTCCAAAATAAATTATGTTTGAATGTATAGAAGATTATTTTTAATTTTTTAAAACAATAGTTGAAATTGAAAATTTCACTGGGGGTACCTCTTTAAAAAAATCGTCTTTATTAAAAATTTTTGAAGGAGGGACATGTTTTGACTCTCCCATAATATTTGCAATTGTTACTGGGAACTCACAAGAATTTAAAATACAGTCACAAAAAATTTTAATAATACAACAATGAACAATGATAATTTAATTTACTGCGTCTTCTTTAACTCTCCATTTTTTAATAACCCCAAGCCAACAGCTGCCAAATACTTGTTGCAGAATTGCAGCTCAAACGACGGCGAATGCAAAGTTTCAACCAATTTTGGAACACTCTTTATTTGTATTTCTGATATACGAGTATTCTCTCGAATTTTATTTCAGCTTTCTACAGCATTTTTGCAATCATATTCCGTATACAAAGTTTGTTTTTAAAAATAAAATTTTTAACTCCAAAGTTCATGAAAGTGTAACACATTTTTATGACACGGTCTTGTGGCGCCTCAGGATGTTGCACTTTTTTTACATTGTGTATGTGAAATGCTCTTATTTCTTGTTGCTGTTTTGTTTATACCAGTATTATTTATTTGTAAAAAAGTACAGAGAGACAGAAAGAGATCGCTAAACGTGACACCATCAACAATTTTGCCACGAATATATTTCTTGTCGGCTAAAGATGGAGTAAATAAAAGTTTCATTCTTTTTAATTTAATTTTCGGTTTTAATTTTGTTACTAATTTTTATTTTTCTTTCTTTATTCTATGTTTCATGCTGTCTAGAAATTGTATTTGTCTATCGTAGAGTATTCTTCGTTATTTCTACAAGAAGAAGAAGAAGTGGTGTGAAGGCTGTTTGCGTTAGAGTCATTAAAGGGTGGCGGTATAAATATTTGTTGCAATTCTAGTTTAGTTACAAAATGATAATTTTGTTGTACTTTCAGTAATTCGAATGTTTTCTACATTTAATTTGCCATTAACAAGTGTTTTATGTCAAAAACAAATTAAAATGTTGACGACTTTACCAAATGCTGGCTGGGTACCCAGTTGGATTTTTGTCGCATTTTTTGCTATTTTAAAATCGCTTGAAGTAGGAAGTAGAGTGACATACCTGATTCTTTTAAGCGAATCTAAGACAACATGGAACAGTTGTGGTCTTGACATAGTTTCTCTCGCTGCAGCGAACTAGCGCGATACGATGGCATACGACATCGCGTACAATTAATTCAATGGGTGCCCCGACCGTGGAAGATTCTTCTAAGACTGGAAATGCTATCTGTGTAGTAGTGAATTCAAAAAGTATGATTGTGTTAGCACACAATTCACATATTGAAAAATGAAAGCATTGAATGACAAAAATTTAAATTCTCTTGCTTCTAAAATATGCTGCAGGTCTAATGTATTAACGTCCATGAAAGACTATTTAAGCCTCATAATAACAGTCCACGGCATTTAAGTGCATTTAACTTTCAATTCCTGAAAGAAAACTTCTCTACATCAAGTTTTATTTAAATAAAGTTAAACTGTAAACACATTCTACTCTTTCATACATTTCGTCTTCAGTAAATGTTCACTTTTTTTCTACGGTTTTGTTGGTTTTAGTTATTCTGCTATTGAAGAACTTTTACTTAATTTTAAATGAAGTATCATCAAAGTCATTCTCATCACCGTCATCTGCTTTGTCAACAACAGCTTGTCATTGTATTTGTTCGGTTGGTTAGATGGATGGGATGGGATGGTGATGCAAACATTCATAAGTATATAGACAAACAGACAGACAGACAATCATATAGACAAAGTTAAATAGAGAATACGATTCCTTTATGACCGTACATGGAAATGTATCTGTTGGAATACTGCACACATTCATGCATCCACTTATTTAACTTTTTATCCTGTAGGTTATTTGAATAAAAGTCGCTCCCAACTGTAAAATATATTCTATTAATGGCAATATTTTAAAGAAGAAATGAAACTCTATTAAGAGAGACATATTTGAATTAATATTTGCACAGTTAGTGAGACTTAATTCAAAGTTACTTGAAAAAAGAGGTCATTAAAGCAGTTGAATTAATGTTTTCTTTTTTGCATTATGTTTAAGCCTTTTTGATAGCTTTTTAATTAGAAAAATGCCTGAAGAGGTAAACAAGTTGACTGTTAGAATCAAATAGCAAACGAGTGCTCTTAATGGGAAATGCAAAAACCTTAACCTGAACAAACTCGTTAATAAATTAAGACACTTTGATTGATTCAATCTGACTGCACTTTCATTGCAATTGACGGATAGGAGAATATTGATGTGATATCAGCAGTAAATTTTACAAAAATAAAAACTTGCTTGAAAGTCATTGTACGTATCAACAGATCACATGCTAAAGTACTTGGAATAGCAACTTTTTTTTTTCCAAAGAACTCTTCGAAAGGCTATTTTTTAAACTCGTTTACAAGAGATAATTTCTTAGTACTAAAAAAATCAAACTCTCTTATCTCTGTACGAAGAAAATTTTAAAAATAATTTTTGGAAAATTAAATTGGAAAAAAACGACAAGATTATAATCAAAATAAATCTCAATTAATAAAAAAAAACTATACGCCAGAACTGAACAATGCTGTTTTCGCAAGCCGCTACCAGTTTTCTCGTGTTACTCTTAATATTTTCTTCCATGATGTCACATAAAAGCTAATTTTTGTTTTGTTGTTTACAAATGTTTATTACAAATACCAGAAAAAAGTTAATAAAAATGCATGAAAGCTTCAAGCAACTTGTCTTCAACAAAGAACAAAGAAAAGGAAATGCATCAGAAAAGTTTAAGAAAAACAATTTAAAGTCAGGGTAAACATTTGCAGCATTCCAAATCTTTATGCATGTGTATGTGTGTTAGTGTGTATTTATTTTCATATGCCTATACTTATCAGTATGTGTTTGTGTGACTGCGAGCTAAAGCGGTGAATGCATTGAAGGATACCTAGAAAATGCAGCTGCCATCGAATCGATTTTCTTTTAAAATCGCAAAGTGTGTACTTAAAATAAGACTATAAAATGCAAATAATATTTCTTTACCTCGAAATGTTTTCATTGTTAAGCTTTTCTGATACTGAAAAATGTGAAACACATTAAAAACATCACTTTCTGCTGCTTTTCAACGAAACATTATTTTTGTTCATGCAAATTTCTGGAGGACTTATTTTTCAATGCAGAAGTTTTTTCATATTTTTGAATGTGCAGAAAATTAACTCCGCCAGTAAGAATTATGTTTAGGGGTCATTATTACAACTTCATGTTAGTTTAAAAGTCGGATTTTCTCACAAGGATAATCAGTTTTTCATTATTAACAGGCTCTAAGTTTAAATAGCCATCAACAAATCAATTTTTGAATTTGTTCCAATTCTAATTTTATTAAGAGAGAACTATTTTGAATATATATATATATATATATATATATATATATGTATATATATATATATATATATATATATATATATGTATATATATATATATATATATATATATATATATATATACATATATATATATATATATATATATATATATACATATATATATATATATATATATATATATATATATACATATATATACATATATATATATATATATATATATATATATATATATATATATATTGTTTCTAATTATCGAATTACCGAAATGGAATAAATATGCGGGTTTTTCGTCCTTAATCTTCCACTCTGTCAGTATGTAATTTCATTTGTAAAGAAAAAATATTACCAAAAACATTTCCAAAACAAACAAGCTTTCTTAAAATTAGCTGAAAATTCGTTTTTATCCTCCATTTTGTCGAAATGAAATTTTTGGGTCCAAGTTAATTTTTCCGATTAAAAACTCATAGTTAGTTTTACAGTGCCTTATATTTTTATAAAAAATATATTCACTTACCACTGAGACAATTTTATTAGACTAAAGATTAAAGCCGCATACTGTCTTTAATTTGATAGAAGTTGTACTTCTAAAACTCGACTTGGTTAAAATCACTGTTTTCAATTTATTTTCTTTATTTCAGGTTAATCAACATCAATTAATATATAATTTAATGAAGGAGAAATATAATTTGGACTGCCAACGAACGTTTGTATATAAATACGTTTCCATAATTATTAATTTATTCAATTTATTTTAATTAAATGCATAATAAACTATCGAAAAATGCACTAGCAACTATAGGCTATACGCCTATTGTTTTAAATAAGTACAGGATAAAGTAAGTAGAACTGTCGTTATATTTCAAATGCAAATACGTTAAAAAATCGTGTCATCTGGCAACGCTTTAATGATGTTAAAATAGCGCCATCTATTGGATGGCTATTAGCCCAAATAAAAATAAAATTTTAGATGTGGCAACACTCTGAGAAGGTCACTATAGAAATCAATATGGCAGCACCGCGAAAAAATTCAAATTAACTGCCGCAAATACAAAATCCAATTTAAAATTATTTTAGAATTTTATAAATAGCTCAGAAAGTTTAATAGTTAGAACCGTCCCCCTTTCTCAGGTTGTAAAATACGGTGCGGCGATTCTTGTGCAACTTATTTGAAAGCAATGCGTTGAGTACAGCGGAAGATATTGCGCTGCGACTTAAAATACGCGCTTTCTGTAACAACGCGTGCAAACCTATGAAAGCTAGGTTTGAAATTAAAACCACTCATACATGTTATAGCCAAAGAGTTAATCTATCATTCGGTAAAGTTTGATGAAAATATGTCTAACGGTTCCAGAGATATAAGCGATTAAAGTTTAGTTGAAGCATGTGGCTAATTGGCAAATTTGCTCAAAGAAGCGCTACAGAGTTTTGTTAATAACTCATAAAGTACTTTATCTAGAAGCATATAATTTTCAGGGTTGGTAGAACTGGACGTCGTGATTCGTTTGCCGGTCAGATGACAAATCTCATTTGAACAGAACGGGAGATATAGAGGTGCAAAGTATACATGGCTTGTTTTGACTAATAGGGCGCGCCTGCAGCACCGCCAAAAGTTATGCACCATTTAGCCAACGTTTCAATCTATGCTATGGTGAAAAGGGCATTGAAATATCTCCAGCCGTTAGCGAGTTATAGCGGTTTGAATAAAATAATTTCTCAAAATCCACCTGCTACCCGATTCTGTTGGCCTAGTGTTTTACAAAAAAAACAAATTTTTTTCCAGCAAAATTTTTGAGGTAAGAAACGAGTCTGACGGTTTTCTTAATATCTCCGTTGTTTTTGGAGATAATGGCATAAAATTTGGTAGGTCGGTAGACTTGGTAACAAAGAATTATCACGTACAAAAACTTTTTGTCCACACCCACTATTTAGGTACTAAAGTGGGCGGTAACATATAATCATTACTTTACACACTTTATAGTTGATTTTTTTAACAAACAAAAGCATCAGGGTTGTAGTTGGCCTTTAAATATATCACCCGGTAAAAGTTTCATCAAAATCTGCCGAGTGGTTCCAGAGATATAGGGAGTATAACTTTACCTGAACTTTGCGTAAATCGTCAAATTTGTACAGAGACGTGCTTTAGATTAATGTCTATAACTCAGAAACCTCTGAAGCGAGACTAATAAAACTTTCTGGGTTTATAGAGTGGAAGCTTGCGATTCGTTTGAAAGTTATTTGAAAGCAGTGTGTTGAGTATGACGGAAGATATTGCGCTTCGACCTAAAAATGCGCGCTTTCTGTAACAACGCGTGCAAACCTATGAAAGCTAGGTTTGAAATTAAAACCACTCATTTATGTTATAGCCAGAGAGCTGTTATATCACCCGGTAAAAGTTTCATCAAAATCTGCCCAGTGGTTCCAGAGATATAGGGAGTATAACTTTACCTGAACTTTGCGTAAATCGTCAAATTTGTACAGAGACGTGCTTTAGATTAATGTCTATAACTCAGAAACCTCTGAAGCGAGACTAATAAAACTTTCTGGGTTTATAGAGTGGAAGCTTGCGATTCGTTTGAAAGTTATTTGAAAGCAGTGTGTTGAGTATGACGGAAGATATTGCGCTGCGACTTAAAATACGCGCTTTCTGTAACAACGCGTGCAAACCTATGAAAGCTAGGTTTGAAATTAAAACCACTCATACATGTTATAGCCAAAGAGTTAATCTATCATTCGGTAAAGTTTGATGAAAATATGTCTAACGGTTCCAGAGATATAAGCGATTAAAGTTTAGTTGAAGCATGTGGCTAATTGGCAAATTTGCTCAAAGAAGCGCTACAGAGTTTTGTTAATAACTCATAAAGTACTTTATCTAGAAGCATATAATTTTCAGGGTTGGTAGAACTGGACGTCGTGATTCGTTTGCCGGTCAGATGACAAATCTCATTTGAATAGAACGGGAGATATAGAGGTGCAAAGTATACATGGCTTGTTTTGACTAATAGGGCGCGCCTGCAGCACCGCCAAAAGTTATGCACCATTTAGCCAACGTTTCAATCTATGCTATGGTGAAAAGGGCATTGAAATATCTCCAGCCGTTAGCGAGTTATAGCGGTTTGAATAAAATAATTTCTCAAAATCCACCTGCTACCCGATTCTGTTGGCCTAGTGTTTTACAAAAAAAACAAATTTTTTTCCAGCAAAATTTTTGAGGTAAAAAACGAGTCTGACGGTTTTCTTAATATCTCCGTTGTTTTTGGAGATAATGGCATAAAATTTGGTAGGTCGGTAGACTTGGTAACGAAGAATTATCACGTACAAAAACTTTTTGTCCACACCCACTATTTAGGTACTAAAGTGGGCGGTAACATATAATCATTACTTTACACACTTTATAGTTGATTTTTTTAACAAACAAAAGCATCAGGGTTGTAGTTGGCCTTTAAATATATCACCCGGTAAAAGTTTCATCAAAATCTGCCGAGTGGTTCCAGAGATATAGGGAGTATAACTTTACCTGAACTTTGCGTAAATCGTCAAATTTGTACAGAGACGTGCTTTAGATTAATGTCTATAACTCAGAAACCTCTGAAGCGAGACTAATAAAACTTTCTGGGTTTATAGAGTGGAAGCTTGCGATTCGTTTGAAAGTTATTTGAAAGCAGTGTGTTGAGTATGACGGAAGATATTGCGCTTCGACCTAAAAATGCGCGCTTTCTGTAACAACGCGTGCAAACCTATGAAAGCTAGGTTTGAAATTAAAACCACTCATTTATGTTATAGCCAGAGAGCTGTTATATCACCCGGTAAAAGTTTCATCAAAATCTGCCCAGTGGTTCTAGAGATATAGGGAGTATAACTTTACCTGAACTTTGCGTAAATCGTCAAATTTGTACAGAGACGTGCTTTAGATTAATGTCTATAACTCAGAAACCTCTGAAGCGAGACTAATAAAACTTTCTGGGTTTATAGAGTGGAAGCTTGCGATTCGTTTGAAAGTTATTTGAAAGCAGTGTGTTGAGTATGACGGAAGATATTGCGCTGCGACTTAAAATACGCGCTTTCTGTAACAACGCGTGCAAACCTATGAAAGCTAGGTTTGAAATTAAAACCACTGATACATGTTATAGCCAAAGAGTTAATCTATCATTCGGTAAAGTTTGATGAAAATATGTCTAACGGTTCCAGAGATATAAGCGATTAAAGTTTAGTTGAAGCATGTGTCTAATTGGCAAATTTGCTCAAAGAAGCGCTACAGAGTTTTGTTAATAACTCATAAAGTACTTTATCTAGAAGCATATAATTTTCAGGGTTGGTAGAACTGGACGTCGTGATTCGTTTGCCGGTCAGATGACAAATCTCATTTGAATAGAACGGGAGATATAGAGGTGCAAAGTATACATGGCTTGTTTTGACTAATAGGGCGCGCCTGCAGCACCGCCAAAAGTTATGCACCATTTAGCCAACGTTTCAATCTATGCTATGGTGAAAAGGGCATTGAAATATCTCCAGCCGTTAGCGAGTTATAGCGGTTTGAATAAAATAATTTCTCAAAATCCACCTGCTACCCGATTCTGTTGGCCTAGTGTTTTACAAAAAAAACAAATTTTTTTCCAGCAAAATTTTTGAGGTAAAAAACGAGTCTGACGGTTTTCTTAATATCTCCGTTGTTTTTGGAGATAATGGCATAAAATTTGGTAGGTCGGTAGACTTGGTAACGAAGAATTATCACGTACAAAAACTTTTTGTCCACACCCACTATTTAGGTACTAAAGTGGGCGGTAACATATAATCATTACTTTACACACTTTATAGTTGATTTTTTTAACAAACAAAAGCATCAGGGTTGTAGTTGGCCTTTAAATATATCACCCGGTAAAAGTTTCATCAAAATCTGCCGAGTGGTTCCAGAGATATAGGGAGTATAACTTTACCTGAACTTTGCGTAAATCGTCAAATTTGTACAGAGACGTGCTTTAGATTAATGTCTATAACTCAGAAACCTCTGAAGCGAGACTAATAAAACTTTCTGGGTTTATAGAGTGGAAGCTTGCGATTCGTTTGAAAGTTATTTGAAAGCAGTGTGTTGAGTATGACGGAAGATATTGCGCTTCGACCTAAAAATGCGCGCTTTCTGTAACAACGCGTGCAAACCTATGAAAGCTAGGTTTGAAATTAAAACCACTCATTTATGTTATAGCCAGAGAGCTGTTATATCACCCGGTAAAAGTTTCATCAAAATCTGCCCAGTGGTTCCAGAGATATAGGGAGTATAACTTTACCTGAACTTTGCGTAAATCGTCAAATTTGTACAGAGACGTGCTTTAGATTAATGTCTATAACTCAGAAACCTCTGAAGCGAGACTAATAAAACTTTCTGGGTTTATAGAGTGGAAGCTTGCGATTCGTTTGAAAGTTATTTGAAAGCAGTGTGTTGAGTATGACGGAAGATATTGCGCTGCGACTTAAAATACGCGCTTTCTGTAACAACGCGTGCAAACCTATGAAAGCTAGGTTTGAAATTAAAACCACTCATACATGTTATAGCCAAAGAGTTAATCTATCATTCGGTAAAGTTTGATGAAAATATGTCTAACGGTTCCAGAGATATAAGCGATTAAAGTTTAGTTGAAGCATGTGGCTAATTGGCAAATTTGCTCAAAGAAGCGCTACAGAGTTTTGTTAATAACTCATAAAGTACTTTATCTAGAAGCATATAATTTTCAGGGTTGGTAGAACTGGACGTCGTGATTCGTTTGCCGGTCAGATGACAAATCTCATTTGAATAGAACGGGAGATATAGAGGTGCAAAGTATACATGGCTTGTTTTGACTAATAGGGCGCGCCTGCAGCACCGCCAAAAGTTATGCACCATTTAGCCAACGTTTCAATCTATGCTATGGTGAAAAGGGCATTGAAATATCTCCAGCCGTTAGCGAGTTATAGCGGTTTGAATAAAATAATTTCTCAAAATCCACCTGCTACCCGATTCTGTTGGCCTAGTGTTTTACAAAAAAAACAAATTTTTTTCCAGCAAAATTTTTGAGGTAAAAAACGAGTCTGACGGTTTTCTTAATATCTCCGTTGTTTTTGGAGATAATGGCATAAAATTTGGTAGGTCGGTAGACTTGGTAACGAAGAATTATCACGTACAAAAACTTTTTGTCCACACCCACTATTTAGGTACTAAAGTGGGCGGTAACATATAATCATTACTTTACACACTTTATAGTTGATTTTTTTAACAAACAAAAGCATCAGGGTTGTAGTTGGCCTTTAAATATATCACCCGGTAAAAGTTTCATCAAAATCTGCCGAGTGGTTCCAGAGATATAGGGAGTATAACTTTACCTGAACTTTGCGTAAATCGTCAAATTTGTACAGAGACGTGCTTTAGATTAATGTCTATAACTCAGAAACCTCTGAAGCGAGACTAATAAAACTTTCTGGGTTTATAGAGTGGAAGCTTGCGATTCGTTTGAAAGTTATTTGAAAGCAGTGTGTTGAGTATGACGGAAGATATTGCGCTTCGACCTAAAAATGCGCGCTTTCTGTAACAACGCGTGCAAACCTATGAAAGCTAGGTTTGAAATTAAAACCACTCATTTATGTTATAGCCAGAGAGCTGTTATATCACCCGGTAAAAGTTTCATCAAAATCTGCCCAGTGGTTCTAGAGATATAGGGAGTATAACTTTACCTGAACTTTGCGTAAATCGTCAAATTTGTACAGAGACGTGCTTTAGATTAATGTCTATAACTCAGAAACCTCTGAAGCGAGACTAATAAAACTTTCTGGGTTTATAGAGTGGAAGCTTGCGATTCGTTTGAAAGTTATTTGAAAGCAGTGTGTTGAGTATGACGGAAGATATTGCGCTGCGACTTAAAATACGCGCTTTCTGTAACAACGCGTGCAAACCTATGAAAGCTAGGTTTGAAATTAAAACCACTGATACATGTTATAGCCAAAGAGTTAATCTATCATTCGGTAAAGTTTGATGAAAATATGTCTAACGGTTCCAGAGATATAAGCGATTAAAGTTTAGTTGAAGCATGTGGCTAATTGGCAAATTTGCTCAAAGAAGCGCTACAGAGTTTTGTTAATAACTCATAAAGTACTTTATCTAGAAGCATATAATTTTCAGGGTTGGTAGAACTGGACGTCGTGATTCGTTTGCCGGTCAGATGACAAATCTCATTTGAATAGAACGGGAGATATAGAGGTGCAAAGTATACATGGCTTGTTTTGACTAATAGGGCGCGCCTGCAGCACCGCCAAAAGTTATGCACCATTTAGCCAACGTTTCAATCTATGCTATGGTGAAAAGGGCATTGAAATATCTCCAGCCGTTAGCGAGTTATAGCGGTTTGAATAAAATAATTTCTCAAAATCCACCTGCTACCCGATTCTGTTGGCCTAGTGTTTTACAAAAAAAACAAATTTTTTTCCAGCAAAATTTTTGAGGTAAAAAACGAGTCTGACGGTTTTCTTAATATCTCCGTTGTTTTTGGAGATAATGGCATAAAATTTGGTAGGTCGGTAGACTTGGTAACGAAGAATTATCACGTACAAAAACTTTTTGTCCACACCCACTATTTAGGTACTAAAGTGGGCGGTAACATATAATCATTACTTTAAACACTTTATAGTTGATTTTTTTAACAAACAAAAGCATCAGGGTTGTAGTTGGCCTTTAAATATATCACCCGGTAAAAGTTTCATCAAAATCTGCCGAGTGGTTCCAGAGATATAGGGAGTATAACTTTACCTGAACTTTGCGTAAATCGTCAAATTTGTACAGAGACGTGCTTTAGATTAATGTCTATAACTCAGAAACCTCTGAAGCGAGACTAATAAAACTTTCTGGGTTTATAGAGTGGAAGCTTGCGATTCGTTTGAAAGTTATTTGAAAGCAGTGTGTTGAGTATGACGGAAGATATTGCGCTTCGACCTAAAAATGCGCGCTTTCTGTAACAACGCGTGCAAACCTATGAAAGCTAGGTTTGAAATTAAAACCACTCATTTATGTTATAGCCAGAGAGCTATTATATCACCCGGTAAAAGTTTCATCAAAATCTGCCCAGTTGTTCCAGAGATATAGGGAGTATAACTTTACCTGAACTTTGCGTAAATCGTCAAATTTGTACAGAGACGTGCTTTAGATTAATGTCTATAACTCAGAAACCTCTGAAGCGAGACTAATAAAACTTTCTGGGTTTATAGAGTGGAAGCTTGCGATTCGTTTGAAAGTTATTTAAAAGCAGTGTGTTGAGTATGACGGAAGATATTGCGCTGCGACTTAAAATACGCGCTTTCTGTAACAACGCGTGCAAACCTATGAAAGCTAGGTTTGAAATTAAAACCACTCATACATGTTATAGCCAAAGAGTTAATCTATCATTCGGTAAAGTTTGATGAAAATATGTCTAACGGTTCCAGAGATATAAGCGATTAAAGTTTAGTTGAAGCATGTGGCTAATTGGCAAATTTGCTCAAAGAAGCGCTACAGAGTTTTGTTAATAACTCATAAAGTACTTTATCTAGAAGCATATAATTTTCAGGGTTGGTAGAACTGGACGTCGTGATTCGTTTGCCGGTCAGATGACAAATCTCATTTGAACAGAACGGGAGATATAGAGGTGCAAAGTATACATGGCTTGTTTTGACTAATAGGGCGCGCCTGCAGCACCGCCAAAAGTTATGCACCATTTAGCCAACGTTTCAATCTATGCTATGGTGAAAAGGGCATTGAAATATCTCCAGCCGTTAGCGAGTTATAGCGGTTTGAATAAAATAATTTCTCAAAATCCACCTGCTACCCGATTCTGTTGGCCTAGTGTTTTACAAAAAAAACAAATTTTTTTCCAGCAAAATTTTTGAGGTAAAAAACGAGTCTGACGGTTTTCTTAATATCTCCGTTGTTTTTGGAGATAATGGCATAAAATTTGGTAGGTCGGTAGACTTGGTAACGAAGAATTATCACGTACAAAAACTTTTTGTCCACACCCACTATTTAGGTACTAAAGTGGGCGGTAACATATAATCATTACTTTAAACACTTTATAGTTGATTTTTTTAACAAACAAAAGCATCAGGGTTGTAGTTGGCCTTTAAATATATCACCCGGTAAAAGTTTCATCAAAATCTGCCCAGTGGTTCCAGAGATATAGGGAGTATAACTTTACCTGAACTTTGCGTAAATCGTCAAATTTGTACAGAGACGTGCTTTAGATTAATGTCTATAACTCAGAAACCTCTGAAGCGAGACTAATAAAACTTTCTGGGTTTATAGAGTGGAAGCTTGCGATTCGTTTGAAAGTTATTTGAAAGCAGTGTGTTGAGTATGACGGAAGATATTGCGCTTCGACCTAAAAATGCGCGCTTTCTGTAACAACGCGTGCAAACCTATGAAAGCTAGGTTTGAAATTAAAACCACTCATTTATGTTATAGCCAGAGAGCTGTTATATCACCCGGTAAAAGTTTCATCAAAATCTGCCCAGTGGTTCCAGAGATATAGGGAGTATAACTTTACCTGAACTTTGCGTAAATCGTCAAATTTGTACAGAGACGTGCTTTAGATTAATGTCTATAACTCAGAAACCTCTGAAGCGAGACTAATAAAACTTTCTGGGTTTATAGAGTGGAAGCTTGCGATTCGTTTGAAAGTTATTTGAAAGCAGTGTGTTGAGTATGACGGAAGATATTGCGCTTCGACCTAAAAATGCGCGCTTTCTGTAACAACGCGTGCAAACCTATGAAAGCTAGGTTTGAAATTAAAACCACTCATTTATGTTATAGCCAGAGAGCTGTTATATCACCCGGTAAAAGTTTCATCAAAATCTGCCCAGTGGTTCCAGAGATATAGGGAGTATAACTTTACCTGAACTTTGCGTAAATCGTCAAATTTGTACAGAGACGTGCTTTAGATTAATGTCTATAACTCAGAAACCTCTGAAGCGAGACTAATAAAACTTTCTGGGTTTATAGAGTGGAAGCTTGCGATTCGTTTGAAAGTTATTTGAAAGCAGTGTGTTGAGTATGACGGAAGATATTGCGCTGCGACTTAAAATACGCGCTTTCTGTAACAACGCGTGCAAACCTATGAAAGCTAGGTTTGAAATTAAAACCACTCATACATGTTATAGCCAAAGAGTTAATCTATCATTCGGTAAAGTTTGATGAAAATATGTCTAACGGTTCCAGAGATATAAGCGATTAAAGTTTAGTTGAAGCATGTGGCTAATTGGCAAATTTGCTCAAAGAAGCGCTACAGAGTTTTGTTAATAACTCATAAAGTACTTTATCTAGAAGCATATAATTTTCAGGGTTGGTAGAACTGGACGTCGTGATTCGTTTGCCGGTCAGATGACAAATCTCATTTGAATAGAACGGGAGATATAGAGGTGCAAAGTATACATGGCTTGTTTTGACTAATAGGGCGCGCCTGCAGCACCGCCAAAAGTTATGCACCATTTAGCCAACGTTTCAATCTATGCTATGGTGAAAAGGGCATTGAAATATCTCCAGCCGTTAGCGAGTTATAGCGGTTTGAATAAAATAATTTCTCAAAATCCACCTGCTACCCGATTCTGTTGGCCTAGTGTTTTACAAAAAAAACAAATTTTTTTCCAGCAAAATTTTTGAGGTAAAAAACGAGTCTGACGGTTTTCTTAATATCTCCGTTGTTTTTGGAGATAATGGCATAAAATTTGGTAGGTCGGTAGACTTGGTAACGAAGAATTATCACGTACAAAAACTTTTTGTCCACACCCACTATTTAGGTACTAAAGTGGGCGGTAACATATAATCATTACTTTACACACTTTATAGTTGATTTTTTTAACAAACAAAAGCATCAGGGTTGTAGTTGGCCTTTAAATATATCACCCGGTAAAAGTTTCATCAAAATCTGCCGAGTGGTTCCAGAGATATAGGGAGTATAACTTTACCTGAACTTTGCGTAAATCGTCAAATTTGTACAGAGACGTGCTTTAGATTAATGTCTATAACTCAGAAACCTCTGAAGCGAGACTAATAAAACTTTCTGGGTTTATAGAGTGGAAGCTTGCGATTCGTTTGAAAGTTATTTGAAAGCAGTGTGTTGAGTATGACGGAAGATATTGCGCTTCGACCTAAAAATGCGCGCTTTCTGTAACAACGCGTGCAAACCTATGAAAGCTAGGTTTGAAATTAAAACCACTCATTTATGTTATAGCCAGAGAGCTGTTATATCACCCGGTAAAAGTTTCATCAAAATCTGCCCAGTGGTTCTAGAGATATAGGGAGTATAACTTTACCTGAACTTTGCGTAAATCGTCAAATTTGTACAGAGACGTGCTTTAGATTAATGTCTATAACTCAGAAACCTCTGAAGCGAGACTAATAAAACTTTCTGGGTTTATAGAGTGGAAGCTTGCGATTCGTTTGAAAGTTATTTGAAAGCAGTGTGTTGAGTATGACGGAAGATATTGCGCTGCGACTTAAAATACGCGCTTTCTGTAACAACGCGTGCAAACCTATGAAAGCTAGGTTTGAAATTAAAACCACTGATACATGTTATAGCCAAAGAGTTAATCTATCATTCGGTAAAGTTTGATGAAAATATGTCTAACGGTTCCAGAGATATAAGCGATTAAAGTTTAGTTGAAGCATGTGGCTAATTGGCAAATTTGCTCAAAGAAGCGCTACAGAGTTTTGTTAATAACTCATAAAGTACTTTATCTAGAAGCATATAATTTTCAGGGTTGGTAGAACTGGACGTCGTGATTCGTTTGCCGGTCAGATGACAAATCTCATTTGAATAGAACGGGAGATATAGAGGTGCAAAGTATACATGGCTTGTTTTGACTAATAGGGCGCGCCTGCAGCACCGCCAAAAGTTATGCACCATTTAGCCAACGTTTCAATCTATGCTATGGTGAAAAGGGCATTGAAATATCTCCAGCCGTTAGCGAGTTATAGCGGTTTGAATAAAATAATTTCTCAAAATCCACCTGCTACCCGATTCTGTTGGCCTAGTGTTTTACAAAAAAAACAAATTTTTTTCCAGCAAAATTTTTGAGGTAAAAAACGAGTCTGACGGTTTTCTTAATATCTCCGTTGTTTTTGGAGATAATGGCATAAAATTTGGTAGGTCGGTAGACTTGGTAACGAAGAATTATCACGTACAAAAACTTTTTGTCCACACCCACTATTTAGGTACTAAAGTGGGCGGTAACATATAATCATTACTTTACACACTTTATAGTTGATTTTTTTAACAAACAAAAGCATCAGGGTTGTAGTTGGCCTTTAAATATATCACCCGGTAAAAGTTTCATCAAAATCTGCCGAGTGGTTCCAGAGATATAGGGAGTATAACTTTACCTGAACTTTGCGTAAATCGTCAAATTTGTACAGAGACGTGCTTTAGATTAATGTCTATAACTCAGAAACCTCTGAAGCGAGACTAATAAAACTTTCTGGGTTTATAGAGTGGAAGCTTGCGATTCGTTTGAAAGTTATTTGAAAGCAGTGTGTTGAGTATGACGGAAGATATTGCGCTTCGACCTAAAAATGCGCGCTTTCTGTAACAACGCGTGCAAACCTATGAAAGCTAGGTTTGAAATTAAAACCACTCATTTATGTTATAGCCAGAGAGCTGTTATATCACCCGGTAAAAGTTTCATCAAAATCTGCCCAGTGGTTCTAGAGATATAGGGAGTATAACTTTACCTGAACTTTGCGTAAATCGTCAAATTTGTACAGAGACGTGCTTTAGATTAATGTCTATAACTCAGAAACCTCTGAAGCGAGACTAATAAAACTTTCTGGGTTTATAGAGTGGAAGCTTGCGATTCGTTTGAAAGTTATTTGAAAGCAGTGTGTTGAGTATGACGGAAGATATTGCGCTGCGACTTAAAATACGCGCTTTCTGTAACAACGCGTGCAAACCTATGAAAGCTAGGTTTGAAATTAAAACCACTGATACATGTTATAGCCAAAGAGTTAATCTATCATTCGGTAAAGTTTGATGAAAATATGTCTAACGGTTCCAGAGATATAAGCGATTAAAGTTTAGTTGAAGCATGTGGCTAATTGGCAAATTTGCTCAAAGAAGCGCTACAGAGTTTTGTTAATAACTCATAAAGTACTTTATCTAGAAGCATATAATTTTCAGGGTTGGTAGAACTGGACGTCGTGATTCGTTTGCCGGTCAGATGACAAATCTCATTTGAATAGAACGGGAGATATAGAGGTGCAAAGTATACATGGCTTGTTTTGACTAATAGGGCGCGCCTGCAGCACCGCCAAAAGTTATGCACCATTTAGCCAACGTTTCAATCTATGCTATGGTGAAAAGGGCATTGAAATATCTCCAGCCGTTAGCGAGTTATAGCGGTTTGAATAAAATAATTTCTCAAAATCCACCTGCTACCCGATTCTGTTGGCCTAGTGTTTTACAAAAAAAACAAATTTTTTTCCAGCAAAATTTTTGAGGTAAAAAACGAGTCTGACGGTTTTCTTAATATCTCCGTTGTTTTTGGAGATAATGGCATAAAATTTGGTAGGTCGGTAGACTTGGTAACGAAGAATTATCACGTACAAAAACTTTTTGTCCACACCCACTATTTAGGTACTAAAGTGGGCGGTAACATATAATCATTACTTTAAACACTTTATAGTTGATTTTTTTAACAAACAAAAGCATCAGGGTTGTAGTTGGCCTTTAAATATATCACCCGGTAAAAGTTTCATCAAAATCTGCCGAGTGGTTCCAGAGATATAGGGAGTATAACTTTACCTGAACTTTGCGTAAATCGTCAAATTTGTACAGAGACGTGCTTTAGATTAATGTCTATAACTCAGAAACCTCTGAAGCGAGACTAATAAAACTTTCTGGGTTTATAGAGTGGAAGCTTGCGATTCGTTTGAAAGTTATTTGAAAGCAGTGTGTTGAGTATGACGGAAGATATTGCGCTTCGACCTAAAAATGCGCGCTTTCTGTAACAACGCGTGCAAACCTATGAAAGCTAGGTTTGAAATTAAAACCACTCATTTATGTTATAGCCAGAGAGCTATTATATCACCCGGTAAAAGTTTCATCAAAATCTGCCCAGTTGTTCCAGAGATATAGGGAGTATAACTTTACCTGAACTTTGCGTAAATCGTCAAATTTGTACAGAGACGTGCTTTAGATTAATGTCTATAACTCAGAAACCTCTGAAGCGAGACTAATAAAACTTTCTGGGTTTATAGAGTGGAAGCTTGCGATTCGTTTGAAAGTTATTTAAAAGCAGTGTGTTGAGTATGACGGAAGATATTGCGCTGCGACTTAAAATACGCGCTTTCTGTAACAACGCGTGCAAACCTATGAAAGCTAGGTTTGAAATTAAAACCACTCATACATGTTATAGCCAAAGAGTTAATCTATCATTCGGTAAAGTTTGATGAAAATATGTCTAACGGTTCCAGAGATATAAGCGATTAAAGTTTAGTTGAAGCATGTGGCTAATTGGCAAATTTGCTCAAAGAAGCGCTACAGAGTTTTGTTAATAACTCATAAAGTACTTTATCTAGAAGCATATAATTTTCAGGGTTGGTAGAACTGGACGTCGTGATTCGTTTGCCGGTCAGATGACAAATCTCATTTGAACAGAACGGGAGATATAGAGGTGCAAAGTATACATGGCTTGTTTTGACTAATAGGGCGCGCCTGCAGCACCGCCAAAAGTTATGCACCATTTAGCCAACGTTTCAATCTATGCTATGGTGAAAAGGGCATTGAAATATCTCCAGCCGTTAGCGAGTTATAGCGGTTTGAATAAAATAATTTCTCAAAATCCACCTGCTACCCGATTCTGTTGGCCTAGTGTTTTACAAAAAAAACAAATTTTTTTCCAGCAAAATTTTTGAGGTAAAAAACGAGTCTGACGGTTTTCTTAATATCTCCGTTGTTTTTGGAGATAATGGCATAAAATTTGGTAGGTCGGTAGACTTGGTAACGAAGAATTATCACGTACAAAAACTTTTTGTCCACACCCACTATTTAGGTACTAAAGTGGGCGGTAACATATAATCATTACTTTAAACACTTTATAGTTGATTTTTTTAACAAACAAAAGCATCAGGGTTGTAGTTGGCCTTTAAATATATCACCCGGTAAAAGTTTCATCAAAATCTGCCCAGTTGTTCCAGAGATATAGGGAGTATAACTTTACCTGAACTTTGCGTAAATCGTCAAATTTGTACAGAGACGTGCTTTAGATTAATGTCTATAACTCAGAAACTTCTGAAACGAGACTAATAAAACTTTCTGGGTTTATAGAGTGGAAGCTTGCGATTCGTTTGAAAGTTATTTGAAAGCAGTGTGTTGAGTATGACGGAAGATATTGCGCTGCGACTTAAAATACGCGCTTTCTGTAACAACGCGTGCAAACCTATGAAAGCTAGGTTTGAAATTAAAACCACTCATACATGTTATAGCCAAAGAGTTAATCTATCATTCGGTAAAGTTTGATGAAAATATGTCTAACGGTTCCAGAGATATAAGCGATTAAAGTTTAGTTGAAGCATGTGGCTAATTGGCAAATTTGCTCAAAGAAGCGCTACAGAGTTTTGTTAATAACTCATAAAGTACTTTATCTAGAAGCATATAATTTTCAGGGTTGGTAGAACTGGACGTCGTGATTCGTTTGCCGGTCAGATGACAAATCTCATTTGAATAGAACGGGAGATATAGAGGTGCAAAGTATACATGGCTTGTTTTGACTAATAGGGCGCGCCTGCAGCACCGCCAAAAGTTATGCACCATTTAGCCAACGTTTCAATCTATGCTATGGTGAAAAGGGCATTGAAATATCTCCAGCCGTTAGCGAGTTATAGCGGTTTGAATAAAATAATTTCTCAAAATCCACCTGCTACCCGATTCTGTTGGCCTAGTGTTTTACAAAAAAAACAAATTTTTTTCCAGCAAAATTTTTGAGGTAAAAAACGAGTCTGACGGTTTTCTTAATATCTCCGTTGTTTTTGGAGATAATGGCATAAAATTTGGTAGGTCGGTAGACTTGGTAACGAAGAATTATCACGTACAAAAACTTTTTGTCCACACCCACTATTTAGGTACTAAAGTGGGCGGTAACATATAATCATTACTTTACACACTTTATAGTTGATTTTTTTAACAAACAAAAGCATCAGGGTTGTAGTTGGCCTTTAAATATATCACCCGGTAAAAGTTTCATCAAAATCTGCCGAGTGGTTCCAGAGATATAGGGAGTATAACTTTACCTGAACTTTGCGTAAATCGTCAAATTTGTACAGAGACGTGCTTTAGATTAATGTCTATAACTCAGAAACCTCTGAAGCGAGACTAATAAAACTTTCTGGGTTTATAGAGTGGAAGCTTGCGATTCGTTTGAAAGTTATTTGAAAGCAGTGTGTTGAGTATGACGGAAGATATTGCGCTTCGACCTAAAAATGCGCGCTTTCTGTAACAACGCGTGCAAACCTATGAAAGCTAGGTTTGAAATTAAAACCACTCATTTATGTTATAGCCAGAGAGCTGTTATATCACCCGGTAAAAGTTTCATCAAAATCTGCCCAGTGGTGCCAGAGATATAGGGAGTATAACTTTACCTGAACTTTGCGTAAATCGTCAAATTTGTACAGAGACGTGCTTTAGATTAATGTCTATAACTCAGAAACTTCTAAAGCGAGACTAATAAAACTTTCTGGGTTTATAGAGTGGAAGCTTGCGATTCGTTTGAAAGTTATTTAAAAGCAGTGTGTTGAGTATGACGGAAGATATTGCGCTGCGACTTAAAATACGCGCTTTCTGTAACAACGCGTGCAAACCTATGAAAGCTAGGTTTGAAATTAAAACCACTCATACATGTTATAGCCAAAGAGTTAATCTATCATTCGGTAAAGTTTGATGAAAATATGTCTAACGGTTCCAGAGATATAAGCGATTAAAGTTTAGTTGAAGCATGTGGCTAATTGGCAAATTTGCTCAAAGAAGCGCTACAGAGTTTTGTTAATAACTCATAAAGTACTTTATCTAGAAGCATATAATTTTCAGGGTTGGTAGAACTGGACGTCGTGATTCGTTTGCCGGTCAGATGACAAATCTCATTTGAACAGAACGGGAGATATAGAGGTGCAAAGTATACATGGCTTGTTTTGACTAATAGGGCGCGCCTGCAGCACCGCCAAAAGTTATGCACCATTTAGCCAACGTTTCAATCTATGCTATGGTGAAAAGGGCATTGAAATATCTCCAGCCGTTAGCGAGTTATAGCGGTTTGAATAAAATAATTTCTCAAAATCCACCTGCTACCCGATTCTGTTGGCCTAGTGTTTTACAAAAAAAACAAATTTTTTTCCAGCAAAATTTTTGAGGTAAAAAACGAGTCTGACGGTTTTCTTAATATCTCCGTTGTTTTTGGAGATAATGGCATAAAATTTGGTAGGTCGGTAGACTTGGTAACGAAGAATTATCACGTACGAAAACTTTTTGTCCACACCCACTATTTAGGTACTAAAGTGGGCGGTAACATATAATCATTACTTTAAACACTTTATAGTTGATTTTTTTAACAAACAAAAGCATCAGGGTTGTAGTTGGCCTTTAAATATATCACCCGCTAAAAGTTTCATCAAAATCTGCCCAGTGGTTCCAGAGATATAGGGAGTATAACTTTAGCTGAACTTTGCGTAATTCGTCAAATTTGTACAGAGACGTGCTTTAGATTAATGTCTATAACTCAGAAACCTCTAAGGCTAGACTAATAAAACTTTCTGGGTTTATAGAGTGGAAGCTTGCGATTCGTTTGAAAGTTATTTGAAAGCAGTGTGTTGAGTATGACGGAAGATATTGCGCTTCGACCTAAAAATGCGCGCTTTCTGTAACAACGCATGCAAACCTATAAAAGCTAGGTTTGAAATTAAAACCACTCATTTATGTTATAGCCAGAGAGCTGTTATATCACCCGGTAAAAGTTTCATCAAAATCTGCCCAGTGGTTCCAGAGATATAGGGAGTATAACTTTAGCTGAACTTTGCGTAAATTGTCACATTTGTACAGAGACGTGCTTTAGATTTTTGTCTATAACTCAGGAACCTTGAAGGTTAGCCTTATAAAACTTTCTGGGTTTATAGAGTGGAAGCCCAAGAGCTATTCTATCATTCGGCGAAAATATATCAAACGGTTCCAGGAATATAAGCGAAATTTTAATTACTCCTTCTCCATTTATAAACACATTTTCCAGAAATTCCTCCAGGAACTAGACGTGCGGTCCTCATTTAAAACCTGCTTTAAGTTTTTAATATAAATGCTGCAAAAAAGGTCAATGTTTTATCGAAAGTGCTTTATTTTCGTTACTTACATTTCTAAAATAAATATGTCTTCTCTTTAGTTTTGTTTACTACAATATTTAATTGTTTTATTTGATTTAGTATATTAAATTCTTTCTCTTGATTTCTTTACGGTTTCTTATTACAATTTACTTAATATTTAGTAGGATAAAAATATAATAATAATTTTATTTTTCTTCAACTTTTTTTTAATATTTGCTATAGTTTTTGTTGTTGTGATTTACTAGCAAAGTTTAACAAACAAATGAAAACAAAATATTTTATTTATTTAGAAAGAAAATAAAAGAAATCTATTTACAAAAGAGAAAATAAAAAAAGAGTTGATAAATCAAAGTGCTTTTAATTGTTAAGAAAATAGATTTTGTTTAATTGATTAAATAACTTTGTTTTATATTTTAAAATTTACAATTGCTTGATTTAATTGAAAAACTTTTCTCTATAAATAAGTTTATAAAAGGAAATATTTTCAAATTGTTTATTATTGTTGTATAGAAATTTATTGCTGATTTGCTTATTATTTTTATTAGAATTTTTTATTTGTTTTGGGTGTGTTGTAATTTTTGCTGGCTATTTTATTTGATTTTTTCTTTTTATAAAATTAAAAACTAGAAAACATGTTATTATAAAAAAATTCATAAAATTTTTTTTTTTTTGTCAACTTTTCGTAGCAGTTTATTTTGTACAAAATCTAATTTTTTTACACAATTTTCTAATTGCTATTTCGTTGATATTTAAATACAGGGGTTGCTTTTTTTTGGCACTTTTTTGGCAATTATTTCTTTGATTGAGGACAATATTTTGCAAAGAATAATAATAAAATGTTAAATTACTTTAGCGAAATTGTGATGGAAAAAGCACTTAACTTTTCTTTTCATTTAATATACTTATAATTAATACGTTCGATTTTTAAACTAGTGGAAGAACATACACACAAAATAGTTTCTTTATAATATCGGAAGTTTAGTGTATACGAGAGCAGTTGCAAAAATAATCTAACTGTAATTATGGTTTCGCAACTTGAGGCTATTGCCAAATTAAAATTTTTGTCTTCGTACTAATAAAAAGAATGGGAATTTGAATGAAACCCCTTCCAAACGAAAGCTGTGAAATGGCTGAATATGTACTTCCTGTGTTCTTTATGATTTTATTATTTTCAAAAATTATTTCAAAATCATAGGATTATTCTATTTCAAATTCACTTCGTTCTAAAGTCTCTCCATTTAACTGTACTCATCTTCTGTCTAGTCTCCTCTCTTTCTCTCTCGTATAAACTTAGAATTGCTGCAAGGAAAACCGCCCTGTTTAAAACACAACTTCGTAAAATGAAACGCTGCTTTTTTTTCGAAGAAAAAGATTTCTAATTAAATCTAGACTTTAGAAAATATTATTTACAAGTATTCTAGTAGAAACTCAACTTTCAAAAACTTAATTTTTTTCAATTCTGTGTAAATTACAAAGTCGATTTACTCAATATATATTTTAACTACCAATTAAAATTTGAAATATTAAATTTGAAGTGTTATAAAATGTATTGAAACATCATTAAGATTTTTTCCACTCACACCATTTATAGCGCTGAGAACTTTATCTGTGTTCTATTATCTATTATTGTTTGTCTGGATAGTAGAAATCAGTCTTAGCACTTTGCACTCTAACGAAATCGATAAAACATTTTAATTTTGAATAACCAAAAAGAAAACAAGCCGTTCAATATAATTTACACGCCTGCGGTCTTCTCGCACAAGTTCTCTTAATTAAAATTTCAGTATATTACAGTCAAATTAGTTTTGGAATTGCCCTCGTAATTACATGCTTTCAAAACAGATATAATTTGAATAACTTAAAGATACATTTAATAGCTTTTGTCTCAAAAAGTTATTGGTATTATTAAGTCTAAATCATAAATAATAAGCTTCTATTATACAATTTAATTTTTTCCATAATTATTTTACAATCTTTTTCTAATTAATAAAAAAATATTCTATTACTACTTGATAATGCAAAAATATTTTCAATTATATATTATTAAAATATAAAATTTGAAAAAGTTTTTTTCTTTTCAAATTGTCTCTAGTTTTTAATATTTAAAATTAAATTTTGTTTAGGCACACAACTACTTACTATGAGGAGTGTATAATTATTATTATTATTATTATTGTTTTAAGCTTCCGTTCGTTCAACAGCTGAAAAGCTCTACAGCTTGCAGGGCTTACATGAAAACTTCAATTTCAATTTCAATTTCAATTTTTAAAACACACTTAAAGCCGGAGAACTTTACAATTCTATTGAATTTGTGGTTTTGTTAAATTATTGTTCCAAAATTTTGATTCGAATATGCCTAATTTTATTATCGTCTAATAAAAAACTACAAATGCCTATACATTAGCGATGTTCACTGTTTGTTGAAAACGGTCTTGCAAAGTTGCAAATGCAACAGATCGATACCATACTTTGATTCAAATTGTTATTGGATTTTATAAAAAAGAAAACAACGGTTACGCAAGACCTTAATACTGCAAGCACTGAACACCGCCCAATTATCAGTATTAATTTTTTTAATTTATAAAATTGTTTAACAAGTTAAATGCTTTTAATTGTGTTTTTGTTGTTAATAATAATAAATATTATTGTATTGTATGTAAAGTACAATATTTATAATTTTTCAATATATATATATATATATATATATATATATATATATATATATATATATATAATTTTCTGAAGCAGATTTTGTTGCATTGTTATTTTCTTGTATTAATTATTTTTTTCGTTTTTTGATTTTGTTTTTTTTCACTCCTCCTATAATTGATTAATATCTAATAAAATGGTATGTACGTTAAGGATTTGTTAATAACTTGTTTTGTTTTGTGATTTCTATTGGCTGTTGGCTAGGCGGGAATTGGCGAAACAATCGCCAAAAAATTTGTCGAGCGAGTGATATAAATGGGGTCTGACGCCGGCTAGAGCATGATCCTCATCTGGGTAGCTCTGTTAAAAAGAATTAAAAAAAATTAACAAAAAAAAAAAAAAAAAGAATTTACGATAGAAAAAAGGCAAGAATTTTAAAAAGCGTTTTTAAGTTTTAAGGCTTTAAAAAAAAATTTTGAATAAATTTTTATATTATTTTCATTATTTCGTTTTAGTCCATAACTACGATGGACTAAGCTCTTTCGAAATTTAACTACTAACACATACTAACGACAGAAATTTTAATTTCGACAAGTGCGTATTGAGTTAAACAGTTTAATATAAGACTGGATTCAATGGCACCGATTATTACTAATTAATGAAACCGTTTTACTTAAGAAACACGTATCCAAATCAAAATGATTTTCTTGACGGTTTAGTGGTTACACTTTATTGGGCAAATATTTGCCAAGTGCGCCCGTACCTTTTAAGTGTAAAAAAAATTATTTGTTGCTTAAAAAATAAACCAAATAAAATAATAATGGAAATTTTCATTTGTGATTTTATATAAAATCAAAAATATATTTAAATTTTTGTATTGTTGTTTCACTATAACCAGACGAAAACTTTTTTTATTTATTAAAAATATTCGTATATAAAAGGGCTTAATATTTAAAAAAGTAATCAGAGCCAAGTAAGTTTATCTTTCGTTTCTTGCAGATCCAACCCTGGCTCAAACACTTTTTGCAATTTAATTCAATAATTTAAGGATTTTCTGAAAATACTGATTTTCATTGCATTGGACTGAAGGTGGGATATTAAATGCATGAAGGACGGATAACTAGTTCAAAATCTAGTTGGAATGCATTCCCAAACTGAATTAATGAGTCTTACACGGCATAATAAAAGAACAGATGAAGATTAATAGCTGAGTGGGATGATTATATCCGATAGATATCGGAAAGCAAATTCTATTAGATCTTTTTTTGTAAAAAATAAAACTATGGCAGATCTAAAATGGTTTCCATTTTGTACAAAAAAAAAATCTAAATGATCATTAAAACTTAAAAAATTTCAATTTACTTACAATTTGTTTAAACAGAACAACGTTTCTCTCCAAATTCTTGGCCAATACCATGGTCTGTTGGTAGTGTACGTTGTCGTCCAGCGTACCGTGAACTAAAAGGAATTTCTTATTTTTCAATTTAGCTGCTTTGGTACTTAAGCGTGAAGCTGAGTAGCCCTTTGGGTTCGTGCTGGGCAGTCCCATATAACGTTCGGTATAAATGGAATCTGGAAAAAAAGAATTCATATATTTATTTTTTTTTTGTAAATGGCATACTATTTTATTGCTGCAATATCATAATATTTAAAATAATATTTTTAAAACAATATTTTAAAATAGATTACCGTAATAGGTCCAATCGGTGACTGGTGCTATAGAAGCGGCACAACGAAAAACATTTTGATCGTCATTGGCCAAAGCCATGGCAGCTGCATAGCCACCATAACTCCAGCCCCAAATGCCAGTATGATTAGCATCAATGAATTTGTATTTGGCCTGAAGTTGTCTGAATAATGAAAGTTAAAAGTAAATTACATTGATAAAAAATTTGAAAAGGGGTTTTTTTGTTACCTGGTCACATTAATTTGATCAGCGATTTCCACAGTGCCCAATTTCAAATAAATGGAATGTAATAATTCTTCACCTCTTAAGCCTGAACCACGACCATCGATTTTTGCATAAATTACAGACTGGCTAGAGGAGAGATACGTACCCCAGTCAACTGTCCATTTATCCACAACCTATTGGAAAACAAATTCAATTAAAAAAAAAGTGGGCAGAAAATGTACCATTTTATAAAAAGCACCTTTTTATAAGAAGTACTATTTCGCAAAAAGAATTGACTTTTGAGAGAAGTTCACTATTTGCATAAATTTTTACTTACCGATATAGAATCGGGGCCGCCATAGACATCCACCAGTAAAGGATATTTCGTCTTACCGGAACGATCCATATTTGCCGGATATTGTAATAGAACTTTCGCTTTGAAGCCATCAGCAATTGGAATTGTTTCGATTTCCACCGTTGGCATTGCAGTCTCATTCACCTTCGCTATCAGGCTCAAATTATCCTCCCACGTGAAAATTTTACGTATTCCGATTTGATCTTTGCGAAATTAGATAATTCATTATCTGATTTACAAAACAACAAATTATATGAAAGAAAAGGAAAACCTACACATCGGAGCAGTCGTTGTTTTATACGACCATTCGTATATGCCCGTTTGCGGTACACCTGGTCCCAAGGAATGTATTATGATTTGATGTTCATTATTGAACTCGGCCGAGTAGTACGTTTGGTTGACACCTACATGACAAATAGTTTTATTTCCGAATATATTAATAAAAATTACAGCATTTGATATCGATCGAAATTTGTACGTAAATTTTATTGAAATTAAAATTTCGAGCGATATCGAATGAGGTAATTTGGTAGCAGGGGCACAGCAACAAATTGTGACAGAAATTCAAATAAAGATTTCTTTGTGACTTTACTTACCATTCGATATGTGTAGACCGCAAGTCAAGCACTTGCGCGTTTGTCTAGTTATTACCGATCTGATGGCATACACGTGTAAATGTTCGGGATTTTTTTCTGTATTTGCAGTAAAGAAAATTACTTCTTCGTGGTAGTCCCAGTGTAAAATAGCCGTGACAACATAATTGCCCGCCGTCAAAGGCGTTAAATTACCAAAGGATGTTGACAGGACCACTAGATGACGATAGTAGGCACCGTTCTCTTGACGCACGGGTGTAATGAAAGCGATGCGACCACCATCACGACTTTTGAAGGGCGATGCAAAGAAATCAACCCAACCGGTTTTCGATGTTAAACTATAGAGCTGGCGGAAATGTGATATTGATATTATTTTGCTTCTAAAGATTGATTGATTATAATAAGAATATTTCAATATTTTGTTTAAGCTGTACTCGCAAGATCGTTGGTTGCGATAGGAATTCTACTTTACAACAACCCACTGATGGCCTGCAGTTATTATTTGCTTATGGATTTGACTGACGAATGCGAATTATTTAGTCGTTAGTTCACGTTGTTATAGCACATCGATTTGATATGGAGATCTTGATTTTATATAAAGATTTTAATGAAGCACATGAAATATTTCAGGGGGTGGGGTAATGAAATAAAAGTTAATGTAAGGCTGGTAGCAGAGAAGGGTAAATTTTGAGTTCTAGTGGAAGTCAGGCTCATGAAAGCCAAAGGCGTAGGATATACTATAGAGGAGTAGCGGCTTCTGCAGCGTGTTTTTTTTAGAGTGTCACAACTTTGAATTTGTTTGAAAATCCATTATGAAGCGACTTACACCAGAGCAACGCGTAAGAACTGTTGAAATTTTTAATCAAAATAATTATTCTGTTCGTCAAACTCATCCATTTAAAATTATATTTTTAGCTGAAGCCTATTTCTGGTTGAATGGGTACGTAGTTAAACAGAATTGTCGCATTTAGAGCGAGAAGCGTCCGCTGGCTTTTGGCGAAACACCAGCAAACAAAAAAATAAAATAAATAATAAAACCAACTTAAATAGTAAAAACAACCGACTTGTTATTGTAAAACAAAAATTTACAATAAAACATGGTAACGCTACAATTTTGGTGGTTGGGCTTAAAATAAACCAGTTAATTATAGTTTGTTTACAATTATAATTATAAAGTAAAATTTGTTAATAGAAAAATTAACAATATCCCCTGTAATTTTTAAGCTTAAGGTCTTTTTATTTTTATAAAATTAATTTAAAAAATTGCAATTAGTTTTTTCAATATTTAATCACCCAACTTCTTCAGGAAATTAATTTTCAATAGCAGAATTTTTAATTTCCCTCTGGGAAGATTTAAAATTTTCAAGAATAGAATGGTTTTACCCAGTTTTGAAAATGATTTATTATCAGACCTGTAAGATTTGAGGACCTAGGAAGCTCCCTCCCTTATTCGGAGGAGCTTTTGAATGGCTGAAATTAATAACATCAAACTGGCTGCGTTCTGAAGAGCATTCCTGAATTTAGAAGTCCTGTGAACCGATTCGAACCGGTAGATTTAAATGTAGCGCAAAATAAATTGAAAAAAAAAAAATGTTTTTCTAAACAACTTTTAAACGGCTTTACCGTTGACTCTCGACATTTGAAAAGCACGTCTTCGAGGAGAAAAACTATTTTATGGGAACAAAAATTCCACTTGTTACTCACGACAGGGGCGAAAAATATGATACATCAGGGGATATATGATTTGAAATGAAAAGCAAAATTATACACTCACATTTGATCGGCTCAAGCCATCGAAGACCTGCACGTAAACTTGATTTTGTATCCGATTCATCCATACCGACACAATATCCGTATTATTCAACCAATCCACAGCCGTTAAGATAATATCACTTTCGGTATTGAGAGCACTCGGTACTGGAACATTCGTTAAATGATCCTTACCCGCAGCTGCCCTTTCTAAATCTGAAGTAAACAGTTTTACTCGAGGATTTGGAGAGCCAGCTTTCGGATATGCCACCAAACGATTGAAGGGATATTGGAAACGCTGATCGCCTGGCTCACCGTATATGGGAAAGTTTATAACATTCGTGGGACTATCATCGAATTGTATAAAAGCCAATTTGGAGCCATCGCGACAAAACCAAACGGCCGAATTGGAAGAGAGAACTTCTTCTTCATACACCCAATCGGGTATACCATTTAAAATGGCAGCATTTGTGTCATCGGTTAAGGGAACTTCTTCAGCAAACACCGAAGTTTTATAATACAAATTGCGCTCGTAATTAATAACCATCGCATTACCTACGGTAGACCACTGTACCAACATTAGCAATTTAATTTGATTTTTGATTCGCAGGGGCGTTATTACACCACTTTCGATATCATAGATATCGTATTCCGCGAGAAAACTATGGCGAAAACTTTTCTTGTAATTCTTTCCCAACAACAAGAATTTATCATCCGGTGATTTTTCATATAAAAAGTATTCGTGCTAAAGTTTTGTGATGAAACGAAATTCAAAGTTAATTTAGTTAAGAGATTTCAGATTTGTTTAACTTACGGCTCTATCCAATAACAGTCTTGTTTTCTGCTTCGTCTGCACGTTGTACTCCACTATGGCCTGGAAATTTCGAAAATTCTTTAGTAGCATTTTGGAAATGGTGTTCGTTTTTATTTTATACTTGTTGAAAACTTACATTATTGTCCTTGTAAATTATGTTGGTGCCAGTCGACCAACTGCCATTAAACTGGCGCGCTGCAAACTTCCCTTGCAGTACATCCTCAAGTACAATCGGATTCTTTTTCTTTGGCACTTCCATGTGGGTTTCATCATCACCATCACCACTACTCACGACTACAATTATGGTTGCTACCACTAGACCTACCAAGACTAAAAAAATAGCGCCAAAAAGAATACGAACCCCATTTCTTCGAGTGATATCTTCGGCTACATTCTATAGAATTAAAACAGGACGTTAGCGAAATATTATATTTATTTATTGCAAGTATTTTACAAAGATAAATTTATAAAGTACAAATTTATAATAATATATTTTTATTCTTAAATATTTCTAAATTGTTTATTTTTAATTTACGCAATTCTAACACTTTAACTCATTTTGAAATTATTACCGTGATTGTTGTAATTGTTATAAAATCTTATGTTATTGTACATATTTCTGCGACCTTAGAAATTTATGTACAGGTTCAAGGTCATAGCAGTGACCTTGAGCCTGAAAGAAAAGAAACATGTTAACATTAAAGACTTTTCCTAATAAAATTTTGTTTAAAACTCAATAGTTGAAATTAGTTAAACCAAGTCCAATTGCTTTCTATTGAACCCATACACTCTAAAATATTGTGTTATAATTCTCATGTAGTCCCTTGTAAATAATCTTCAAGAAAATGAATACAATATCAACAAAATGACATAAAAATTGCCTAAATTTTGAATATAAAATCAAATAAAATTCAAAATACTTTTTGTAAAGAAATAAACATGCTTAAGCTTATCGATATTTAAGAGCGTTACATTGTGATTGTATTATTGGTTGCCCTTAAAGCATATTAATAAAATAAAAATGTTTACTAAAACTTGTACCGCTACACAATTTAAGAAATATAGTGCCTCATTTAGCCAAAATATTTTGCAAAATAACTAAAGACATTATTTTAAACTTCCACTGTACTAAATGAGAAGTCTAAACAAATATCAAAGTCATAACAATAACTCCTTGTGCTTTGCAATAAAAAAATCTTTGTGGTTTGTGTTTTCATGTGATCTTGATAAGAACAGTGGAAAAAGGACGATCTTGTCATGCACACAATTGTTATACTTGTACGAAAGCTTCATTGAATTACAGTCTGCAGAAATTTGGTGCAAATACGGGTACCTCCTACAAATAATTTTTAGAATAACGATTCAACTAAAGCAAGAGCCTAAAACTAACGAAAGAGGTCCAAGAATAAATTATTTACAAATCCTTTCATATATCCTTTTTAGTAAAATGCTATTTTCAACTTGAGAGCAACAAAATTTTATCAACGGTTTCAAGAAATAACTTTCAGTTTGTGAAAAAAATTGATTTTCAAATCGAAGCAAGGATATGCATACCTCTCGCATATCCTTTTTCTTAAAATTAATATTTCGACTCAAAAATATCCTAACACCAACAACAGTTTACCAAAGGTTTCTATATATCGCCTATATTTTGTACACACAATTCTTTTGAGCATGAAGCCAAGATATGTACTCTCCTCATATATCCTTTTTAGTAACCTGATGATTTTTCCTCATATAAGTACTTAAAAGCAATAACATTTTAGCAAAAGTGACAAGATATAAATTGTAGTTTGGGACAACAATTATTTTGAAATCCGAGCAAGGATATGTTCACCTCTCATACATCCTTTTTAGTAACCTGCTGATTTTTTCTTAAATAAATACTTAGAAGAAATAAAAAAAGGTGTCAAGATATAAATTTTAGTTTGTGAGAAAAGTTATATTGAAATCCGAACAAGGATATGTTCACCTCTCATATATCCTTTTTAATAATCTGGAGATTTTTCCTTAAATAAGTACTTAAAAGCAATAAAGTTTTAACAAAAGATATAAATTGTAGTTTGGGACCAAAATTATTTTGAAATCCGAGCAAGGACATGTTCACCTCTCATATATCCTTTTTAGTAACCTGCTGATTTTTCCTTAAATAAATACTTAGAAGAAATAAAAAAAGGTGTCAAGATATAAATTTTAGTTTGTGAGAAAAGTTATATTGAAATCCGAACAAGGATATGTTCACCTCTCATATATCCTTTTTAATAATCTGGAGATTTTTCCTTAAATAAGTACTTAAAAGCAATAAAGTTTTAACAAAAGATATAAATTGTAGTTTGGGACCAAAATTATTTTGAAATCCGAGCAAGGACATGTTCACCTCTCATATATCCTTTTTAGTAACCTGCTGATTTTTCCTTAAATAAATACTTAGAAGAAATAAAAAAAGGTGTCAAGATATAAATTTTAGTTTGTGAGAAAAGTTTTATTGAAATCCGAGCAAGGATATGTTCACCTCTCATATATCCTTTTTAATAACCTGATGATTTTTCCTTAAATAAGTACTTAAAAGCAATAAAATTTTACTAAAAGTTTCAAGATGTAACTTGTGGTTTGGGACAAAAGATATTTTAAAATCCGAGCAACAATATGTTCACCTCTCATATATCCTTTTTAATAATCTGGAGATTTTTCCTTAAATAAGTACTTAAAAGCAATACAATTTTACTAAAAGTTTCAAGATGTAACTTATGGTTTGGGACAAAGGATATTTTAAAATCCGAGCAACAATATGTTCACCTCTCATATATCCTTTTTAGCAAAATTAGAATTTCAGCCCAAGTAAGTTTTTAGGAGTAATAAAAGCCTGTTAGAAATTAATTGAACATCAGTTATGAAAACTAATTTCCGTTAGAAAAGAAGCGAAAAAATTTTACCTGCTTTCCAGAAAAGAAAATGAACAGAATCAAGCTTTTTTGTGTGCCACTGTAAGTGAGTTAATTTAATTTGTTCTTTTTACATGTAACTTGTACAGAGATAAATAAAAATAGAGTTAATAAATTTAATAAATCAAATGGCACAGCATAAACTTGCATAACAAACTGTTCCGCATTTAAAGATTTTGCATTGAATTCCATTGAATTCAATATTCACTCACTCCAAAACTGGTTTCTACACAACAAAGTCGCAACAACAATAACATGTAAGTGAAGTTTCTTGTTTTCTCGTTAGTGGTTTTAAACAATACGCAAGACAAAAAAAATTATAAAAAAAAACATATAGACAACTATGGCTTTAAGCTGTTTTCAAGACTTTCTATTCATTTTCATAAGAGAAAAAAATAATTATTTACATGCTGCCATGAATTTAAATGTTTATATTTAAGTTTTTGTTCGACTTCTTTTTACATCTTATTTATTGCTTTTTCTTTTTTGCTTAAAAATAATACCTAAACAGAAACCAGAACTGAAAAAATATTTGCGCATGCGCAACATCAACTGTTAAACCACCATCGTTCGAATGGAATTATTTTAAGACGCAGGCCAGTAGGCAGACGGTACAACATAAACAGCAACATTAAAAAAATTTTTTTTTCTTTTTTTGTTGATTTATTTGACTGGGGCAACAGTTTTTACGTGCTTTGGATATCAAGCACTCGCATGAGTACTTAAATTTCTAATTCCAAAACCGTTCACGTGTTTTAAACTCTCCGAAATGTTTTTTTTTTTTTAAATTTAATGGACAGTAGGCACAAACCAGTATTGGCAGCCTGCTCTCAAATTCGTAGCTGGAGAGGAATTTAATTGAATAGAAAAGAGCGCATAATTTCAGTGAAGACAGTTTAAGAAGAAAAATGTTAGATAATACTTTCTGGCACTCACTGGACAATTCAAGTTTCAAAATGTTATAACTTTTGAATTAATACACCGATTTTCATGTGATTAGTGCGGATTGGTGTAGTTTTTCGAGTCCTATAAACGGATTGAGAACACTAACTGATCAGATATAGAATTTGGGGGTTCTTCAAAAAGTCACTTTTTTCGAATTTTCGAATGGATTAACCGATTTTCACCCGATTTGCAGTTGATTAGTTTCTGGAATCGATCGGTAAAGCCATTTAAAAGTTATTTTGGAAAAAAAAAACACTTTGAAATATGTTAAAGTGGCCTGAAGTTGCAGAGATGGTTTTTCATATTTTTGTAACTACGAAATTTATACACTTCCAGACTTTAAACTAATTTAATCTTTAAAATAAGCAAAATAATAATAAATCAGCAACGATGTCGCATTATCGTCCAATTCAATTCATTTCGAATACTTTAATTTATCGTTATAGATTTCATAAATCACTTTATTTAATAACTTAATGCTTTCAATAAATTGAAATTGGCTCAGGGGCTGGATTGGAAAACTTTAGAACAAATTGAATTTATATTGTCTTGCATTAATGCTTCTTGTCATGGATGGAAAAGTTTGCAGAGGAATTAAATTGATTGATTAATAATAATTATTATTAATCCTCTATACAAACAAATACTTAAGCAATACTCGTTCATACACGTACTTGAAAGCAAATAACGTTGTGGAATACATAATTGAAATAAAATGTGGACTTCAACGAGGGTTGTGGCAAGTTCAAGTTTAATAGGCCATGATTTTTATTGCAATATTTTGATTTCGGAAATTCAAGCAAACCGGGTCTGTAGCACATATTTTACTTATTTTAATTTATTTTTTAACTTCCCGCTACGAAAATTTAAAATTTTCGAAAATCGGGAAGTTATTGGTTTTACCCCGTTTTGATAACATCCAGCTTTTATCAGATCTCGAAGTTTTAATTAATTAACGACGTTAATAAACTCTGAGAGCTACTGAACTTAGATTTCCTGTGGATTCAAACCGATTCGAGCCGGTAGGTTTTGAGAAATTAAAAAAAAACTTGGAGAAAAAAATTTATTTAAAACAACTTCACTGATCGATCAGAAATAGTTCTCTAATCAGCTGCAAATCGGATTGAAATCGGTTAATACGTTCGTGAGATATCGTGTACAAAAAAAGTGGATTTTTTTAAATATTTTTTGGACGCTGTAAATCGTGTCAAAATCGGTTAAACCGTTCGTGAGATATCGTGAGCGAAATAAAATTTAAAAAAGTGATTTAAAAAAACTTCGAAATTATATATCTGATTAGTCATGTGGAGCTTCCCTGGCTAATTCTCAGAACCCGTCATTATGCCTGTATGCATGTGTGTAAGTTTGTGACCCGCTTATATGTTTTGGATTTCAACCAAACTGATGACGTTCTAAGGGGTTCTACTGAACTTAGATTTGATGTAAATTTTAACCGATTCGAACCGGTAGATTTTAAGAAATTTTGAAAAAACTCAGAAAAATACAATTTTTTAAAATGGTCCTTTTTGAAATAACTTTTAAATGGCTTCACTGATCGATTCCAGAAACTAATCAGCTGCGAATCGGGTCAAAATCGGTTAAACTGTTCTTAAGATATCGTAAACAAAAATATTCGAAATTGTAATTATTTTAAAAAACTTCGAAATTATATATCTGATCAGTTAGTGTTTCAGATTTTTTTGTAATAATAAAAAAATATATCGATCACCGCTTATCACACCGGAACCGGCTGGATTTAGCTCGAAGAGCTCAAAAGCATCGAGTAGCACAAAAACCCAGTTACGATGGCTTTGCGGTTAAAATTAGCGGGAAGTTATAGGGATGGCCTAAAGGGTCAACCGTTTTCCATATATATTTTTTTTAACAAACACAGTCCGGTAGGTAATTTCTGGCACACGCCCAGTCTTTGGCGGGATAGAATTTCCAACCATTGGACTCATAGGTCCGATGTGAATTAGCGCACTCGATATCGATCGAAATTTTTATATAAATTATATTGAAATTTCGATGGATATAGAAAGCGGCAATTTGGCCCCTGTGCGTACTCGTCCAGTTCGTTCTCCGTAAAACATCGCTGCATCATAAGAGTGTATTGTGTGTTCCTTGTGCATATTACACCACCCTCGTAGGTAATTACCGTTAAGCTTGATTAAACTGGCCAAGAGCATTAAAGGAAATGAGTGAAATATTAAATAAATACTTCTGTCGATTAGGAGAATATAAGAAAAAGAATGAAATCTCGATAATGAAGGGGGTAGAGCAGGTGGACGCAACATTGGGGGCAGGGCGGCAAATCCAAAATCGGCTTACCTTCATATAATTTTTATCAGCGATACGACTAAAAGTGGGCGCCATGCGGCGCTGTGGTAAAGTTAATGAATTACTGCTGCCATTAAGATTGAGTAGTTGCGGCAGTTGTGGCATATAACGCTGGGTGGCGTATGCCTCATATAGAGGTAATTGCTTACGCTGTTGTTGTTGCTGTTGCAGCTGGCTTTGAGACATTGCGGTATGTTGCAGGTGCGCCTGCTGCTGATGATGGCGATGATGATGTTGCACATGTTGTTGTTGGTGTGCAGCAGCACATTGTTGTTGCTGATTGCTAAAATGTTGCAATTTGAAATTTTTTTGCTGGCAGAGATGATGATGTTGGAGGAGTGGTGGCGTTTGTGTGTGTGTCAACAGTTGCTCGGTGGCACTTAAATTAAGACCACTGCAACCAGTGCTACCAACACTAAGTGTGCTACTAGAGCTGCTGCTTTTGGTGTGCAACAGTGTTAAATTTTGGTTTTTTATGGAAGGTGTTGTGCTGCTGCAGTGGTTGTTGTGTTGGTCGGCACCACTTTGTGCTAAGGCTTGTGCTATGTCTGTGCTTGTTCTCGTTGTTGCTGTTGGTGGTTGTATAAAACTGATATGGTTTAGCTGGTTTTTTAAATTGCTATTACTGCCGCTGTGGCAGTTGTTGTTTTTCTGTTGCACAAAATTCGTTAGTTTATCACATTGGCAAGCTGTTTGCTGGTGATTGTGAGAACTTAAGAGTCGTTTGGTTGTATTATGGCTCAGAGGCATTGGAGGCGTTGGTATATCCAAAGGTAATACAAACTTTCTGTAGGTCTTACTAGCGGCCAATGTCGCGTTATTTATATTATCATGGCCAGTTTCTATATCGCTACGCTCAATATCACCAGCAGCTGGCTTATAATTGCTCTCCTGCGACTCGTTATTGTAAATGATATGTTGAAGTGTTGGTGTTGTTTGTTGGCCTTTTAAACCATTCACTCTTAACTCATTTGCCGTCATTCTATTATCATGCTTATTGCCAAGGTCATTATTTAAGCCACCACAAGTCTGTTGTATAATTTTGCCACATTGCTGTTGCTGTTGCTGTCGTTGTTGCTGCTGTTTCGTGCCACTATTTAGTTCTGCCTCATAAAAAGAACGACTGCTTTCTAAACTAAAACCTCTGCTGCTAAGTTTGTCATCATTATCTCCGTCAAAAGGCCCGTAATCTTTCTTGGTATTAAAAGTTTTATGCGGCAAACCGTTTTGTTTTAAATGCTGTTGTTGCTGTTGGTTGTTGTGTTGTTCCTGCAGCTGTTTATTTTGCAAATGTTTGCAATTTCTTAACAACGTTCTGCCATTTAACAACTCATATTGATGATGACTTAACTATTTATTAAATATTTACCAAAAAGCCCCATGTTGTTTATTAAAGCAGCCATTTGTAAAAATAAAGTTCAGTACATAAAGACATTTTCTGTTGTTGTTGTTTTTGATTTTCGTATTCTTTTTAAATAGTTTTCAAATTTATTTACCAACAATTGTAACGAAACGTGCATACGAATGAAACGACTTAAATAAACAACAAGCAAAACTTATTTTTATTGATAAAACCCGAAAATAAATTAGGGAGAAAATATGAAAATTGATACAGAAGCCAAAAATGAAAAAGGAATTGCTTAAGGAAATAATAATAATAATAATAAAAATATATAAATGGAAAGTTTATTTGAATGATGTTGTAGCGGTTGTAGAAAGTCTCAAGGACAAAAATGGGACCAACCATAAGTATGGCCAAGACATCAGTACTGTTTTGCCTTTTCCCTTAAGCTAAGCCGAAAATCATAAATGTATTAGTTTTATTGAGGGATAGTTAATATTAAAAGAAGTCATTCCCGAGAGAAATATAATAATAAATATAATAATAAAACGAAGAACTGTGAAACAGCATTATATTTTTTGGGCTGAAATTTACGTATCTGTGCCAAGTTTCTGTAATTTTAAGGAAGTTGTCACATCGAAAAAAAATTCATGATCCATAGAATCGTTCTACAAATTCACTGAGCGAAGAAATAAATACATTTAAATTCTGTGTTATTCTGTGTTCCACAGAATTATAAGGTTTTTTTATGCGGGGACTTTTTTTCATTAGATACAAAACCAGACACTCATAAAAACTTTACCACAATTATCTTGTGGCATGCCCAATAAGAATTTTAACGTCTGAGAAAAACAAACATTGAATTTGTGGGGGGCCAATTGGTCACTACAGTTATTTGTTTTTGAATATTTTCAAAAATAGTTAAAGTTGAAAATGCACCCGTTGCCTGTTAAAGGACCAAGATGGGAAAATATTATACAATAAATATCCTTAAGTATCTAAATAAGTACCTTTTAAAAAAGTACAATTTAAAAACTTATCTTTCAAAGAGGTATATTTCAAAATAGTATATTTTACTTATAAATTAAAAAAAGTATTTTTATAAAAAAGTACTTTTTACAAAATTACTTTTTGGAAATTACTTTTTACAAAAGTAAAAACTCATTTTTGAAAATATACTTTTTTAACAGGGAACATTTTAAAGAAGTACTTTTTGAAAAACTATTTTACGAAACGGAAAGTGTTAGAAATTTATTTTTAGGAAGAAACTCTTAAAAATGTACTTTTTATAAAAGTACTATATAAAGTAGGTTTCTTAGAGAAGTAATTTTTACAAAATAACTTTTTGAAAATGTACTTCTTACAAAAGTACTTTGGGAAAAAGTAATTTTTGAGAATATACTTTTTAATAGGGAACATTTTAAAACAGTACTTTTTGAAAAACTATTTTACGAAACGGAAAGTGTTAGAAATTTATTTTTAGGAACGATACTCTTAAAAATGTACTTTTTATAAAAGTACTATATAAAGTAGGCTTCTTAGAGAAGTAATTTTTACAAAATAGCTTTTTGGAAATGTACTTTTTACAAAAGTACTTTGGGAAAAAGTAATTTTTGAGAATATACTTTTTAATAGGGAACATTTTAAAAAAGTACTTTTTGAAAAAGTATTTTCCGAAAAGGAAAGTGTTAGAAATTTATTTTTAGGAAGAAACTCTTAAAAATGTACTTTTTATAAAAGTACTATATAAAATATGCTTTTTGGAAAAGTACTTTTTAAAAAATAGCTTCTTGGAAATGTACTTTTTACAAAAGTACTACTTTTTAATAGGCAACATTTTAATACAGTACTTTTTGAAAAACTATTTTCCGAAAAGGAAAGTGTTAGAAATTTATTTTTAGGGAGAAACTCTTAAAAATGTACTTTTTATAAAAGTACTATATGAAGTAGGCTTCTTAGAGAAGTACTTTTTACAAAATAGCTTTTTGTAAGTGTACTTTTTACAAAAGTATGCTGGGAAAAAGTACTTTTGGAAAATAAGATTTTTGATTAAGAATTTTGTAAAGCAGTACTTTTAAAAATAGTACTTTCCAATGGAAAATATTGCAAATTTCTCTTTAGAACAGGTACTCTTGTACATTTAACAAAAAAGTGCACTTAAAGAAATTACTTGTGAAAAACTTATGAAAGGTTGTACAAAAACCTAAAGTTTTAATTAAGACAAAATTTTGTTTATGGTGGGCACCAACTTTAATGCTTTTTGTTTTACTTATTTATTTATTCTTTTGGAAAAATTCCTGTTTTTTATTAAAAAAATTTTTATAATTAAAAATATAATTATTTAAAACATGTTTTAAAAAAATATTTATTTTTTTAGCTTCAAAAGTATATTTTTACTGTCTTGTACTTTAAACACAATTTTAAAACTCATGCTTTCTTAAATACGGCACACTCGTTATTGAAGAGTTTTACCTAAAAAAAGAACTTCGTTTTTTCCTTTTATACAAAATGTACTTAGAAACCTAAATTACCATCATGTTTTGTTCTGTTAATTAGTTTAACGTTATAAAGAAAAAAGAAAGAGAGAGAGAGATATTGTGGTAACTAGAAAACTCTTTAGACCGTTGCCAATTATCCTAAAGGGACCAGGCATGCAAAGAACATGCATCATCATGCTAATGCCTGCTTTAAATATGACAAACCACTTCGCTAATGAGTTGCAGAAAAGAAATTTGCTTTCTAAGAAATGAGGAAAAAACATGTTGAGTAACATTTGGAAATAATCTAGAACAGTCATATATAGACAAGGTGGAAGTGGTACCGACTGGTTGGTATTTGTTTTCCTTTTCTATGGAGATGCTTTCACTTGGCAATAAACCAAATGCAAGTTAAAAAAAGAAAAATGAAACAAAATGTGTACAATGAAATTAAACTGTAATTGAAAACGAAATAATGACCAAATGCAAATTATATATACAAAAAGGATTTAGTGGTTACTAAAAAAAAGGAATTAAAGCGGATATAGTTTTTTATTTCAAATTGAAAAAGAGGATTAAGTTATTTAGTAATTGAGTTACTAAATAAAACATCTCCCAGCGATTTATGGAGTTTTATTTTACTTATTTCTGTGCAATTATTTATTTAAACTGGCGATTTATGTAGGGATTGGTCATGCACACAAATAAAGCAGAAACTAAAGTTTTTATATAAAAAAAAAACATCAATATAAAATTGTTTCAAGTATATTTTCGGTTTTAAAAAATGCTGCAATTCAATAAAATATTTTATGACATGCACGTCAAAGTGATGAGGCCTGCTTCCAATTCTTGTCGAGTCAATTCAAAACTATTTAGAAAATTATGCAGCGTTTCTTCGATACTTATATTTCACCCATATATAATTTATATGTTTCACTTTTTGGTGAATTGATTTGTACGGCGAATAGCCGCATCACTTTGCAGCGCCTATTCAGCAAAATAAATAGCAAATTTAGCTAGAAGCCACTTACGGCACTAAACACAATAACGACAGCAGGCTACAGACTACGACATGTCAAAAATAGAGTACATGGGCGTATATGAGAATGATTATTTTTACTACTACAGGCAACACGGCAAATGGTTGTTGTCCCTGTTATTTTTGTGGTTGTAGCTAAATTAAACTAATTTCTATTTTGGTGAGCGACAATGATGAGGTGTTGCCAGTATAATATAAATAAATTCAATTATTGTAAACTTGAAAATATACTGTTTTATTATACAAAAAGAAACAAACTAATGAAATGATTTCTTGTCATATGCTGTAGACTTTAAATATATTTTATTAGAATAACACTATTTAAGAGTATTAAATATATGAAAGCGGCTACACTGCCGTATGAAGAGAATTCTACTACAAAAAACAACACATGGTTATTGATTTGGTGGTGTCGTTTTAAAAATAATTAAGTAGCTGGCTACGAAGCTACGATTGTAACCAACGGCCTTTGTAGTCGATCTTCGTGTAGCCTGCTGTCGTTATTGTGTTTAATGCTTAAGAAATAAAACAAAAGTTTTTGATTATGAAAATTCCAACAAGTAAATAGTAAATAAAAAACAAATTTAAAAAAGGTTTTTGTACTCAAAGGAAACTTAAAGAACTTACCTCCTCTGAAGGCCCCCAGGCGGGTACATTTTCAGGCAACATTATATTGGAGGCAGGTGCTACAGAGCACGACGACCTCGATTTAGAAAACGACGTTTCTGCAACGCTGTCCGTCATTTTTTGTTAATTTTTTTTTTGTAATGCGTACGGTGGTTTTGACAGCAGATTTTTAGGCGAGGACTTTCTTTATTTCCCCTTTCTCTCTCTTTGATATTGAAACTCTGATTGTGTTTCTAATTCACTAAAATTTTGGTCTAACTGTTTTTGCTATTAATTTTTATATTGTGCTAAATTATATTTAAAAAATAGATATTTTACACCCAGTTTTTATTATTAAAAATATTTTTTTTTCTATTTATTTGCCAACATTTCGAAATATTATTATTGAAAACAACATTAAAAAATCACTAAAAGTACTTTCTTAAGAACCTTTCAAATAAGTACTTTAGAAAGAGTATCTATAACAATTGCCTTAAAAAGCCCTTTAGAAAGCAAGTACCCTTTAAAAATCCTTTCAAGAGTACCTGTTAAAAAAGTAGTTTTTAAAAGAGTACCATTTGAAAAGCTCCTTAGATTTATCTCTAGAAAAAAAGCAATAAAGCCAGAACTTGCACGAACATGCCGTACAAAAATTTATCGTAAAGAAGGACAAAGAAAAATGCAAGTTTATTGCTGAAGTATGTGAAACTGGTTTCATTGTTGAACAGTGCGACAAACGAAAACATCGAAAAATACATTCGGACAAATTTCAAATCGGTTTTCGTATCTTTTAGAAAATGAAGCATTAAACACAATAACGGCAGCAGGCTACACGAACACCGACTACAAAAGTAGTTGGCTACAATCGTCACCTCGTCGTCAGCTACTTAATTATTTTTAGGACGACACCACCAAATCAACAACCATGTGTTGTTGTTTGTAGTAGAATTCTCTGCATACGCCAGTGTAGCCGCTTTCATATATTTAATACTCTTAAATAGTGTTATTCTAATAAAATATATTTAAACTCCGCAGTAGATATACAACAAGAAATCATTTCATTAGCTTGGAAATGAAGTTTTTGTTTCTTTCTTTAAGCTGGCAACACTGCATCTACTCACTGTCGCTCACCAAAACAGAAATTAGTTTAATTTGACTACAACCACAAAAACAGCAGGGACAACAACCATTTGCCGTTTTGCCTGTAGTAGTAAAAATAATCATTCTCATATACGCCCATGTATTCTATTTTTGACAAGTTGTAGTCTGTAGCCTGCTGTCTTTGTTGTGTTTAATGCCTTACTTTTCAAGAAGCCACCAAAAATAAGCAAATTTAAAGAAACTATTTTTCGAAATTGAACTTGCATCCTAAAGAAAAAGTCTCTTAAAAACAGAATTTTTTTAATAAAACTACTCTTTAAAAATGTATTAAAAACATTTTAAAATAAGCTATTTTGAAAAAAGTACCTCTTAAAACAAACACCTTTTAGGAAAAGCCAGTAAAAAAATGTGAATTCCGAAAGAAGCGCCATTAAGCAAACTCCCATAGATGCTGTGCAATTTTATTAAAAGAAAAAGCCTTCATTTTCATAATAAAACAAAAATTTATTAGTCTGTTTTATTCCACGGGTCGTGCTGCATATTTATTTTCCAGCCAATTTTTTTCCTCTTACGAGGTAATTTTCTTTTAGTTTGTTTAATTTTTCTGGTTGGAATTCATTTAGTTGGTTTTTGTATTCATATTTTGTTTTTTTGCTTTTTGCTTTTGTTTTTATTTTCTTTTCTGCTTTGGTCTCTTGATACTTCCCCATTTTTTTGTCATTTGTCCTTTGGTGGTTTGGAATTTCATCGTCGTCATCATCATTATCAATGTCATTGAAGCATTAGAATGCGTTTTATATTTGATGAGATGCATTTTATTTTTATAAATTATTTTTTTTTCGTTTTGAGAATATAAAAAACAAAAACTTGCAATAATTTAGAAATTTATTGCTACAACAAAAACTGCTGGCAATACGCCATGGATACTGCAAAATTGTTGCAAAATAATTCATGTTAAAGATTTAAACAATTTAAAATTCTCAAATTTTGAGGCTGCATTACAAGTGATAACGGCAATTAATTGAAAAAAATCGTCAACAAAGTGTTCATTTAAAATACGCAAAAAATAATTTGTTAAGAACAAACAACTTCCATATACTTAAATTTTAATCGTTTTGTGACAGAATGCAGAAAAAGCATTTTGTCACAAAAGTATGGATTTTCCCAGCGAAATAAGATTTTACTAAATATTTTTCAATAACAGCGTTTTAAAAAAATGCGTTGACAAATTTATTTTACCATCTGTCTGTGAAAAAAACACTTCTGTAAAAAAAAATTCTGTTTTTTGTGACAAACAGATAATTTTTTGTATTTATAAAAACAGCTTCGAAAAACTTTTTTGTCTCAGAAAATTTTTTTAGATATTTTTTTGTCACAAGTTTACTTCTACATCCAATGCTATGTCACAAAATACTTTCTACGCTCCATTTTTTTCCTAATACAATATCTTTTGGAAATATTTAATAAAGGCACTTTTTTTAAATCCTTCTCTATAGGTCGAAAACTTTTTTCAAGATTGAACTTTTGTCACAAAATGAATTTTAAAACAAAATTTTTCGCCAGAAACAGTTTTTATAACAAAATATTTGCTACAGAATGATGTCAGTAAAAACTTTATTGTCATCACTCTTTAACTTAAAGCAATTTTTTGTCCCAAAAATTTTATATGATATCTTTTTCTCGAAAAATTTTCATTTGTGTGACCTTAAAATTACTAAAGGAAGTTGGTTATTTAAAAAAAATTTAACCTAACTTTAGAGCAATTTTTTGTCCCAAAAAAATTTTATATGAAAACTTTTGCTGGAAAAATTTTCATTTGTGTGACTTTGAAATTATTAAAGGAAGTTAATTATTTTAAAAAATTTAAGCCGGTAACATTTTACCACAGAACTGTTTCTTTTTTGTGGGTGCAAGCAACATCATTTTTATTGGCAACTATTTTGTGACAAAATTATTTCTATAAAATACTCTTTTTTGAATACAGATTTTGCTAAAAAATTACCAATAATATCAGCATTTTTGTGTTAACAAATTTATTTTACCTTGTGTTTGTGACAAAAACATTTGTGACAGATAATATTTTGGTGTATTTCGAAAATTGAAACGTTCAGAAATGCATGCGTTGCTTGGCTTTGCAAATTGTTTAAAAGTTTTATTAAAAAATCAATAGACTAAAGGAAAGCAACTACAACAAAATTCTTTAAAATTTTGATCAGGGCCTTATAAATTTATATAAACATATTTAATTACATGAAACTATTCGTGATACATTTCTTGCGCCATCAAAAAATTTATAAAATATTTCAATCCAAAACACATTCTGCCCAAATTTTGTGACGCTAAAGAATTTGTAATTGTGACACAATACGAAATGATTTAAAAACAAAACTTTTTTGAACCAATTTTTCCCCCTACACAATTTCGAAATAATTTCATCTTTTGTTGTTGTTTTAGTATCTTCTAAGGAAATTCGTTTCTGCTAAATAAAATGTTCCAGTGTATTTTTGCTTTGTGTCACATTCATCAAACATTGATTGATGCATTAAAACGGCACGATATGCAGTGATTGATATTCAACACTTTTCCAAACTTTATTACAAGTACGAGTACGACTACGAGTACTTTATTCAGCCTTAAATGCACCCTACACGAACACTCTCTTCTTTGAAGTACAAATCATAACTTTCACATTTGAATTGCTGTTCTAATTTTCTTTTTTCATTTGAGTTTTATTTATTTATTTATTAATTTTTTTTATAGAGTATGAAGCCATCTCAGAATATCATTTGGGCTAATTGAGATCTAAGTAGTTTTTTTTTAAGAAACTGCAAAGGCCTTGACATGAAGACCCATTAACAATTTTTGCAAACTTGAAATTTTCACGTTCTCACATGCGAGTAAAAGAACGCCGAAAAAAGGATAAACAGAAACATTTTTGTGTGGACGACAATAACGTTGGAAAATTGCACAAGAAGTGGAATTCTAAACGAATTTACTTGAGTAGAAAAACTGCCAAAAATTAGAAAAAGTAGAAAATTGTTTCCAGCCAGCAAAGAGAAACAGAAAATAAATAAAACGTGAATTGCCTGCATTTTGTGAGACCTACTTTTAAGCAGTTCAAAATGCATGTAATACAGCAACAACAACAACTAGACCAACAGCAACTCCTTAAGAAGTAGGAAAAGAGAAAAGCACAAGACAGAATTTGAAATACTTTTTTCATTTGAAAACTTTTCATCTTGGAATCGTTTTTGACGGTTTATTGCTCCGACATCAAGTGCATCAAGTTAAAATGCACTTGTCATATCGTTCTGATGATGTTCAAAGTTTAATTGTAACATGCAGGGGATGGTATGCCACACATAAGAAGCAGCAAATATTTTAAATTTTGAAATCAAAATTTTCAAGTTAATTACAAGATTAACAAAAGAAAAGCTATTGGTAACCATATAATTTTTCTCAAATAACTGAGAGCAAATTAAGAAATTCGATATCGATTGAAATTGTATGGGAATTTCCATCGATATTGAACGTGTTTTCTGGGACAGCACATTTTTCGAAGGATGTTTTAAAATTTATTTTGCCACACATAATTTTTTATATAAATTTGTTTGCAAATAAAAAAATTTCGACAAGTAATTTTTTGTGAAAAAATATTTCTGCTAAATAATTTTCTGCTTAAAATTTTTTGTGGTAGTACCTGTCCCAAATTTACAACAAAAAATAAATTCTAGAATTGGGTTTTTTTTTCAATGCAATTGTGCGATATAACGAATATTTTGTGACAACTTGTTTATTTGCGAAAATTTTCATAGCTCCCGGTGGTCCTGGTCCGATTCATTTATATCGACAACTTTTTTCTACAAAGTATTTCTTTAAGAACATTTTCATACAAAATATTTCCTACAAAAAATGTTAGGTTAGGTTAGGTTATTAAGGCCATTGTCAAGACAATGCACTTGGGTCCGTTTATTCGGTCCCGTTGTGATATCCTAAAACAGGGACCACTCATGAGCCGTCCTCTGCCGCATTAAGACATCCTGTGGACGCTAGGAAAGGCGATATTCTGACAAGCTCGACACTCGCCAGGCTCTCCAGGTCTGGCAAGAAGTTGGAGCGCAGTGTTACTACCCTTACGCTGTTCAGTGCAGGGCACTGACATACAAGATGGAGTACTGTTTCCTCCTCCTCTTCATCATTACAACTTCTACAAAAAATGTTTATAGCTAAACATTTTTTAAAGATTTTTTTGTGACAATATATACATTTTTGGGACAAATACTTCTTTTAAGCCACTGTTATAAACAACTTTTCTTTTGGAAAACATATTACTTTTGTGACAACATTTTATTTGTATCAAAATATTTTATTTTTGGGACCAAAAAAATGTTTTTTGTTACAAAGCATATCATTTTTGTAACAAAACACTTTTTTTTTGTGACAGTCTGTTTGTTGTTGGGCAAAAAATTTTTATTGTTACAAAACATTTTATTTTTGGGAAAAAAGATTTACTTTTGGGACAAACATTTTTAATTTTGTGCCAAAGATTTTATTCTTTATTTATATCTATAACCAAAAATTGTGTTTTTTGTAACAAGCTTTTCACATTTGTTACAAATATTTTAATTTTGTCACAAACATTTCATTGGTGTATAAAGCCTTTTATTTTTGCTGCGAAACCTTTGATTTTTGTGACAAAGTTTTAAATTTGTCACAAACATTTTACTAATGTAATAATGCCTTTTATTTTTACTACAAAGATAAACTTTAATTTTTGTGACTAAAAATTTTATTTCTGTAATTGTCAATTGTGACAAAACTTTTGATTTTTGCAATAAACCATTTGTATTTGTGACACACCATTTGTGTTTGTGACGAACTATTTTACTTCTGTAGCAAACATTTTTCTTTTTGTGACAAAAATTTTAAATTTGTCACAAAACTTTTTATTTTTGTGACAAAATATTTTACTTCTGTAACAAAATATTTTGTTTTTGTGGCAAAGAAGTAAATAAATGTTCTCACAAAAAAATATGTGTGTCCCACATTATATTATTATACAAAACAAGTTCCGTACAACATGTTCTTCAAACAAAACATCAACAGTGTTGGAATGTGGTTTGATATCTTCTTAACAGGAAAACTAATTAAACATGAATTAAAGAATATTTAGAAAAAAAAAATAGAACTGAATATTTTAAATATTCATTGGGGGCATTTCTCTGCAACACTGGTAGCACTTTGTAAAACCACTGCAAAACAGGGTTAAAATGGCAAAAGTGTGTAGTTATTTGTGCCTGTCGAAAGTTGTGTCTGCCACTTGATGCAAAGCATTTTGCCGAAATTCGGCAACACAAAAAAAACCCCAAAGAGAAACACAAACAAACTCATCATAAATATGAATCTGAAAGTTTTCATGATATTTTAAAGGCTGTTTTTGCAGTTTTAAAAACCGCAAACACTTTTGGTCCTGCAACACTCACAGAGCCGCTGGCGTGCTGCACAACAGAGTTCATACAAGAAGAGGCCATAGAGGAAAAAAAAGTCAGCGTCAATATTAAAAAAGAGAAAGTGAGTGAAATGAAAAAATAAAAACTTGTTCATGTGGCACGTTCCGGGGTCAATTTGATACTTGTAATTGTGTGTTGTTTTTTTTCTTTCGAATTGCTGCCAAAATGACGGAAGAAAAAAAATAATTGCAAAGAATTATGCGTGTGTTTGTGTGGCGAAAGAAAACGAAAATGATTTTCGTCTTTTTTTTTTGCATTTCTGTTTGTATTCGAATGTCATTGGCACAGCATCATTATTTGATTTGGTGGTTGTCCTTTGGCCAATATATTTTTCCGCTTAAGTCAGCACCAACATTTTATTAGCAACAAATACGGCTACAACTGAACCACAAAAGCTGACAGTGTGAGTCAGTGCTGCGAAATTTCCTTTGAAAGATATTCGAAATTGAAGACTCAGCTGGAAAGTCGTAATTAGTGTAAATTATCATTTATTATTCAGAAGGATGTCGCTAATATGGAATTGTGTTTGTTTGTGTGTGTGTATGTGTAAAGTTGTCTCTTGGAAAAGATGGGCGAATAAAATTGTTCGTGTTTGTGAGTGAAGTGTCATCTTCAACTGAATGTAATTTCTGAAACAATTTTGATATTTAACATTCAATTTTATTTGCTCACGTGCTGAAAATTTTTATTTGGATTTTATTGTTGCCATCAGAAAAATTTATTCATTTCAGATGTGACATTTTACAAATGAAACTGATTCTGTAAAAATTTGTTTACAAGTTGAACGCAAGTATAATTTTCTTAATTTTCTATGTAGAAAATTTGCCTTAATTAAGGCTTTATTTTCTATATAGAAAATTCGCTTTATTTTCTATATATTCGCCTTAATTAAGGCTTTATTTTCTATATAGTTGTAACCAGTGCCAGTTGAGTTTAATTATCGGGTGTTTTTTATAGAGTGATACAAGTTTAAATCATAATAAAACACAGTAATATATTTTTGATATCAATGGTCTTCATTCGATAGAACATTTTATGACATTAATGTTTAAATATGACTTCGGCCATGTGGCCGCCGCGCCTGGCACATACGAGGCGCAATCCGGAACACCAATTTTCACAAACTTTCCGCAGCATTTGCGGCCGCATCTCGCCGATAACTCTTCGAATGTTGATTTCCAGGTGTTCAATTGTTTGTGGTTTATCGACGTACACAAGTGACTTTACATAACCGCAAAGAAAATAACGAAAATAGGGTTAAATCACACGATCTAGGGGGCCAATTAATTGAGCCATTTCGTGAAATGAATTTGTTTGAGTAAATCAATTGTAGCGCCCGCTGTGCGGCATGTGGCTCCGTAATGTTGGAACCACTCTTCAGCAAGATTAATGCCACCTAATTGAGGTACGAATAAATTTCGAATCATGTTCCCATACCGTCCACCATTGACAGTAACATTCTGACCATCATCGTTTTTGAAGACACATGGGCCAATGACTCCGCCAGCCCATAAAGCGCACCAAACAGTAATTTTCTGTGGATACGATGGAACTTCGACAAAAGCTTGTGGATTCGTGTCACCTCAAAAGCGATAATTCTGCTTATTTACGTACCCAATTAACCAAAAATTGGCTTCATCGGAAAATAAAATTTTGAATGGACGAAGTGCACGTTAAGTTTGACAAACAGAACTATTATTTTGATTAAAAATTTCCACAATTTGCACGTGTTGCTCTGGTGTAAGTCGATCCATAATGAAATGTCAAAGTAAACTAAACAGAAAGCAACTATCAGCTGTTAAATGGGTGGTCAAATAAAGCAGTGATGCCAACTCAAAGTTGTATCACTCTATAAAAAACACCCGATATAATTACAATTCCTGTTTTATATGATTCAAAGGATATTTTATTTTCAATAAAATTCCCCTCAATATGTAAAACACTTTAATAAATTAAAAATCGTACGTTAGAGCATCGCAAATGTTTTATTATCGTTTCAATATTTATGTGCTGAATACTTTTTTTTAATTCATACGTATTTCATTATTTGTACATGCAGGTGTGGTTGTGTATGTATTCTCGCTTCGTCAACTTTATTTGAATTTCTCTGCTGGGTTCCTCTGCGTATGAGTGTTGAACGATTGATTTTTGTACAGCAAATATCAGTTATACGCCGTGGTGAATTGCGGCCAGAGGGGTTTTAAATTTAAAATAACGATGTTGATATATTTGAAAGGTTTGTTGTTTCATAGTTTCACCTTTAGAGTCATAAAAGAAATTAAATGTACTTTCTATGAAAATTTTTTTTATTAAAAAAGATGTTAAATATTTATGAATAGGGGGGTTAATAATTAGCAACATTTACTCCTTCAGTTGTATGATAAATCATTTTAGACGTTTCTAATTTTTATTAGCGTTACTAAGTCTGCTTCATTTAATTTATGTCGCCTGCCAAGTTAGAAAGCTCAATAGCGCCAATAGGTAGACGACTAATTTGTTGGTTTCATAATTCCTATTTATGTGCAAAATTAAGTCCTTTTTCATTTTAAGTATCTACCCTTCTTCGTTATTTTCTGCCTTGTCAGCAGCAGTACGCAGAGTTGTATGAAATTAATACAATATCGTGCGCTTTAAAATAAAACAAGACTCGTTAATATTTCTTTGGTGGCAGAGTATGAAATTAAATGCTTCTTTTCTTTTTGTTAAGTCAGCAGTTTAAATTTATTTGGCTGATGAAAGTTAATGGTTTTAGCTAATGTTTCCTTAAAAATGTCTTAAACAGGGGGAGAGCGTTTCTATACACTGGCTTTGTAACCATTCATTTTATTATTCAAGGGGTTTGTTGAATTGTGCAGAGATGTCTTAATAAACTGAATTTGTTTTTATTAATTTTTTCGCTTTAGAACAGCCACACTTCCCACCGGCAGCAAACCAAAAATTATAATCACATTTCACTTAATTTTAATCATGTTTGCAGTCTAAACTTTTTAATGAATGAAATGCGGGACTTGAAAACTTTCATGTTTATTTACGCGTGTAAAAAAACTCTCACTCGCTATCCTCCACTTGAAAGTTGAAGGTACAACAACTTAACAACCACTGCAAGTACTTGCAACTGCATGCGTTATTTGTTGGGTGCCGTCGCTGCTGTTGTTATTTCTCGTATGCATTCAAATTGAAGCATCATTTACATACAATTGACATAGAATTTCTTATCAAGTTTATTTTACTCTTGTTACTATTCATTTCTGTTTCTTTTTTTTCTTTTGTTCTTCAAATATTTTTTATTTGCTCGATTTTACCAAACAAACTTTTAGGTAGAACAAACAAAGCAGTTCGTTTTCTTTAAAAATTTGCTGGGTTTCAGTTTTGAATGCCACAAAAAAAAAAAAAACAAAATAATTTCATAAAATAAATACGTTTGTAAAAAATAAATGAAATTGAGAAGAAAAGAGTAAAATTTTCTTTATACAACACATTCACCCACACACACGCACATTCCTATACACAACTGCATCATCATCATTCATATACTTTTTTGATGCATGAAACAACAACAAAACAAAGAGAGGCCAACAAAACAAAAAATGTCTGCAGTCACGATTGTTGTAGTCTATCAGTCAATGCGTGCTTTTCTTTTTTTTTTGTTTCCAGCACGTGTACAAGCATGTGAGGTTGTGTGAGTGAATATGCAAAATTAAAAAAGAAGAGTTGTGTGACAATGAAATAGTGCATACAAGTGTGTGTGTATGTGACAACTTTGTATTCATGTGAAAACATTTATTTATGTATGAGTGAATTTAAGCTTCCGGCAGTAAAATACTGTAGATGTTATACACAGAGTTGCCAGATGGATTCAAAAACCCTTATTTTTTTAAATTAATTGAAATTTTACGATCGGATTGTTAAGAAGACATGTTCCCATTAGCTATAAATTATAAATGACCTACTGCTACAATAAAAATAGTACCACTTCGGTGTAAATATAAAATCGTTTATCGAAAAAAATCGCCAAGAAAGAAAAAAAGCACGTCAAAGTAAACATTAGAGCAGAACATTAAAAAAAAGAAACAAATAATCGACCTGCAGTAAAAATAGGGCCACTTCGTTGTAAATATAAAATCGTTTAAACGAAAAAAATCGCCAAGATTTCCAAAATAAAAAAGTTCTGGAAAAAAGTAAAAATAAAAAATATCATAGACTATAAAGATATAAGAAAAGCGTAACCAGCCTACCTATCTTAAAAAAAAACCGAAGCGCAAGAAATCGCTAAGATTTCAAAAAAACAAATCATCTAAAATAATATCGTCAAAATAAAATGTTATCGCAAAATATTAAGCACATAAATTACAATAAATGACTTGTAATATCTACAAATAAAAATTATACCACTTCGATGTAAATAAAATATCACCGAAACGGAAAAAGTCGCCAGGATCGCCAAAATAAAAGGAAACTCGAAGAAAAACAAAATCACCCATGAGTCTATATAGAAAATAACGCTCGAGATAATCGAAACAAAACAAAATCACCCAAAAGTCTATATAAAAAATAGCGCAGAAAATTAATTTATAAGAAACAAGTAGTCGACCTAAAATATTTTCAACAAATATCGTACCTGTTTTGTGGAAATGAAAATCGCCAAAACTAAAGAAATCGTCAAGATTACAAAAAAAAATAAAATTTTTTTTAAATAATCGTCAAAATAGTACCACTTCGACGGGTATAAAAAATCGTCTAAACGGAAAAAGTCGTCAGGATTGCCAAAACAAAAGAACCTTAACTTCTTAAAAGGTTGTAGAAAATTAATTTATAAAAAACAAGTAGTCGACCTAAGATATTTTTAACAAAAATAGTACCAATTTCGTGGACATGAAAATCGTCAAAGCTAAAGAAGACGTCAATATTACAAAAAAAAAATTCAAAAGATAATCGTCAAAATAGTACCACTTCGACGGGCATAAAAAAACTTCTAAACCGAAAAGTCGCCAGAATCGCCTAAATAAACAATTTTAGAAAAAAAACGTCTAAATAAAAACTATCGCGGAAAATCGGCAATACCCATACGAAAAGTAGTAACACTTCCCAAGTATTTCACTTGGCACAAGTCAAGATAAAATTTTAATCTTTTAAATTATTTAACTGGATAATTCCTTAAGCTCTTTACAGAAGTGAGATTTCTAATATTTATTCTGGTGCAATTGAAATTTTCCATAATCTTCAAAGCTTTTGAGCACATCCAGTCACTGTTACTGGATGGATGCCGCTTATCACTCGTATCTGTTAAACGAATATTTAAATTTATTTTGGTTTCTTCTGGTTTTTGTTTTTTTTTTTTTCTAAACAACTCACATCGATGCACCTCTGCTGTGTCATCACATCTACAAGGATGCATGCGTGTGTAGGTGTGTGTGTGTATGTGTGAATGCATGTGAGGATGCCTTAAATGAGTGTTGGAATGAATTAGTAAATGCTGCACAGGCTTTATTTTTTATGAATATGTAGGTTAAAGGTGAATATTTGTTGTTGCTTGTGTTTGTGTTTATTGTGTTGCTTTGTTTGGCACTGAGTGTGTGTGTGTGGGTGGCTGTACTGTTGGATGTCATATTTAGATGGCTTAAACAATTTTAGCCTGCATGTTAAATATTTGCCATGTACGATTATATTTTTATTTTTTTCTTTCGGTTGCGTATTTTTTCCTACCAACAAGTCAAATGCCTAGAGGTAAAATTTGTTTTTTTTATTAAACATGTGTGTGTGTGTGTGTGTGTGTGTGTGAGAATGTGATGTGTTCAAGTCTATCTGTTATTGGGGTTAATTTACTTTTTAGCCTCAAACTTGTTGGGGTTGCTTGTGTTGCCTGACTGGTGTGGTGTCAGTGTCAATGTCGCAATTTTATGTTTCTCATTTCGTTTGTATTATTTCAATCGGGCTGTTTAATAAAATTGAATAAAAATAGACAGAATATTGCTGAAGAAGAAGAAGACAAGCAGCTTTAGGAATATGACAAATATTCGGGTTGTGGGTTTAACAATTTATTTGGCTTTAGATTTTCAAAAATCCTTGTTAGTTTTCCTTCCTTTTTTTCTCATTCTTCTTTTTTTATTCAAGTCGTTTGTTTGCAGGTTTTCCTTTCACATTTTTGTCATTGATACTCTTGCGGCATGTGGCATGTGTATGTAAATTACATTTCATATATCGGATAAAAATGTTCTTTTAAAAAACTGAAACTACAAAAAATAAAATACTAAAATGATATTATAAAATATAAAAACATGACATGATTTATTTATCGTAATAAAACTGAAAGTGATTTGTTAAAGAAGAAGAAAATTGAAAATAATATCTGCAGTCATTTGCCACAAATAAGCCCATAAAGAAGCATTTTATTAAAAAGATTTAAGGTGACGGAAGGACAAGAAGAAAAAAGGGAAATAGATGAGTTTGACAACAAATTGGACAGAAGTTTGCTAAAAAACTAAAATTAAATTTATTTATTAAAGAAATACACACACACACACACACACACTTTTATAGCAAATCAAAGTAAAAAGTGAAAAATAATTCTCAATAGAAAATATTAGAATAAATTTATAAACAAAAACAAGAACTACTGCGGCAACTGATGTCTGGGTCATCCCACGGGTTTGTTTGCACAATAATAAAAATTTTTTATTTTCATACAATTGATTTCTATATAAAGAATTTCTTTTTACTTTTTAGCTTTATTCGCTATAAATTTAGTTTTTTTGCTAATTTATTTTTAATGTTTCTAATCGAAGTAGTATGTTTATGTCTCTTCTAAACCATTTTTCCCATACAAAAAAGCTGCTCATGCTGCCAGTGTTGTCATATTGATTATTTTTTTCCCAAAATCTTAGAATATATTATTTTTATAAATTTATTCGAATAACTCTTGTTTAGTTTTCAAGATCAATAATATTAATCGCATGCAGGTAGTAGAACAATCAAATTTCATTCGAATAATATTATTGATCTTGAAAACTAAACGAGAGTTATTTGAATAAATTTATAAAAATAATAAGAAATTTATACAAATAATAAAAAAAAGGTTTTAGCATAACAAATAGCCCCTTAGTAGATCCCAGTTCTGTTTCGGATTCCCAAAAACTTTTTGATATAAATCCCCAAAATCTCAAAAGTTTTCTAGCACTTACAAGTAGAGCTAATAAAAGCTATTTAAGCAAATTAAAATAAAAAATTAGCAATAGCTACTTCGGTACAAATTATTTGCAATTAATATTCCAAAAAAGCTACGACTTGCGCTAACCCTGTAAAAGGGGCAACAACTTTCAAATGTTATTTAAAAAAAAATTCAAACCAGAAAAGTTTGGCTTAAGAAGCAAGTAACAAAAAATTCGGAAAAATATGATACGAAGAAATATAATCAAACGGCAACACAAAGTTTTAATGAAACCGAGTTACCATCGGTTTGATACAGATCTCGTAGAGCTTTTTTTATAATAAAATTGGTGGGAATAGAAATTGTTATCACATGTAACCGATGCTAATAGGCAAGAGGTAATAATTAAAATTTGCTTCAGTATTGATGATGCAAGTGTAGCGGCTTTCGAAAACTACCGTCCTGCTGTGCTGTGCAAGTTGAATATATAAAATATATGTTGACTTTTCTTTGTATTTTGTACGAAGCAAAACTAAAATTGAATTTAATATAAAATTGATTAATTGTTCAATTTAATTTAAATTTTCTTTGATTTTTTGTTCCCAAATTTTACGAAAAATTAAAAGTAATAAAATTTTCATTCTCTAGTAGTGGGACAAAAATATTCTGTCCCAAAAAACGATATTATAAGCCGTCCTTGTTTTATATTGATGGCACTGAACATTTCAATAGATACTTTTCATGACCTCATGCATTTGCTTTACTTTTTTATTCCATTAATTTCATATTAAAATTTCTATAGAAGCTTTTCTTCTTAAGAAAACTTTTCACATGAAGTAGATGGCCACCAAGGCTGCTTCCACGTTGCTTGAAAGCATGGCCATGCCATTTAAAATTCTATGAAATAATTCCGCTTATAATTAAGCAAGTTTTGTGCTTATATATTAAAAAAGAAAAAAATTGTTTTATTAGACGTTATTACGCTCTTATCAGCCAAGTTTAGTTAATCTAAACAAGCGTTATGCACGAATACTGAACTGCACTCAATTGTACTTCAACTAATTTTAACTTGGTTAATATCAAGTCATTAAAATATAAACTGAAAGAAATGAAAGCCAACAAAAAAAAAAGAAGAAGAAGATTAGATAATTAGCCGAAATTGTAATAAATAATGAACTGGCAACAACAACAAGTTGTTTAAAAACTGCTGCAGCCACTGAAATGAGAATGCATTAGAAAAAAAATTATATATATTTTTTTTTGTTAATTTCACACAAGGATACTGGCCTTAAGGCAATAATATATTTTTCAATAAAAATCTGCACATGCAAAGAAACTGATTCTAATATAAAAGACCTTTTAACTATTAAAGAGCATAAGAGAGAAAAAAAAAACAAAAAAAAAGAGCGGAGGAGAAGAGGTTTTAAGAGTCTAACTAACAAAAAGAACATATTGCAGTTTTACTTCTGCTCCATTTATTTTGTTTTGTATTTCATTTAAACACAAACACAACTTGTAGTTGCTTATAAGCAGATGATTTGATGGCAACGGAAGCTACAGTGGATACGCGACAGCATGAATTCTTTGTCTTTTTAATTTTATTTCCAGGCTTGATCGCTTAACAGCTGCTTCTGTAAATAAAATTTTCATTGAAATTTTCTTCAACGCACACTAAACACACGATTCCATTTTGCATAGCAGCCTCTGTAGATTGTATTTGTTAGAGCATATAAACATAGAATTTTTTTCTTCTTCGAACTTATAGACTTTACATGAACGAAAATGAAGCCTTTCATGCAACGAAATATGTTTGACTAGTTTAATGTCTACTTTAAAAGCTGTGGCATGTGCAGGCATGTGTGTGTGTGTGTGTGAGTATTTTCCATTTGAATATATTTCAACGACTGCAATTCAATACAAAATATTTATAAATACACGTTTTTGTATTTATGCAAATATTATTATGCTCTTTAAAAACATTTACATTCATACCGATTGAAGTGAATGTATTGAAGCGTAAATTAAGCAGGAGGTGTGTTGGCCGGAGTCAGATGAAAAGCCTGATAGAGATAAGAGTTTTTTTCAGTTCACAATAAAGTGAGGTTGGATTGAATATATTTATAATTAAAGTTTTGATTGACCGAATGATGTTGCAATTTTGCACATCAACCCTTTTAGAGGACCTTCAATATAAAAAGAAGGTAACAAAGAAGGCTGGTTAGCATTTGTTTCTTATTTGTTTTCCGAAGTTGCAGAACATGCCTAATCTTGCAAATGCAAAATTTGTTGTGATTTTTGTGCCCAAAGAAAAACTTGTACAAAATTTCTTTCACCGATATCTCTTCAAACAAATTTATTATCATTAATTATATCTTTTAAAAAGAAACACTAATTAAATTTTTAAAACTGATTTAACAAGAAGTTTCACGTTGTTCATAGTAATATCTTAATGTAAACACCTTTTAAATTTTCAATATTTTGGCGATATTTAATTCTTAACGTTACGAATAAAATAATTATCTGCATTTAAAAGTGCTATTTTGACCTGTACCGAATCTTATGTACTCTCTAGGCCGCCCGAGGAAAGAATAAAAAACAAGATATAACTTTTATTTTCCAAAATTAAAAGTCAAGATAAAACTTTTATTTACTAAAGAAAATATTAAAATCAAGAAATATTTTTAAATTGCTGATCGACAAATGACACTGAAGAAGTAACTTTTATTTTCTGGTGAAGAAATAAACATCAAGATATAACTTTTATTTTCAGACCAGCAAATAAAAATCTAGATGTATCATTTATTTTCTCATCAAGAAATAAAAGTCAAGAAATAAATTTTTTCTGAGAATCAAATAAAAATCAGAAAATAACTTTTATTTGCTAATAAATAAAAGTCAAGATATAACTTTTTTCTGATGAATAAATAAAAATCAAGGAATAACTTTTATTTTTTTAGGAACAAATAAAAGTTAAGAAACAACTTTTTTTCCTGAGGATTAAATAAAAATCAGGAAATAACTTTTATTTCCTGATCGACAAATAACAATTAAGAAATAGCCTTTATTTTCTGAAATCAACATTTTTCAGAAATAAAAATCAAGATGTAACTTTAATTTTTGGACGAGCAAACAAAACTCTAGATATAACTTTTATTTTTTCATCGAGAAATAAAAGTCAAGAAATAACTTTTTCTGAGGATCAAATAAAAATCAGAAAATAACTTTTATTTGCTAATAAATAAAAGTCAAGATATAACTTTTTTCTGATGAGTAAATAAAAATCAAGGAATAACTTTTATTATTTTAGGAACAAATAAAAGTTAAGAAATAACTTTTTTTCCTGAGGATTAAATATAAATCAGGAAATAACTTTTATTTGCTGATCGACAAATAACAATTAAGAAATAGCCTTTATTTTCTGGCAAAGAAATAAAAATCAAGATGTAACTTTTATTTTCTCATCGAGAAATAAAAGTCAAGTAGTAACTTTTTCTGAAGATCAAATAAAAATCAGAAAATAACTTTTATTTTCTGAGGAATAAATAAAAATCAAGAAACAACTTTTATTTTCTGAGGAATAAATAAAAATAACAAAATAACTTTTTTTCCGAGGATTAAATATAAATCAGGAAATAACTTTTACTTTCTGAGCTATAATTAATAATAAAAAAATAACTGTTATTCTCTAATCGAAACGTTACCGTCCCTGGTTTTAATTAGTTAGTTTTCTGTTAAAAACGTCGGTGAAAATTTTTGGACTATGCTGACTTTTAATATCGATCTATTTAGAACCATTTCCAAAACATCACTCCCAGTGCGAAGTCTCCAGCTTTTCTGGGGGCTGTGGACAATCAACTTTACACACAAACCGATATCGCTTACTCTATTTCCCTATTCATAAAGACCCAGAATATATGGGTTCCGATATTGATACTGCGAAGAGTACAAAACCAGGGCAACAGTAACACAAAGCTTAAGATGAAAAGTCGTAATATTATTTATATTCAAAAGGATGAGATCAATATTTTAAGGATCAGGGGAGAATTACTATGAACTTCATTGTCCATTTTGATGGCTGTGTTGTCGTCTTTTATTTCTTCAAGTCCTATTTGAAGGTAAATGGGTCAATACGGTATTCGCTTTACTCGATCTCACTGTTCCCTTTTCTGTGGTGTCTTCTAAAGTCTGTCCAAACCGCTGTAACATTAACAAGTAGGAATACAGTTATCGCAACATATTGAGAAGAAGGTCGATAATAAATTTTTTCTAACCATTTTCACATGATATACTGAAGTTTTCCACTTGCATTTTCACCTGTTTGTCAGTTTATTTTTTATGCGAGTGCTTGTGTATGTTAATATGCATGAATTAAGGTGAGTAATTGAGGAAGTCTAAAAGTTAAGAGTGAGTGCGCCTGAGTGTGTGTGTGTGCTTTTTGCGGTAGTTTGCAGAATATTAAAATAGAATTAAATAAATTTAATTGAAATGTGTGAGTATTATAAACCAAAATGTATTTAAAAACACTATAAAGTTTTCAAACATGTTGATGTAGTGGTAAATTAATTTCTACAAGTCAGCGTGTGTGTGTTTGTGATATTTTATAATTTTTATGTATTTCATTTAGGCTCGATGACATTGAATTAACAAAAAATTAAATCATGAACAATAAAATAAAACACTAAAATCTACAACACAGAGAAATGAAACAACATTTTCATGTTTCTTTTCTTTTTTTTTTGGATTTTGTTTTTTGGACAAGGTTGAGCCTAAAAAAGGACATGGACACCGAAGTATATTAAAACAATGCCGAGCTAAAAGTGCTGATGGTGAAAGCAAGCAACCACTACAACAACAACAATAACAACAAAAGTTATGTTTTTGCTTGAAACAGACAGGCAAAAAAAAAAAAAAAATATTCTCGGCCAAATAAATTTGGCTTTAAATAAAAACTGATGGAAAAATGTTTAACAAGCCAGACAAAGAGCGAAAGAGAGAGGGAGAGAGGGAGAGAGGAGGATAGAACTTAAGCGGTTGGAAAATAAGTGAAGATTATAAATTTTGAGTTAAATGATTTTGAGGATGGAGTATAAGAAAAGGAAGTCTGAGTATGTCTGTAAAGGAGCTGTGCAAGGGTGTGTAGGTTATGACCAGAATAACCAACAAGTTCTTTTATTATTTAAATACTCAACAAACTTGACTGCTTTTGCCCGCTTTCCAAGCTGTTCATGGATGTTGCAATTTGTTCTTCACAAAACATTTTAAAATAAAATTTTTCAATATTTAAAATTTCGTAATTAATTCTTATAATTGATTTCGTTAAAAATAGCGATTGACATTCCCGATGACCAGTGGAAAATTTTAATAAAGAACGCTGAAGAGCTGGCGTAACGCCTTCGAAATCCGTACTGATCCATTTTGCTAGTTTGATGATTATGAAAAGTATTCTCTTCTTGGAATTTAATAAAAAATTTTCATAATATCAATTCCGATTTATTATTGTTAATTTGTATTTTCTAAACTTCAATTATAAGAAAGGGAGTTATTATTATTGTGTTTTTTTTCGCAACAACAATTCATTTTCTCAATAAAATTTTGTATTTTGTTAATTTTATCCCCGAAACGGTGTAGTGATAGTAGCAGCAGTGACTGCTGCTCCTTTTTCGAAGTAAACACTGCTGATATACGAATCTTTTAATCACACAAATATTCAAAACATTTTATTGTACGAGATATATTCTATTAAATTTCGATTCAGTATTTTAAACAGCCCAAAAATATTTCAATTAATATTCATAATGTAGTAAATAATTTTCTAAAAATTCTATAATCTTGTGTGTTAAGAAAGGCAAACAATTTAAATAAATACAAACAATAACGAAATATATTCAAATGAGAATAAAACTTTCCACAAATGCCCTGCAGTTCTGAGGGGGTTTACTATATATAATCTAATAAAGCGTTCATGATTATTTTGTAATAAAATTAATCAGTTAATTTGATATGGAGCAGTCAAAAGCATATCCAGCATTGGTCAAGCTTAAGCCCTCTTTTTGATTTATACTCTGCATAAAGGACTTGTGATTTAATTGGCTGATATATTAACAAAAATGTTAGGACTTATTGGCCGGAAAATGTACCGCTGGCAACACCTTCAGTTGGATTTTTATTACAGAGTTTGAAAGATACATTAAGAGAGATACAAAGTCTGCTATTTCCATACATTATTCAGATCAAATATAAAAGAAAATAATATGAAATTTATTTGTTGGGTGGTTAGGCAATGTCTATATGCATTTCATTGGCGCTTCTTAACAAATCGTCAGTAGACTTCAACCACAGTTTTGCAAAGTTTCAAACTTCTCAACTTATTAAAAGACTTCCAAAAACCATCTGAAAATTATGTTAAATAAATTAACTATAAAAATTCACAAAGAATTTCAAAAAATCACATTATAATAAGTGTAGCAGGCTATGAAACTTATACAAACCAAACCCAACAAACAACTTTTATTCGATACGACTCTATTTTATTTTTCTATACCTCTATACAATTAGAAATCCCTTGGATAACAATGAAAGTATTTATAAGGCAAAATGAAAAATAAAATCTCAATTGAATTGTTAATAAACTAATTTTTTGACATATTGTCATTGTACTATTATAATATGAAATTTATTTGTTGGGTGGTTAAGCAATGTCTATATGCATTTCATTGGCGCTTCTTACCAAATCGTCAGTAGAGTTCAACCAACAAATAAATTTCATATTATAATAGTACAATGACAATATGTCAAAAAATTAGTTTATTAATAAAAGAAAATATTTAACTGACCTTAAGCGGCTCTTAGCTGAAGAAAAATGTAAGAAGAGAGTGTAAATATTGCACAATAATAAAGTCACAAAAAGCAGCGTCTGTACAACCTTAAAACACCAAAAATATATCAAAATTAAAAGCAATTAATTGTCCAATAACATTATCTATTTGAAGAACTGCCTGGTTTTCCAAATGAATAAACTTTCAAAGTTAGTTTTTCCATTACAGATTTTCCGCATCATCAACAAGCATCATTTGTTTTTGCAACATGTGTGTTGTTAACTTTTTGGAATGTTAATTTGTTTGCTATTCGACATTTTAAGGGCTTTTTGTCATTTCCTAACCACTTTCCACAATTCTTCTACACGTATTTAAAAAGCACATCACGTTTCCCCAACGTGTTGCAACATGGAGGAAATCGTTGATAAACAGAATGTATAAAAAGGGACGACTGTCAATTTCATTTTAAATTACATAAAATGGCTTAACAAATAACAGAATGTTACAGCCAATTTTTGAATTAAATTATTAATATAAATTAACTTTATTTAACTTTAAGAGTTGACGGTATTAAAATGAAATTTAATTTAAAAAAGCAAGAGAAGCAATTTTGTTGAGAATTATTAACACAATTTCTTGTCTTGTCTTTATAATAATAATAATAATAATAATAATAATAATAATAATAATAATAATAATAATAATAATAATAATAATAATAATAATAATTATTATTATTATTATTATTATTATTATTATTATTATTATCAATGTTATTTTAAATGGAAATTGAAGTTCAAAGGAAAAATGCTAAACAACCACTTAATTTATGGTTAAAATCAAAATGTTTGTATAGGAGTGCTTTTCCTTAACAACACCCTCCTTCTCGTTAAAATTTACAACCTTCTCTTGTTTAACAGATAAATGTTTAGCTTACAGGATTAGAAGAATCTGAAGGGGAACTGTAAGCAAACAGATTAAAATAATATTAAATTGGTAATAATTTATTCTTAACTCCACTTCTTATCGATGCTTGCAAAAGTGTTTGAATATATTTTAGCTGTTTAGCCGGCAAAACCTACTAAAATATTATAATCCAGTTATAAATAATTGTTGAACATAGAAAATCTATATGAAATAAAAATATTTATTTTCTACTGTACAAAAACATATACGATGAAGACACCTTGAAAAGAGCCCCACAAAAATACCTGCCCATGTTACTGGAAAAATAACGCCTTTAAAAACATTCCATTATTTTTAATTTCCCGCTGGGAAATTTTTAAATTTGTAAAAATCGCGAAGTTATTGATTTTACCCCGTTTAAAGAAAATCAAGTTCTCATCAGATTCACGTTTTGAGGTCCTATGAAGCGTCCCTGACTAATTCTAAAAACCCGTCACTATATCTGCATGTGTGTTTGTGTGATGTGTGTAAGTGTGTGACCCGCTTACAACTTTTGGACGGTTGAACCGAATCGAGCCGTCCTGATGACGTTATAGAAAATTCTGTTGAACTTAAATTGTTTGTGAATAGAAACAAACCTATTCGAATTATTTGATACCGAGAAATCTGATTTTTTTCAACCAGAGCGATGGCGTTCCGAAGAGCGTTTCTGAACTCAGATTCTTTTGCGAATTTAAACCGATTTGAACCGAACCGATCTCAAAAGTATATTTTTAAGTGTTTTTTTAGAATAACTTTTCAGCCGCTTCACCGATCGACTCCACAAACTATTTAACTGTTAAAATTTAAAAACAAAACGTCGATCACTACAAAACGGTTTAAAATCGGTTAATCTCTTCGTGAGACATAATGAACGAAACTATGCGAAAAAAGTGCTTTTTTTAACTCCGATATTATATATCTAATCGCTTCGTGCTCTCCATCCTCTTTTAAAAACCAAAAACTACATCCGCTTCACACGTGCAACATAATGAACGAAAAAATTAGGAAGAAGCGATTTTTTTTAAACTCCAATATTAAATATCTGATCGCATCATGCTCTCTATCCTTTTTTAAAAAGCGAAAACTAGATCCGCTTCTCATATGGAAACCGATTGATTTGAAACTGAAAATAGTAGTTTTTTAAGACTCAAAAGCAAAAGAACGCCCAAAAAACCAGGTTACGATAGTTTAGCGGTTAAGATTAGCGGGGCAAGCCGTTTTCTATATATTTTTAACTTCTTTTATAACTCAAAATATATTGATAACAATGGGGAAGCGAGTTAAAATACATCAATACCTGCAGTACGTGAACTTACAGTGGGCTTTGCTATATATAATTTTCATAAAAAATTCATTTTAAATCCTTAAAGAAAATACATTTAAAAGAAAATACCTTTAAAAAAGTCCCTTTAAAAAGTCTGCTAAACAAACAATTTAATTCATATCTAAAAGAAAGTACCTTTAAAAAGACCCTTTAGACACGTCCCTTTAAAAAAAGTCCCCTACAAAAAAAAACAATTTAATTTATATTAAATTTATACTTTTCTGCAAGTAATTTTTTACTCCCTCGCATGGAATAGTTTTTTCTTGTTTAAAATGAAATCTTTATTTTCTACAGAATAAGTGCAACAAATCCTAAACATATCCCAGCCAACATTTGGTGGACTAGTTTTAATAAAAATCTCCTAAGAGATTGTTCTCAGAAAACTGTTGATGATTAAAAGCCGATTTATCACTTGAGGGATGGAAAAAGAATATATCCATATGATCGAATAATGATTTCCTAAAAATACGGCAACAAAATGTCAAACAACCGCAAAAATATCATGATTTTTTTTTGGCAAAATTTTGACATGACATTTTGTCCAGTTGGATGATAGAGTTTCTTGCACTGATTTTGTTTTTGTTTGTAGTGACAAACTTTTATACTTCCAATTTACATATTTTGACTTTTTCTTTATTCGTCTCGTTAAAGTGAAGGGGAGTTGGCCTTTTTATGAAAGTTTGTGTATGAAAATTTATCACAAATTAATCAGTAAATCGTATCATAAATGATTCGTGGAGATGATTCATTTGCAGGATAATATTTTCTCACAACGATCGAAAAGTGAGTTCGTGATTCGATGGTGATACAAAATGCTAGCTGGGATACAACATATGCGAGTATACGCACACATACATGGATATTTTCTCCCACCACAAACACACACTCACACTCACACTCACAGAGATGCAGGAAAATCACATTTTATCACCATATTTTTTTCCCATTTTGCATTTAAATTTTTATTATTTTTAGTCTATTTGTCGGGTGTTGTTGTTGTTGTTGTTAAATTGTTGTCTACATAAATTGCAAATCTTTTTTATTACATTTCTTTTTGGGGGAAGCCACTGTAATAAAATGCATTTTCACAAGCTGCACAAAAAAAAGCACAAAACATTCGCATCAAATAAAATTGTTTGGCGCCATTTAATTTTTTTTGTGTGTTAAACTAAAAATATTTTGTAAATGAGAGTTAAAAAAAGATTTTAAAGAAATTTGCTTAAAATTATTTAATAAAAATATCAGAAATAATAGAATTAGAAAATAATAGAATCCGATCATTCACTGAATTGTTGCGAAACCCCTGGTGAACTTTTTCAAAATTGTTTCCTACTGTTCTTGAGATTTCACCGATTGTTTTAGTTTTCGTAAAAAGTGCATTCATATTTTGAAATTTATTTATGCGGTTTTTTGTTTCGCAAAATCTAAGTTACACATTTAATTTGAATGAGTCAACATATACGAGGGTAGAATGAGAACTAGCCTGGTGGCATAAACATTTTCCTGGAAATGAAAAGTTATAAAATTAAATTTTAATAATTTTTTCACACTGATATATAAAACCTGGTGTTTTGCGTTCACACTGCAGATTTAGTAGATTCAGATTTCAACACAGAGATTTTCCAATAAATTAAATCACAATAAATTGAGTCCCTAATAAAAATTGGCGCATTTATTGTTCTAATTGGAATAGGTTTCTATTCACAAAAAATTTAAGCTCAATAGAACTTTCTATAACATCATTAGAACGGCCCGATTCGGTTCAGCCGTGCAAAAGTTGTAAGCGGGACACACACTTACACACATCACACAAACACACATACAGATGTAGTGACGGGTTCCTAGAATTAGTCAGGGACGCTTCATGAGATCTCAAAACGTGGATCTGATGAGAAATCGTTATTTCTTCTTTCCTTCTGCTTTTAAAACACTTAATTCACAAACTGTACAGCAGCTGTTTTCTTGTACAGAAATAGGATATTTTTCACTAAACGCTGTTATACAGCGTGTTTTTTATAGAGTGTCGCATCATTTGAGTTGGCATCACTGCTTTATTTGAGCACCTTTTTAATAGCTCTTACTTTTTGTTTAGTTCGCTTTCAAATTTCATTAAGAATCGACTTGAAATTGCTTTCTACTGGGATTGACCTCGTATTCAAAGATTCTTAGTTATGAATTTTTATCATATAAAAAACCAGAGAAAACAGTTGAAATTTAATTTATTTAGTTTTTTGCCATCATCATATATCAGCATGCTGCTGCATGTCCCGTTTCGTTTTTGTTTAACCATAAAAGAGGAAGGAAAACAATTTTTTATTACTTCTATTTAGTTTTTTTTTGTTGCTTTTCGTTAAATTAAGCGAGTAACATGTGTAAGTTGTTAAATTGTTTTTGCTGCTACCCTCGAGGCAAATCAACACCATGTTCGCACGCACACACACAAGCCTACCCGTTTATAAATTTTTAATAGCAGAGTTGTGTGGCGAAACAGTAGGTGGGCGCACAGAAATTTTGTTATGCATTCAATTTTATTGTTAGTTAAGGATTAATTGCTTGATTAGCCGTCTAAACATTTTTAATCTCTGCTTATTCATTTCTTTGATTCCTAATAAATTTGTGGTTCACAAAATTTATTATTCAGTGACATCCACTTTTTGATTATAATATTAATTGTGTGGCAGAGTGAAAAAAAAATGCTTTTCTATAATATACAACGCAATCTATGAGCTGCCCAAATGGTTATTGTTTGCACCTGCAACTAAATTTAATAATTTGTTCTATCCTTGATACTGTTGTTGTTGTTGTTGTTGTTGCCGTTGTTATATCTTTTTATGGTTTGTTGAGGTTGCAACTGCAGATTATATTTAAGGCCATAAATTGCTTATTTACAACAATTTCTTTTTTTAATGTCCTATTATTTACCAAACAAAATTACTTTTATCAGCAATAAAACTTGCAAGAATATATAATATTTTGTAAGAATAATATTTAATCACAACTTTCTTGTCTAACTGATAAAAAGTTGCAAGAAAAGTATAATTCATATAATTATTTAATTTATTTAGAATACTTTTTATTCAAATTGTAATTAAATAGTTAAGAGATATTTACTTAAACAATGTGGTCTCTACTTATAAGTTAAATAGTTGTGTTGAAGTATCCTTAAAAGGATTCCTGTGCAATTTAATGTAACAACAACAATAACAATTACAAGTTGTCAACTTAATAAAGTTTTATACAAAAAGGAAATCTTAGGCGACAACAAAAATAACAAAAGCAACAACTTCAAACCAGCAGTCATTGAGTGAATTTCAAGAATTCAATGGCCAAAAATACAATTGAAAAATGTGTGTGTGTGTGTTTGACAATAGAGATGGGCAGTGTGGCAGTGCTAGCGTCATGATCGTGCATGCTCAGCGATAATAACTTCTATTATAAAAAAAAAAAAAAAAAAAAATTTAACAGTTTTATGCTAAAAATTTACAAAAAATGGTTTATACGCTCCAAAAAATTCATTAGCTTTGGCGTGAGGAGTTTCTTGCAGGAATATTTTCCTCACACTATCCCATCTCTAGTTTTGAATTACGTTAGAATTCCCTTGAGTGAAGAACAAAAAAAAAAAAAGAAAACGAATTGTACAAAGTAAAAGAAAATGTATTTCGAGATTTCCTTAAAAGGACAGAGTTAACAAGAGCGTTGGGTAGGGGGCTGAGTGTTTTCCCTCCCTCGTTTCCAAGTGAAATGATTTGTAAGTAACGACGAACAATTGAATTTGGAATTTGAAATGTTTATTGCAGTTTAAGGAGGCATAAAGAAGAGAATGACTTCCAATAAATGTCCTCTTATAAAAATATTAATGAAAGCAAAGTTGCAAATATTTTTTGTAACAACTGTGAGTATTTAACTTTAAGAGAAGAAGAAGAAGAACAAGAAGAAAAAGAAGTGGCATGTGATAACGCGTCACCAGCTAATTTGGCAAAGAGTGTTTATTTCAAATGAGATTAAGAACTGAAACTAATAAACATTGAAGTTGTTTATTAACGATTTATAATTTTCTATGGCCAATAAATTTGTTAAAATACACAATATAAATTTAAAAAGTGCGATAACGTATTTATAAATGCCAAAGGGGAGGAGGGGGAGGTAACAACCAACTGGTGCACTTTTCGTAGACTTTTAATCTCGGTTGCGTTCGTTATCTTTAAAGAAATAAAAAATTTTTATTTCATAAGAAATCAAAGTGATTATAAGCTCCAGCTAAGAACCTTTTAATATATACAATTTGGGACAAATAAATAGCACGACTTGTGTCGTGATTACGGTCAACGTTCTTCGCCTGCAAATTCGACAAATTGTTAGAGGTCAAAGAAATAGTGACCGTTTTATATTTAATTTATTACAAATTGCCTAATTTGAAGATGAAAAATGTCAATCGTTTATAATTTAGTATGGTAAAACAGTTTATAAAATCAATTCACTTTTTTTATAATAAAACTCTTTACTATTAATAATTTACTAACAGCTTTCATACTCACGAATCTCTGGATTTCTAAATTCGCTTTTCTTTCACGACACTTGATATATGTCTTTAACTTATGACCAATTTTAAACAAACCATATGAGAATTAAGACGCAGTAAATTTCACAACATTATTGAATGGAACTAAAAATATTATTTTTTTCAAATACGCATAACAGGGGCAGACAGCGTCATTAAAAATATAAAAATTTTTTGCAAACAGAAAAAAATTTCTATTAAAAAATTTATTTAAAAAAAATTTTATTAAACAATTTCTTATTAAAAAAATTTTTATAACAAATATTTTATAAAAAATGTTTTGCTTTAAAAAATTATATTACAAAATTTTTATTATACAAATTTTTCAGTAAGAAAAAAATTTTTTTTTCTTACAAAGATTTTTTTAGAAGTTTTTTATAAAAAAATTTCAATACTAAATAGAATTTTTATAAAAATATATGTTTACTAAAAAAAATTATTTAAAAATTTAGCCCGATTTTTTAATAAAAAATTTTTTTGATTAAAAATATTTTTTACAAAATTTGAAAAAACATATATATACATATATATATATATATATATATATATATATATATCTATATATATATATATATATATATATATATATATATATATATATCTGTACTAAACAAAATTTTTATAAAAAATATATTTTTATTAAAAAATTATTTAAATATATAGCCAGATTTCTTATACTTAAGAAAAATTTTACAAAAAAATTTTACAAACAATTTTTACAAAATAATTTTATTAAGTTTTTAAAAAAAAAAAATTTTATTAAGAGAAACTTAATTACTTGCTGTCACACAAATTTTTTAATAAAAAATTTTTTTTCTATTAAAAATATTGTTTTTATACAATTTTTTTATAAAAAATATTTCTGTACTAAACAAAATTTTTATTAAAAAATTTATGTTTATTCAAGATATTTAAATATTTAGCCCGATTGCTTAGGTTTATTTGCTAACTTCTAGCGCCTGACAGAATACAATATTCGAGCAAATAGGAATTGATCTTTTGTTGAATAAATTTGTCAGATATTTTATATCTGATAGTTTGTATCGACGTCACATCAACATGGCTGCAGGAAAATTGTCAATTATTTACTCTTTATTGACAACGACTCACTAAAATTAACATTCTCTATCGATTCCCTTATTCTGTAACTATTTGTCAACATCGCGTCAAGACAATATCAAATATTCTGTAATTGAGTCCTTCCAACAGTCTCTTACAATACTCAAGGCACAGGCTGGCAAAAGCAATTAATTGTTGGCCATAAGAAATAGACAAAATGTCAATTAAGCAGACAATGAAATTTTATTGCTGTCGAGTTGACGTGATGTCAATGCTGTCATTCCTAATAGTGGGGATTATAAGAAACAAAAAATTAAACTGTTTCCATGACCACAACGGAAATTTTCGCCAAAAGTCTTTTGATCTGAAGAAACATTTGCTTCAATAAAAAATTCTTTTTCTATTTCATGCCTCGCACAATTAAATTTATTCCTACTATTTTGGATACAAAACATAATTTGCATACTATTTATAAACGTTGCAACAATAATACTCGTGTGTGGCGCACAATGCAACCCAAACAAATACTGCCACCACCACAAGAACAACTTAAAAAATGTTGTTGCATGACAACTAAAAGCTCGAACGAACAATAGCAAATGAAAAATTGTTTGCAATCATCCTCCAAAGAAAACAACATGAATGGAGAGGAAGAAGAAGAAGTGAAAAAAGTGCTGTTAACCCTTTGGGAGGTGCATTTAAATTATATACACAACACACAGAGACACAAAGCATTTTGCACCCAACACGGGCGAACTTGACACACATTTTGTACACTCGAAAAAAACTATGAACAAGCATGCTTGCGAACGCATACGGGCATAAACACACAAACACACACACACATACAGACATATACAGCAAACAGTGTTGGGAAAATGTTGCCCCTTTTACGTTAATCGGGTAGAATTGTTAACGAGAAAAATTATATTTATTGACCTTGAAAATATGTTAACAGGCCCTTCTGCTGTTACGATAACGATATTCAAATATAACTTTATCGACGATACCGATGACTATATGCGTATTGAGTATGGATTCAAGTCCAAGTTAATAACTCGCAAGTAGAGAAATCTTTTACTATAGAAAATTACACTGCAAGAAATTTGTATTGAAAATTAATTTATATAACAAGATTTAAGAAAAAAAATTTTATAAATTTCAATTTATGGTAAATTATTACCTTTTATAAAACAACAGAGCAAAATATATTTTTAGGGTGTTCAAAATGTAATCAAAAAGTGTCATATGTCACAAAATAATAGCGTGAGAATTGGTGTGAACAATCCGTTACAGTATGGTGTAGCATTTCAAAATTCAGTAATTCACAATTATTTGCTACAAAAACAAAAAAAAAAAAATAAAATAAAACAAACAAAAAATATATCAGCTGAATACATTTTTGGGCGACTGTAAACTCGCTGCGTTACCGTTTACAAACAAAATTTTCCACTTCTATATTTTTACACTTCGCTGTTTAACTCGTTTCATAGCCTACAGGAAAATGTGAAGGGGAAAGGGTATATTTAAGTTTGTCATTCCGTTTGTAATTTCCACAATATTAACATGCGAATCCGATTAAAAATATATCTTCTGGATATTTATGAATAAGGCAGATGGTGTCCGCCTGTATGCCTAAAGCGGTTTCCGAAGGCCCTGGACAAACTAGAGACTTTATTCTTGAACTGATATATTGAAAATGATCCTAAGTATTATGGCAGTAAAAATCAGAGACACTCAGAATACAGTTCCAGGGCTGGAAAACTTAAAAAAAATTAAATTTGGTATAGCAAAGAAAATAGACGAAACTAATTCTTGTTTTTCTTTTTTGCTAATTAAAACTATTTTATTCTTCAGCAAATATTAAATTGATATTGAAAATTAAACAAAATCCGAGTCCAGGGCTGGAAAACTCAATTTTTTTTGCACAGATAACTAACTTTAACATTTTTTTTCTAAATTAGCTTTATTTGATGGCGTTTAAAGAATTTTATTGGAACAAGATATTAATTAGCAAAGCCAAAAAGACAACTCCAGAGCTGGAAAATATTTTTTTTATATTAAAATCACTAAATTAAACCATTTTTAATATTTTGTATAACCAAAAGTTATTTATATTGGCAATAAAAATCCAACAAAATCGAAAGTTCGATAACAGGGTTGGACAACGTAAACTTGTTTTAGTACATATAAAAAACTAACTTAAATTTTTTATCTTTTTTTTTTCTTAATTTACCATATTTGATATTTTTGAAAGAAATTCATGGGAAAATGTGAATTTGGATACCAGGGTTAAGCAATTTTTTAATTATTTATAATATGATGATGACAATATGACTAAATAGTTAATATGTGGGTACTCAAATCAGTTTTATTTAATGAAATAATTTTTGAAACTAGTTTTCATTCAAAAACACTATCGCAAAACATGTTTTGGTCTGGTATTTCTTTGCAGTGTGAAATCTATAAATAACACACTTCTCAGAAATAGCACTATTGAATAAAACAACTGGAGTTCTATGAAAACCAATTTGCATTAAGTGTTTTGTTGTATTCCTTTTTGAAAATGTTATAGTAAATCGTATGCATTCATGGATTCGTATGCGGTTAAGGATTTATATCTGTTTTTCTTATTTCATTATTCATATCAATAAAAATCGTATCGCAATTTCGTCCAAAGAGTACGAAAAAATATCTGGTAAAAAGAGAGAAGACAAATTTTAAAAACACTATCAATTAAATTTGTAAGCAAAGTTGTAAAAATCAGTATAAAAGTGTTGTTTCAACAAACAATTGTTGAAATCAATAATCAAGCGGCAACACAGTGTGTTACCATAGATTTGGAATAGCTCTCGTATCATTTTCCATAACAAACTTGATAGAAACTGTTAACGCATTCAACTGAGCCACCCAACAAGTGGTAATAAATAAAAATACATATGGGTACTGATGAGGAAAGTGTAGTGGATTTCGAAAACAGCTGTTCTGCTCTGTTGTATAAGTGTAATATACACAACTGATATTGAGTTTCCGTTGTGCTTCGGAAAATTTAACATGTCCTGCTGAATTAAAAGATCTACATTTCGCACAATTAAGCCAGAATATTAGATTAAAAATGATTCCGATATTTAAGGGCTACTGTTTCAAAATAATAACACAGCCCGTTATAATTTCATGTGCTTTTCGCATTGCAGTCAGCTGATAACAAAAAAAAAACAAAAAAGTAAAAGTGCTAAATTCGGCTGTGCCCCAACTTACATGTCCTTCACGAGTGCACGTCTGTTACTTTTATGTAAAAAATCAATACAATTATCCAGCCCTGGAATAGTATTTTTGACTCTTACTGTCAAACGAAAATGTCAAAAATGTCTATTTAAGAATTTAGGAGGTCAGAATACACCCCAAAACTGAAGATTCATCACAAAAAATGTTTTTCCACCTGGGCTGGGGTTTAAATGACAAAAAATGTATTTCTTATATTTAAAATATGTTTGATTTATACAATTACTTCCATGCTGTAAGATAATATTTAAATTTTCCAGCTCTGGGGCTGTTCTTTTTGCTTTTATGATCTTTAGTACTGATAAATTGTACTCAAAAATACCATTTTCAAATTTCTTTAGAATGCTAAACTAAATTTTGATTGTCCAGCCCTGGAGTCGAATTTTAGATTTTGCTTAGGCTTTAATAATTCTTTCTAATACAAAAAAACATTTTTATTTAATAATAGGTTTGTTGAGTGACTTTGATATTCCATAAAAATTTATATATTCCAGCCCTGGAGTTGTCTTTTGGGGTTTCCTTATTTCCTTATTTTTTTGAAGTACCAAAAATGTTTAATTTATAAAGAAAAGAGAAGAAAATTACTTTAGTTGCTATTATGAATCAAGACAAAAGCAGTTGTCCAACCCTTCAATTTCATTTGTGCTATAAATTAGCTTTTGTTAGTTGGTTTTATTTAACAAAAATCAGTTTAAGTTTCCCAGTTCTGGAACTGGCAATTTATTCATGGACGAGGGAAGACCAATCTGGCGAGGGGACCTTTCCCTTTGAAGTTTTTCTATTTCGTAGACTGTATTGCCAATGGATTTTTCTATTCAAAAACGTTTTTAAATTAGTTTTAAAAAAATTAATTTTTAGGGTAAAACCAAATTTTAATAGTTGGATTGAACGTTAATGCAAAAGATTGATCAAAACAATGTCAGTGTGAACACACTATCTGCTCTATTCATAAAAACTATTCTAAACTTTAAATGTTATTTAAAACATAATTTTTATACTGAATTTTAATTAAAAACCTATTCAATTCTACAATATTTTTTGTGGATGCGGCAAAATAAATTTTTTATTTCAAATGAGAGAATTAACGTGTTAGACTCAAGTGTGACTATAATTTGTCTGGATTTTTTTTAATAAAATTTATGAAGTTAAATAAATTTTTATTGTTTACAAATTTATGCTATAGACGACCGATAAAATTTGTTCTACTTTTTATTAACTTTAATGATCTCGAACATAATTTTTCAGGTAGCATTTTGCACACGTTAATAGAGAGAGCCCATTAAATGTCTAAATTTATTATTTAAATTTAATATTCGCGCATACACTTTTAGATATTCTTATTCGCGAATTTAAAAAAGAGTATTATGCAGCACTTCACTATCAGGGATAGATATAAAGAGTTAGAAATTTGTTTGATTACAAAAAAATATTTATTTTTTCATTATTATTATATTTTAATAAGTGTATTTACCTATCGTCACCTGAACTTCGAAAGGTTGCAACTGACATATATTTTAAAAATTCTTTGCTTAATAATTTAAGTAAACTTTTGATTATGATGTAAATTTTGGATTTCATTAACAGTTAAGACCTTTTGAATTTTAGATGACGATATGTATAGCGATGACGTTCTGATCACTTAATTTCTTATTGCATATTCAACAATGTCGCTGGCTATTGTTGTACAGAATAAATAACATTTAAAGCAACAAAATTTAATGCAACAACATTTAAAGTAACAACGAATTAAACAAAAATTTTTTAAAGGAAGTTAATTTTTGTTTTGTGCTCATTTGCATTCGGTGTTGCGTAGCGTTTTAGGGAGTGGGGACTGGTATTTTAAACTTTCCAAAAAGGGCATTTTATTGGGCAAATATGTACAGATAATTTGCATGGCATAATTGTTTTTGGTGTTATGTTTTCAATAAAATAAATATATATATAAAAAATGTTGGCAAATTTATTTGATTTATAAGGCAAATATTTTTCATTAACACACACTTTTTTGTATGTCTGTATATTTACTCACTTTGACACCTTTTTTTTTTTAATATATATTTTCTTCTTGTTTACTTTGAGTAACGGTTATTCAACTTGAAGATCTTATTTTTACACAAACATCAGTTTCTAATTTATTTGTGCATGACAAGTTCAGCACTCGGTTTAATTTGTTTATGAGAACACCAATTGAAGTAAATATTTTATATAAATTATAAATAACTTTTAATTGTTTATAAGATATTTATTTTATTTTGTCACAAAAACTACACGAGAACTTAAAACGAAGAGGTGATAGAAGATATAGAAACCGTTTATGGCGAAGAGTAGAAAATTGTTATCATATTCCAACCACTCTCCGAGAGGGTTAACAACAAACTGACAAAAAATCAGTCCAACAAAATTTGCCAAACATAAAAAACATTGGAACCTAAAGAAAATAAACCGTACTAACAACAACAACAACAGCGAATTTGTATATGTAAGTGCAGTGTTTTCGCTCCACACAAGGAAAAAAATAAATTCCAAAGAGCAAAAAAAAGCGGAAAAATGCAAATAAAAACAAAAATCCCCACAAACAAAAACGTTGCAAACGCAAAGTAGCAAATAAGAGCAAACAAACTGAGAGTTTTATATATGTGGGTGTGTGTATGTGCGTGTTGTTTTTATGTTTATGTCATGCATGGAGAACTTTTATTGTTTTAAACTTTAAAATGAAAAGTGACATTGTTTTTTATTTAAGGTGACTGTTTTGAGCTAATTTGCTTTAAACCCAAACTAATTTTAAGCAAATAAAGTTGATAACGTGATATCCAAAGAGAGCTGGAAATGAGTAGGCTGAGTTAACGCCAACCAAACGCTTTTACCATTTTCAGTGGTTTTTGATACCTCAAACACTCCACTTTGGTGCCAGATTTGTGTAGTTTTGTACTAAATACTTTTACGTTAGTCGTACTAAAATGGGAAAATTATTAGATAATATTTAACTTATGATACAGAGTTTAAGCAAATTTGGATTTTTTCTAATGCTCTTTACAGTGGGTTGACACTGCAAAATGTTCTGTTTCTGTCGCCTGTTCAGTGAATTCAACGTTATGACCCTGATATTAATTATATATGATTTTTTTATGTCATTTCTAATAAACTTTTCAAAATAATTTTTCATTATTTCTATGGAATTTGGATGAAAAAATTCTTCATCAATTATCTGTATATTTTTAATAACGATTTCCTGATAAGTCGATAACTGAAACTCTGGAAGTAAAGAATATATAGTTCCCCAAAAATTACTTCCAATTTTCTTCATTCGGTTACTAATTCTGAATGGCATAGAAAACGATATTATTTTATACTGTTTAACTCAATGAACACCTGTCCGAGTTGAAACTTTTTTCATTTGCATTTAGTGGTTACGCTTTTATTTAATTAATATAAAAACAAATACAATAATTTAATAATTTGTAAATATTTTATTGATGTTGACTAAAAGAGAACTTCTGCTCTTATGTTTTCTGTACGCGGCATGCTATTTCTTAAGGCACGATCACACTATTTCACTTGGGCAAATATTTACCCAAGTGAAATAGTTTCACGCATAACTAATATACAGCGATATTTAATCCAATATTGTTAGAAACTGTTTACACCGATAAATAGTTGTTTGAGTTAAACAATTTTCTAAACATTTTATAAACGCGGAATTACTTTTAGTAATTTTTGTGAATGTTTGTATAATAAACAATATTTGAGAGAGTTTGCCACACCAAAAAACAGCTGGTGCATTGGAATCACTGAACAACTAAATTTTGCAAAAATATATATACAAATTAACGTCTTTTAATTTGGCACCATCAATATTTACACATCAAATGTCTTCAGTTAAATTGCATATTTCAAGCATTCCAATTTCCCATCCCTGCTGCAAAAACACAGTTAGTTAGTTTTTTTCAATCATTTTGCTTTTGCAAATATTGGCGCTTTTGTTGAAGAGCAAGAGAATAAAACTTTGTTTAACAAAAGCGCCAATTTTTTGTTTACAGATGTAAAAACATATTTGGAACGTATTTATTGTGTCATGCGAAATTCTTTAGCAAAACAAACAGTGATAAATACCAAAGAAATGTAACTTTATATGAGTGAGTTTGGGAGAACACAAAACGTGTTGGCGCTTGTTAGTTGAGTCTATATTTGCAATGTTAAACTTAAGAGAGTAGAGATGACCTTAAGAGATTAACGAGTATGGGGAGCAGCAAGCAACAGGTGTTGAAGTGAAGATTCTCTTAAAGCAAAAGTACATATAGAAAACAATTATCTGAAAGCAATTTTATAATTAAAAATTAGAAAAATGCATGATTGCGATATTATTGGAAACATTTATGAAGGTTGTATAATTTTACAGTCGCCTGTAAAGAATGTTGCATAACTTCTTTATTGAAATACGCCATGGAATAACCGATAAGTTTCGGTTTTTAAATAAATGCAGCGTATCGTTATCTTAACAATATGGCAGGTCTTATATTTTTTATTTCACTTTAATTTTTTTTCTAGATCTTAAAATAAACAAGCAATTGAGGCATTTATTCAGCTGCTAAGAAACACATTTGATATAAAAATTCCAAAAACAAGTGAAAAAGTGATCCAGCCAGTTCAATTAACCAAAAATAATAATTATTATTTTTTGTTGAATTTGTACTCTTTTTGTGAAATTTGATTAAAGTATTTAAGCTTTTTTTTTTTAATTTCTGATAGAGAATTTTGTCCTTTTGGAATATATTTATTGTGGCCTTAAGAGTTTTATAAGTCTTAATTCTTCTAAATTTTATATTTTTATAAATATGTTTGATCTTTTATTGCAAATTTTCGGTAGTCGTAAAACAAATTTTTACGTAGCTTCACTGTCTTTATTTCGAAAGTAGATTAAAATCTATTTGCAATTTTTTTTTATATTCGCCATATGCAATAATTTCTATTTATTTATATTTTATAAAAATTTCATACAAAATTCTAATGACCGAAATTTTTTTATAATCCACAGTATTCCACTATTGAGCTCGAATATTTAGAAAGACTCGAGAGTAAAGAAAAGCAAAGGCAATTTCCCTTATCGTCTTGGGCTTATTCAAATTATATTAAGTCGAGTTAAAAAGCGAAAAACGTCAAACACAATAAGGATGACTTTTTTTTTTTGAGAAGCAACGTTATCAGCAGAATATTAAACACAGAAACGAAAATTTTATTCAATTAATAAAAATTCTGGAGGTTCTCATCGCCACCAGCATGTTTCCAAAACCGATTATATAAAAATCGCCAGGCTTGTAATGAAGCGGCATTAATTTAGCGATGAAAGATCGCCAAAATGCAAAAGGAGAACAAAACTTATTTCTCTATTAACAACTGATTTTTACTTGTGATATTTCCAAGTAAAAACCAACATTTCTTCCACTCTGAACATGAGCACAATTTCCTTTTAATTTCCCAGATTTTTAAACCGGCTGCCTGGCTTTGTTTTGCCAACATAAAAGACATTTTTTTTAAAAGCCCTTTGGCTCTACTATCATGCCTAAGACGCTGACAATAACGGCCATTATGTTGGTGTCATATCTTTCTATGCATTTTGTTAAGGAAAAATTATACAATTTCACATAATATAATTTAGCTACAATACAACAACAACAACTGTTTCACAGTTTGTTTGCGAGACTCGGCAAGAGAACAAAGAGAAAAAAAAACCAACAAAAAAATTACTAAAATGATATATAAAAGCATCAACTTACATGTAACAACCAACGTTTTTTTGCATGGAGTACTTAACGTCTAAGGAACGTACCTGCAAAGAAATGGTTGAAAAGGAAAGGAAAAGTTAACAAAAAGCAGAAAAAAAGAAAACTTTTAATAATAACATCATTAGCAGGAGATTTTTTTTTTTTTTTTTTTTATGTAAAATGTCAAAATATAAAACTGTTGACGTTTATAAACTTTTTTGACCCCCTTCCACGGCGCAAACTGCACAGGACAAACTCTGTTTAACACCGCCATCAGATGGTTGTGATAATAAACGTGATTTTAAGTATGGGGGAAAAAATTATATAGAGGACAAAGATATAAGAAAATTGTTTACATAATGTCAACAAATTTACACCACAATTTATAAGTTATAAAAAAAATTATATAAAATAGTTGATGTTAAAAAAGAAAATATAAAAAAAAATTGTTGGGGGTCATTCATTGCATATTTGCCTCAAAGACCCAAACAAATTTTAGACATTGAACACAATAACGACAGCAGGCTACAGACTAAAACTTGTCAAAAAGAGAACATATGAGCGTATATGAGAATTGAACACAATAACGACAGCAGGCTACAGACTACAACTTGTCAAAAATAAAACACTTGAGCGTATATGAGAATTATAATTTTTACTACTGCAGACACGACGACTACGGGTTGTTGTCCCTGCTGTTTTTTTGTGGTTGTAGTCAAATTAAACTAATTTCTATTTTGTTGAGCGACAATGATTAGATGCAGTGTTACCAGTATAATATAAATAAATCGAGTTATTGTAAACTTGAAAATATGCTGTTTTATTATACAAAAAGAAACAAAAAACTGTATTTCCAAGCTAATAACATGATTTCTTGTCATACACTGCAGACTTTAAATATATTTTACTGGAATAACACTATTTAAGAGTATTAAATATATGAAAGCGGCTACACTGGCGTATGAAGAGAATTCTACTACAAACAACAACACATGGTTATTGATTCGGTGGTGTTGTTCTGAAAATAATTAAGTAGCTGACTACGAGGCGACGACTGTAGCCAAGGACTTTTGTAGTCGCTGTTCGTGTAGCCTTCTGTCGTTATTGTGTTTAATGCTTTATAGTTAAAGTTCAACATTAAATTCATTACAAATCAGAGTAAAATTGTATTAACAATTATTATTACATGCCCGCCACCGTGCAACCCCGGCCACATAACAGAGTTGCACATGTAGTTCAGTTCCTGCAAAGTTTTAAAAGAGTTTCTTCTATTTATCATGCCCGTTTAGAGAAACATTTTACAAAAAAGAAAAATATTTAATAAACATTTTTTCTTGAGTGAATTTATAAAGCCACCGCGCGCATTCTATTGTTAAACGGGCAACAATGAAGAAAAATAACTTAACAGGAAAAGTGTCAAGCTTTTTTGCTCCATACTGTTGTACACTAGTGTGCGTGCGTGCGTGTGTGTGTAAGCTTATTTCAGCTACGACATTATTAATATAACAAAAGTAAAAGAGCAAACAATTTGAAATAATCATGAGGTGGACGTTTATGAAAACCGAAAGGAAGCAGGACAAAAGAATAAAAGTTGCCATCAGGACAATTTGAACAAAAAGTGGAAGACATGGTTTAATCGTTGCTGATTTGAAAGTTCTTCTTTCTGAAATTTGCCTGGCAGGCTGTGGAATTCTTTGAAGTTAATATTTTGCTCGACACTTGGACTGTTCAATTTTATTGTACAAAAAAAGAATTAAAACAGCTGATAATTGAATTAAAAATTAAATTTAATTCTCAAGGACTAAATTTTTAATAAAAAAGACATGATAAATATTCCAAAGCTCAGGGGAAAGTCAACACCAGTTTTATATATTTAACTTATGCAGCAGAGCAGCATAGTTGGCTTTCGAAAGCCGCTACACTTTCGTCAACAGAACTCATGTGCATTTTTATTTATTACCAATTGTTAGTTGGCTCAGTTGAATGTGATAACAGTTCCTATTCGTACCCATTTTATTATGAAAAAGAATACGAGAATTGTATCAAACCCATGGTAACACCCTGTTGGAATTCAACTTGCGTTTGATTATTTTTGCTATTTTATATTGGCACTATTCCGAATCTTGTGCCAACGGTCCGGCATTAGCAAATGGAAGAATAATTGAGATAGTTTTTAATCTATTTTGTTCAACAAATATTTTGCAATTTACACGAATTTAAGACCACTTACACCGAACATTGAATTCCGCTGCCACAGATTGTTGCAAAGTTTTTAGACGATTTTTTAAAGTTTTTTTCAAGTGAAAGTGTTTGATATCAATTTTATGATACGGAATATAATTATTGTTATAAAATAATAACTTTTTTTAAGTTACACATTCAGGAATAAATTCCCCCAAATTTCCTCCGTTAGCCCCTCCTCCTATTCACTTATGAAAAAAATTCACTATCACGGTTTTCGCTTTATAGAAAGGACAAAATATTGCAGGCCTTAATCACAAAAAATATTTTACTCCTATAAGCCGCCTATAAGGCGAAATTCGTATAGAAAATTTGTGTTATAAACGGTTTATAAGCATGAAATATATTTTGTGAATAATGCCTCATATTTTTCGCCCTTGAAAGAGGTCAAATATATTTTTTACTCATATTTATTTATCTCTTTTTTAAGGTGAAATATTTTTTGGGAAAACCATTTTTTTTAGTAAACCCACGCATTTTCTAAAACAATATCAAGGCCATTTTTCCGGATTATACGTTTTTCAAAATAACACTACGCATTTCTAACAAACCTTAAAAAACAAGGGAAGTGGCTTTTAGTTCTTGTTGCCCAAACAACACATTTTAAGAGAACCACAAACTACTCTGGTTCCCTTTTGACCGCTTAATAAAAAAACTCATGCGGTGATGTCACTTATGTTTGTGATTTGCTATTAATTATTTTAAAAAATAATTATATTGTGCATATATACAGAAAAATACCTTTCATATTTTATAAAATGTAACAACATTAAGGGATCATAAGACATTTCAAAGTGTACCACAAAAACGTGGGTGGCGTATTTACATATAAAATGTAAAACAATAAACAGCGTTAGCGATAAGACTCTATCACTTTGTTGCGGGAGTTTTAAGCTCACGGGGTTTCAAAGAAAATTTTGTCTCTTTGTAAAGCCTTGATTTATGTTTTAGCTGATTATGTCATTGTTATTTGTTGTCCTGACAACATTTCTTTTTACTGCAGCAGGGAAAGTTTTTATTTTATATTATTTTCTTTTTCTTCGTATTTAATTTGTTTTTATTTATTTATTTTTGTTTAATAATCATCTTCTTGCAGTTTACTTTTTCCAATTTACTGGCTGACAATCCGGCTGGGAAAAAGTTGCAAACTCAAAAATGAACAATAAAACTAATCAACATGTTTTATGTTGATTTAGTTTTTTATTATATAATTTTTTTTCATTTCCTAAAGACACTGAGAGTGTTTTTGTTGTTGTTGTTCTTTTTTTTCGTTACCTTTATGCTGGGACTTGTATCGTTGTCATCATCATCCAAACTGGCTGCCGCAAAAACATCAACTTTGCGATAATATTGTAGGGAAGCAGCAGCAGCACCAGCAGCATTTTGTTGCTGGGGCTGTTGATTATGATAATGCGAAGACTTCAATGCTGATGAAGCTTTTGGCAAAATTAAATTTTCGTCGTTGCTTAGCTGCTGCTGACGATGATGGGCGTGCGGATACTGGCGTGCGATACTGTTGTGATGAGCATGAGCTGGTGTAGTTGTTACATGATTTTGTTGTTGCTGTTGCTGTGGCTGAGTGTTTTGTTGCTGGTGATGTATGTGGCAGTGGCTGGTGTTATTGTATTGTTGTTGTTGTTGTTGTTGTTGTACAGCGGCTACAGGTGTAGGATTTAAAAATTGTAAATTTTTCAAACGTCCCTCACACTGACAGAAATTTTTATTATTGATCAGAGCGTTTACGGCTGTTGCAGGAGCTGTTGCCTTACCCAACATTTGGCCAGGCTGATATCTTTTGCTATCACTCAATATGGGCTGGGGCGGCGGCGGTGGTATGTCGGGTGGTGTTATAAATGTTTTGCCAACAATGAAATCAGTTTCTATATCTTCAATGAGACAAGAGTTTCGTCCATTAATAGTATTGGCATCAAGACGTTTAGAACAATAATTTGATGACTGCTGTTGTTGCTGTTGCTGCTGATGGTGATGATGATGGAGATGATGATGTTGCTGCTGTTGTTCATGTTGTTCGTGATGTCGGTGATATTTGATATCATCAATTTTTCCATTCATTTGTGTATTCATTGCTGTTGCTGTTGCCAGAGGACTGTTTTCGTTTTGTGGCAGCCAAGCACCGATGTTTTGGTACTGCTGCTGTGTGGACATATCTGGCCTCAATTGAGGTTGATGGTGTTGGTGTTGGTGTTGGTAGAAGAGCTGTTGTTTTTGAAAATTCTGTTGTTTACCTACAACTCCTTTGTGTAGATTACAATGCTCTTGTTGAACAACAGCCGTCTGTTCATGTTGTTGCTGCTGCTGCTGCTGCTGATGCTGATGCTGCTGATTATTAAAATGTTGATGTATGTTGCGATGTGTGGCAGGATAGTACTGTTTCATACATGTGATTTTCATTTTATATATTTTGTTGTTTGTTTAAGGGATTTGTTTTTTTTGTTCGTTTAGCCACATAATCAGGTTTGGTTTACATCCATTATAAAAGCCGCATTTTTAGGCCATTAGAAAAGTATGTGTAGAGTGGAGAGAAATAGGAGAGACAGATACATGCATATACTTTTAGAATCATTTTCATTTTTATTGTTTACCAACACAAAAAGAAAACAACAACAAAACTAAAAGTAAAACAAAATTAAATTTCTATTTAATGTGATTGAAAACTTAAAACCAGAAATTGCTAAAAGCAAACAAATCAACATAAAAAGCCCGCAAAGATGTAGAAACAGATTGAAACTTTATATCACCAAAATACCACAAAGATATCATTTTAAGGAAAATTATAAAATTATCCAATTGACTATATAAAATTGACTTCAAGTCTTTCCACTATTTTATGTTTGTTGTTGGTTATTTTGATAAAAAAAGGTGTCCTAAACACACGTTTGAATTTGAAAAAGTTTTTCAAATAGTTGTCTGCAGATCAGGTCTGGGAATATTTTATTTACTTAATTTGTGATCAGCAGTTACTAAAGTTTTCTTAATAATAATTATTTTCAATTTAAATTTCAAACTATTTTTGGACCAAAATAGTTCAACGCAAAAAAGTTATCAAAGAGTAGTTTCTTTTCTACAAAAAAAGTGCAACACTTCCATGCCGAAAGTGTAATTTGGTGTTCGTTTCTTAAAAGAATAAAAGTTCTTTCTTGATTTTTAATTATTCCTCAGCATATAAAAAAGTCATTTCGTGACTTTTATTTTTCCATCAGATTCAAAAAGTTACTTCTTGAGTTTTCTTCATTTTTATTTATTAATTAGCAAATAAAAAAGTTAATTATTGACTTTAATTTTTGATCAGATAATAAAAGTTATTTCTTGATTTTTATTTTTCGATCAAATTAAAAAAGTTATTTCTTGAGTCGCACTTATTTTACAGAAAATAAAAGTTATTTATTGATTTTTAAATATTCCTCAGCAAATAAAAAAGTTATTTCTTGACTTTTATTTTTCGATCAGATTAAAAAAGTTATTTCTTGACTTTTAATTATTCCACAGAAAATAAAAGTTCTTTCTTGATTTTTAATTATTCTTAAGGAAATAAAAAAGTTATTTCTTGACTTTTATTTTTCGATCAGATAATAAAAGTTACTTCTTTCTTCTTTTTTCTGATCGAAAAATAAGAGTCAAGAAATAACTTTTTTACTTCCTGAGGGTTAAATAAAATCAAGAAATAATTTTTATTTTGCGACGAATAAACAAATATCAAGAAATAACTGTTATCTTAAGAAAAAAGAAATAACTTTTAATTTCTGATCGAAAAATAAAAGTCAAGAAATGATTTTTATTTTTGGATCTAAAAGTAAATAAATTTTCTAATTAAAAACTTCAATTCAAAGTTTAACTTTTATTTTGAGAAGCATAAATAAAAATCAAAAAATAACTTTTATTTTCTGATGAATAAATGAATATCAAGAAATAACTCTTATCTTTTGAAAAACAAATAGAACTTAACAAATAACTTTTATTTTCTGATCAAAAAATAAAAGTCAAGATATAACTTTTTTTAATTCTGATATTCAAATATCGAGAAATAACTGTTATCTTAAAAAAAAGAAATAACTTTTATTTTCTGATCAAGAAATAAAAGTCAAGACATGGATTTTTGGAAGTCATGAAATAAATTTATTTTCTAATTGAAAACTAAAAGTCAAAGTATAACTTTTATTTTTTGAGGAATAAATACAGTCGCTATTTAACACACTTCAAATATCTGTGTTGCCGTCTCGTTATGTTTCTCGCGCTTCCGAGCATTTATTGCTAAAATTTTTTATTCGACTCTAATTGAATTGAGATTGATGTTGCACGATTTGATTTTTGCTCTCCATACAAGTTCCACTTAAGCGACTTTAGGCCCTTTAAACCGAACCCAGACTAACCAGATATCTTTTTGTTTTTCTTGAAGGCAACTGGTCTACTTAAGTGTGGCCTTAGCCTTAACCATTCTTATCCTTTCTTACGAAACAAATTCTTTATAAATAATCTCATGTTGTTCATTAAATAACGATATTTTACTCTGGGAGGGTAAAATAAAATAATCAAAAATACGAATTGACTTTAACAGAATTATAACCCAAAACTCATATGGAACATCAAAAAACCATCTTTACATTTTCATTTATTTAAAAGATAAAACAACACGTGTAACAAAATCTGGTTCGACTTTAGTTTCTTTGTATTTATCAGCAGTTTAAGGCTGATTTTCTTCTTCTCTTCACAAAACAAAAAGCAAAAGGAGCATTTTTTTAAAACAACAAAATCATTATTTTTTTCTGAAAATTTTCATGTTGTTTTCTTGCAGGAATTTTCGTTTTACATCTGTGAGCAAATAAAGTGGATTTGCTTGTAGTTGTGTGGGAAAATATGGAAATCAGTGTATGTATTTGTGTTTGCAGGCAAGCTGTATGCTTATATATGCACATATATGTGTGTGTCTGTGTGTGTGTGCGTGTGTGTGTGAATGTGTTTATGAGAATATTTTTCTCATATTATTATTTAAATTTTTTTCTTGGTCCCATGCCAAGTAGGCTAAAGATTTTTGTTTATTTCATTTAATTTTGTTTTTAGCTTTCTTCGACTTGCACGAGCAAGAAGCCTACACACAGGCAAACATCAGTATAATAACTTGCACACATACACACATGCATATGAAATAAAATACTTGTGTGAGTGGCAATATCCTTTTTCCTGCATGCAGGGGCAAGCAACCAAAATAACTAACTAGTGATTTTGAATGTCTTAGGAACGAACTCAATCATTTACACAGACACACATACACAAGTGCTTCATAAGTATGCCTGTATGTGTACGCTTGTATGCATTGAGTTTTCTGAGTGTGTAATCTAGTTATAAAGAGACAAAAACACACACAAAAGTTTAAATCATGATTACATTCGTCATACTCCTCGTCATTTTCATGTTTACACAAGAGTCATACTGACACAGAGCTGCTTTTATGGACTCGAGGAGCTTTAAGCATGTGTGCGGGTTCCTGTAGAGCATCGTAATCTTGTTTGTGCATGCATAAGCCTGCACCATATGCATGTATGTGTGGATTGGGTGGATTGTTTTACTTTATTTTTATTCGATTTTATTTAATTTTTTTTTCTTCTTAATTTTTATTTTTCATTTGTAAAATGATCTTGTGTGATTGTTCTTTGTTTAAGTTCGAATGCCAATTTATGACATATAAAAGTTAATAAGTTTTATTTAAATATTTGTGGGGGGTAAATCAATGAGAAATTTTGGGTAAAAAGCAAATGAAATTTAAATGCTAAAATTATTGAGATAAAGAAATAATAATTGAATAAATATTCAATGAAATATTTAATTCGATAAAAGCATCCAAAATTAAATTGAAATTGTATTTTTCATCTTTTCTACTTTCCATTAAATACCCACTCACCTGTTCATTGTCAACATTTTTATCTAAATACGCTGCTAAACTGCGCGCCATGTTCAAGATTGTGCGTGTTATCGATAAGAAAATCTTTCAAAATCACTTTTTCGTTCAATTCTTTTCGTTCATGGCCTGGAAGTTTAAAGTGTTCTTGACAATAACTAGTTACAGTCGACGGCTTAATTAGCTTGTGTTAAGATATTTGCTATAAAAATTAGAAATACTTATTATAGCACAAAGAATCAAAATTATGGGAGGTGGGTGACCTTTTTGTGTTTCAGTAAAAACTATAAATTTATTCAGCCGTTGGCCTACAAATTGGACAGTTTATAAGAGATTAAAGACAAAAAGCCGAATTTTTCTTTAATCTATTACTTATTGTCGACTTTGAAGGCGAAAAACGCCAACCGTAATAAGGCTGATTATCTTTAAATAACGTTCTTTTCATTTCTTCGATCTTATTGATTTTTATTTTTTTAATTCTTTTTGAGCAAAAGATCCACTGTATTGTTTTTATATAAAAAATTTTATAAATTCTTTATTTCTATCCAATATTTGTAAACATGGTTGTTGAAAATATCCCTGAAGAAGCTACACATTGTTGGTAGCGAAATATTGGATAGAAATAAGGAATTTATAACATTTTTTTATATAAAAACAATACAGTGGTTCTTTTGCTCGAAAAGAATGAAAAAAATAAAAATCTTTAAATAACTTTAGAATTGATTAAAACAAATTTTTTTTAATTTTTACTCAATAACAGCATGTTTCCAAACTTCCTATTCTATAAGTTGATTTGCTTTAAAGCCAGGGAACAGAGTAGTTAAAAATTTCATTTTAAATATCATTGTTTTAATAATTATTATTTTCAGAGTTATTTATTTTTCAGGAGTCAAAAGTTATTTGTTAGACTTTAATTTATTCTACGAAAAATTAGTTACTTCCTGAACGATTAGAGAATAAAAGTTATTTCCTGACTTGTATTTTTCAATCAGAAAATAAAAACTATTTTTATAGTTTCATTTATTCCTCAGAAGACAAGAGTTATTTCTTGATTTTTATTTCTTTTTCGGAATATAAAAGTTATTTCTTGACTTTTACATTTTGATCAGATAATAAAAGTTATTTGTTATTGTTTAATTATTGATCGAAATATAAAAAAAAAATGTTGACTTTTATTTTTCGATCAGAAAATAAAAGTTATTTCTTGAGTAAAAGTTATTTCTTAAATTTCTTTTTATTCTATTGAAAATAAAAGTTATATCTTGACTTTTATTCTTCTATAGTTCAATTTATTCCTCAAAAGACAAGAGGTATTCCTTCTTTTTATTTATTTTTCGGAACATAAAAGTTATTTTTTGACCTTTATATTTCGATCAGGAAATAAAAGTTGTTTCTTGATTTTTATTTTGCGAGCAGAAAATAAAAGTTATTTCTTGACTTTTATTTTTCAATCACAAAACAAAAGCTACTTCAGAAAATAAAAGTTACTTCTTGATATTTATTTTGCTATCAGAAAATGTGAGTTGTTTCACGTTTTTATTTATTCATCGGAAAAGACTAGAAATAAATTTCGACTTTTATTTTTCCTTTAGAAATTAAAAGTTATTTCTTGATTTTTATTTTGCGAGCAGAAAATAAAAGTTATTTCTTGACTTTTATTTTTCAATCACAAAACAAAAGCTACTTCAGAAAATAAAAGTTACTTCTTGATATTTATTTTGCTATCAGAAAATGTGAGTTGTTTCACGTTTTTATTTATTCATCGGAAAAGACTAGAAATAAATTTCGACTTTTATTTTTCCTTTAGAAATTAAAAGTTATTTCTTGATTTTTATTTTGCGAGCAGAAAATAAAAGTTATTTCTTGACTTTTATTTTTCAATCACAAAACAAAAGCTACTTCAGAAAATAAAAGTTACTTCTTGATATTTATTTTGCTATCAGAAAATGTGAGTTGTTTCACGTTTTTATTTATTCATCGGAAAAGACTAGAAATAAATTTCGACTTTTATTTTTCCTTTAGAAATTAAAAGTTATTTCTTGATTTTTATTCATGGAAAGTAAAAGTTAGTTCTTGACTTCTGCTATTCAATTAGAAAATAGAATTCACTTCTTGACTTTTCCATTTCGATCAGGAAATAACAGTTATTTCTTATTCTTTAATTATTGAGCGAAATATAAAAAAAATTTTTGACTTTTATTTTGCGATCAGAAAATAAAAGTTATTTCTTGACTTTTATTTTTTAATCCGAAAATCAAAGCCACTTCCTCAGTTTCATTTATTCCTCCCATCAGGTTATTTTTTTTTGTCCCAAACTATTTTTATTACTCAGCTGCTTTATGGTTTGTCTCCCAAATCTTTTTTTGTTTCGGGTAAGTATTTGACTTATTTCGCCACATCTTTGCCCAATGTGCCCGCATTTAATATGCCACAATTTTATATGCTATTCTTTTTAAATGAAAATACATCTTTTTTATATATTTAAAACTTTTTACTTATTTTTTATTTCAGTTATTATTTTGCAGTTTTTAAATTTCCATTTCATTGTCTTCACTCAAGCCTCCGTAACAAACACACAAATTTTCATAACGATATATTTTCTCGTCCACATTAAAATGACAAATAATGAAAGAAATAAATCCCAAAATAAATATTTTTTTCATTCACTTTAAGCAGTTTTTTTAATTTTTCCATGTCTTTTCATTTATTTTAAAGGAAAGTGGTGAAAAGCTTTAGCGGAGGCGTAACGGAGGGGGAAGGGGAAAGGAATGCAAAGAATTCTATTGTTTGCAGCCAATATTGAAATGAATTTAATATAGATTTTATTTCATTTTTTTTTTTTTAAATCTCTTATGCTCTTTTATCGATAAGAATTGTTGCATTTTTATATTCCTTTACAGTTTCAAATAAATATTTTTATTTTTCTTCTTGTTGTTTTTTCTATTGCAATTTGAAACGTTTTGATTTTCTTAGTGTTTGTTTGGGTGTGTTCTGTGAATATTTTCCATTCATTCATCTTTTAATTTGTAAAATGTTTTTGATTGGAATTCTATGCATTTTATTTAAAATCATTTTACAGGGTGCAACGAAATATAATTTTTATTACAATTATTCATTTTATTTCTTTGCAGTAGTTTGTGAAAAAGATTTGGGAAATTTAAAATGGAGCACAACACAATTGAACAACGTGCCCAGTTTGTTGAACTTCATTTCTGAAATCAACACGGTCCATTGTTTTCACTCAGCGTGGATATCGTTGTTAATTGCAGATGCAGATTGAACTCTCGACATGTTGTTTATAGAAGTATAAGATTTTAACTTAGCAACTGTTAGAAGGAGCCTGAATATGCGAAGCAGAAAATAGCCCACACATGTTTCATAATTAATTAATATATATTCTTCAATATGCATTCAAAAGAATATAATTTAATACTAAATAAAAAGTTGTAACAACTTAAAGTCTCGGTGGAACATTTTGGACCACCCTGTATTAGTGTGAGCTATAATGCCTGCTAGTTTGATGTCTACGTGTGTGTGTTTTTGCATGTCAGTCCAGCTGCCAGTTCTTTTAAGTTCTTTTCAACACTTTATTTCAACTTAAATGTTAGTTTTTGCCAACAGATTTTCTACTCTCGTTCACTTCATAGTGCCGGCCGCCTTCGCAACATGACTGCTTGTCGCAGCATGCCCCTCCCCCCCTCTCACTCTACCTCGCCCACCAATCATGCCAATCAAAAGGAGGCCAGTTTTAGTTGTGCAACAAAGTGAAATCTGTTTGTAAGAGTCTGCATTAGAAAGAATGTATATTTACATTCTTTTGATCCTTTTGATGTTTTTATTATCGATTTTATTTTATTTTTTATTCTTTTTTAATAAGATTACGATTTTAAACGAGCAATAACGGGAAATGTGCAGAGCTGGAATGCATATTTCTAATACCAGCGTTTATTTATTTATTTATATTTCCTTTTTATATTCCAACAGATATTTGATTTCACTTATTTTTAAATACTGTTGCCAGTTTAAATATTGTAATAAATGATTTTTCTTCTTAAATGCATCTTAATTCCATTTATCACCCATCATATATTTTTATATTCTCTTTCCTTTTTTTTTTTGCTCAATACTCGTGCCCATTTCCATCTGCCATTTCAATTGCAACATATTCAGTTTTACTTTCATTTTGATACTTTCGATCTGTTTTTTTTTTCTTCTTTTTTTTTGTGATTAAATCTGGCATTAATTCGGTTTAAGGTCAATAAGAGTTTAACAATTTACCTACAACAGACAGAGAAGAAAAAGAAGAAAAAAAGAATCCAATTAAGGACGACAGATGGTGAAGAACTCAGTCACATGCATGCAAAAGGACAACTACAACAACAGCGTCATCAGGTTTATGTGATCCGGAAATGTATTTTCGAAAATTCTATAGCAGCAGAGTGTGAGAGCATAGAAGGAAAACTTTAGCACTTGGGAAAAATCATAATCACTGATGATGTCCTTTTTTAAAAGGGCATATCACACATTCCCATGGGAATGCTTTTAAGTCCGATAGTTTTTGTTTTGCGTTCTTTAAATTATTAAATTAATTTTATACATAAATTTAAGCAGAGGAAAATAAATGAAAGTCTTGGTCAGCATTTATGCAACATCGTTTATTCATCTTTACCCAAATAAGTTGCAACATATTTTTCCTGCAATTCTCATTAAAAGCAAATGAAAAGCATATAATTTATGAAAAACTACAATTGTCAATAAATTAATTTTCAGTAATTTTGACCATGTGAAAAAAGTAACAAAAAAGTCAATAATAATTACAAAATGCAGGATGAACTTTGTTTGTTACCCACAACAACAACAAAAAATAATAATAATAAAATAAATAAAAAATAATAATAAAAAACCAATAAATATTTAATAATAAATGAAAAAAGAGATGACCATAATGAAATGAAAATCGTGAAAGTTTCACAAATATATAGTGATAAACAAGTATCAAATTCGACAGTTGTAAAGAACAACTTCACATGATGAATGAGAAACAAAAAAAAAGGGCAAAACAATATAAAAATGTATTAAAAATATATGGAAAAAATTAACCCTAAAGGCCATCCCTGCAGTTCACCACTGATCTTAACCACAAAACTATCGTAGCCTGGTTTTTGTGCTGTTCACTGCTTTTGAGTTCTTCGAGCTAAAACCCATTATTTCAATTCTCAAATCAACCGACTCCCACGTGATAAAAAATATACCGAAAAAAATCGAAAACACTAATCGATGACATGCATACATAATTTCGGAGTTTTGAAAATATAAATCAGTTTTTTAGAATTTTTCCGTGCATGACAACTCACGAACGGATCAACCGATTTGGAGCCGGTTTGCGGCGATCAGATGTGATTTTTAGATGTTAAAAGCTCTTTGAGGAATCGACCGATGAAGCCGCTGAAAAGTTATTCCTAAAAAAATCACTTTGAAAAATGCTTTTATTCTAAATCATTTTTTGGAATATCTAAGTTCAGTAATATTCTTCTGAGCATTTTAGTTTAGATTAATTCAAATATATTAAGCGGGTCACACCCTTACCCACACATACACACTCATGCACACAAGTAGTATGTTTATACCGGTTCTGTATCACTTTTTCCATACAAAAAAGCTGCTCATTTTCTCAGTGTTACATATATAAAATTTTTTAAACAAAACATGAAGAAAAAGTAAAAAATTTTCGTTAAAAGTAATCAGTATGGCAACACTGGCAGCAGGAGCAGCTTTTCTGAATGGAAAAAGTGATACAGAACCGGTATAAACATACTACTCACACATATACAGATATAGTGACTGGTACTCAGAATTAGTCAGAGCAGCTTTCTTGAGAATTCGATTCTTTCAAAACGGGTTAAAGCAAACAACTTCCCGATTTTTTAAATTCTCAATTTTCCTAGTGGGAAGTGAATAAATTAAAGGAAAAACCCCATTTTATCTGTAGGTCATAAATTATTTGTCTCGAGTTATAAGAAAAACCAAGTAAATTTTATTAAAAACAAAATTGCAAAATTATTTTTATCTGCTTTTTATTGCTTTTATGACAGCAAATAAAATATTTTTTTCAAATATGTGAAGGTCTCTGTTATATTATCGCTTCCAGCTAAATTAAAACACCCTTTTCAACAGGAACTTTACAAAAGCATACACTTCGACACAACAACAACAACAACATTGAAGTAACCAATCAACCGCAATGGCTGTGACCCATTCAATAATAAAAAATATGACCCCAACAAAACAACAACAGCAAAAAAGTTTATCAATAAAAAATATGAGACAATTTAACGACCACATCAGTGGCAACACATCGTTGCTGATGGCCGCAGCTCACGATAATCATCTCTATCGGACGCATATCGTCCCTAACAAAACTGGCAAGACAATTAAATATGAAGCAGCAAATAAACAGAAACAAACAAACAGATACGGACAGACAGTTGACAAACAGAAAGTAACAGCAGATTTATTTCATATCTTGTATTTTATCAAGAATATCAGCAAAAGTTGCAACAATAAAAGCACTCCCGAAAAATTTCACTCAAAACAAAGAAGTCGCTGCTGAGATTATTTTCATGAAAAAATCTAGAGAAACTCTATTTTTATATCTCCACATTAGGTTTGTTCACAATCCATCGCTGAAGATGATTTTGAAATGACAATTAAGCGTCAACTGCCACCTGCTTCAGAGTCCATTCAGCGAACACAGTCCATTCAGTTCTCATGTCAGTTCAATTTTGCATGAAAGCAGGCCCAACACAAGTCCCACAAATTTTCCAAATTTTCGTTTAAGAATGTCCCAGTTCTTGTTGGTCGTCTCCCATTCCTTCGCACTCTCTATCGGAAAACAGCGATGTGTTGAGCAGACCATTTACTGAACTCAAATTTATCCACCTAATTGCTAATAATTTTTTCAGTATGACGATTATCTCGACCGTAAAATGGCCGACACACGTGTTACCCGAACTCCACTTTTGGTGAAACAACTTCAGCGTGTTGTTGACTCCATTCATGGTGATGTTTGCAAAAGAGATTGAATAAATGGCAACAAATTTCAACCAAACGCCCATTATCTACTGTCAAAAATGGGCGTGCCCGACTAGAAGGCTTTTTTATTTCTAATCCTATTTCGTCTCTACCCCGCTCGCCGGTACAGTAAGATAATAAAATGTATGATGTTTAACTCATCATGGGAAACGAATGTTAATTGAATACAACCTTTTTTTTCCAGCGATTATTCGATCCACAGTTAATCGGTTATTCGGGTGTTGCATTGACATCATTTTAATGCAAAAATACAAAATATATTTTTCATATATAAAATATATTTATATATATTTTTTATATATAAGTGTTTGTATTTCTTTAAAACTTATTTTTAAGTACTTTTTTTTACAGCTTCTTTTAGTGTCCTTCTTAAAGGCTACACTCATCGTTATTTTATGAATTTCTTTTTTAATATCATATATTTTTATATACTTTCAGAGACCGATATATGACATATAATGGTCTCAATTGTTATACATCCAAAGATTATTTAGTTAAAAACTTGATTGTATTTGTAGTTTTTATGTTTGTTTTTATTGTTGCACATTTCAGGTCCTTAAACGTCTGACAAATAGATTAGCCATAAGTTTGTGATTTAGTAAACGTGTGTGTGTGTGTGTGTGTCTAATTTGCTATATGCCCAACGTTGCCATCATAAAAAGGAGGATGCGATAAAAAAGGGAAATTTTGAAAATGTGTCAATTTTATTTGCAAATTAACTGATTAGAAAAGCATAAAATGAATCAAACTGTCACTCGCAAATACAAAATGAGTGATAAAATTGTTAATTTTATTATTATTTTTCTTAATATAAATAAAACAAAACCGCAAACTATTAAAATTTTGTGTTGTACAACAACTAACTCCCAGTAAAATAAATTAGAAAAAAAAAATTTTTTACTTCAAAAATGTTGTTTAAAGCTTTAAACACAATAATGACAGCAGGCTACACGTACACCGACTACAAAGGCCGTTGGCTACAATCGTCGCCTCGTAGCCAGCTACTTAATTATTTTTAGAACGACACCACCAAATCAATAACCTTGAGTTGTTGTTTGTAGTAGAATTCTCCTCATACGCCAGTGTAGCCGCTTTCATATATTTAATACTCTAAAATAGTGTTATTCTAATAAAATATATTTAAAGTCCACAATATATGACAGGAAATCATTTCATTAGCTTGAAAATAGTTGGTTGTTTCTTTTTGTATAATAAAACAGCATTTTTTCAAGTTTGCAATAATTGAATTTATTTATATTATACTGGCAACATTGCGTCTACTCATTGTCGCTTATCAAAATCGAAATTAGTTTAATTTGATTACAACCAAAAACACAGCAGGGACAACAACCAGTAGCCGTGTTGCCTGGAGTAGTGAAAATAATCATTCGCACATGTATTCCATTTTTGACAAGTTGTAGTCTGTAGCCTGCTGTCGTTATTGTGTTTAATGCTTTAGTTTAAACTAAATTAAATTATTTAAAAAAAAATCATTATAATAGTTTTTTTTTCAAAACACTGAATTTTAATCTCATTGTGCTGTTGCTGCATAATAACACTGTGCAACAGCATATTTGTTAATTAATTTGTGTTACATGACACTTGACCAATTTTTTTCTTTTTTTTACGTCTGTTTCAGTTCTAATTAAATCAAGTAAAAGTGATATATTCGACTGTGTCGTATCTTATATGGACTTCACTTTGACGCGTGTGCTACTTTTATGTAACAAAAAAATTTTAAATGTCCAACCCTGCAATTGTCTTTTTGATTTTGTTTGATTTTAAATGCCCATGAATTATTTCTTATATATAAAATATATTTGAAAATCAATAAAAAATTAATTTTGTATTATAAAAGAAAATTTTGTTTTCCAGCTCTGATGTTTCAAACGAAACCAAAAAACTGCATGCCAGGCCAAATAACATACATTTTTTGATACCCCAAAATAAACAACCAAAATAAATTGTTTCTTTTTCTTTATAAAAACAAACATGGAAAACAGTTAACCCTAAAGTCCAACCCTGCAACTTGCCGCTAATTTTAATTTTCAAGCTCTTCCGAGTTAAAACAATATTTTTAAATTCAAATTGCGTTTGACGTGATTTTCTAGTGTCAAAAACTGAATAGTTGGTGGTATCGATCGCAAAATGTTTTAAAATTTTTCTCTTATTATTATAGATATTATTTCTTTGAAATTTTTAGATATCTACTGGACCGAGTTGGTTCCAATTCATAGGAAATCTAAGTCCAGTAGAACTCTTGAAAGTTTGATTCAATTCGGTCAAGCCGTTCATAAGAAAAAAAAAGAGGGTCGCTATCAAAAGTAGTCATTGTGAAATGCTCTCCAAAGTAGTCGAAGCGTCGGATCTAATGAGATGTCCAGTTTTTCAAAACGGGGTAAAACCAATAACTTGCCGATTTCTCATAACTTTAAATTTTCCTAAAGAGAAGTTAAAACATAGAAAAATGCATTAAAATGACCACTTTAAAACAAACGCTCTCATACGAATACAAGACATCAAACATACTCGATGAATGAAAGAAAATCACTTATATGGCAACACTGAATGTGTCTTAATGCACTCAACGTATGAGTAAATATGGGAAAGTGCATGTGTGTGTGTGTGTAATAAAATCTCCTGTTTTAGCAAATAAATCTTTCTAACTTTTTTCTCTGGCTGCTCGTTTTTGTTTTTTGTTTTTTGTTTTCGGTGTGTGCGTGGATGTGTGTGTGCGTGTGTGCGCTTTACGTAACTTCTGGAAAAGTGTTGTCATAAATCTTTCTTTAGTGGTTTCATATGTTTTATTTGTATATTTTAACAATGTGCTTATCAAAATCTACTCATATTTTCATTTGTTTTCCCTTTTTTTGCGTAACTTTTTTTTGTGGGTTTTGTTTTGCTTCTTCGTGCAAATAGTAAAAGTTTTGGTTGGTGTTCTTTTTATTTTTTATTGAAATAAAAATAGTATAAAAATCTTAAGTTTTCTTTCGTGTCGAAGCCCTTAAGAAGTTACAAGATAAAAACAGAGAGAGAGAGAGAGAGAGAGAGAGAGGGAGAAGAGTGTGTAGAAATTTGCCTGCTTGTTAATAGAGGTGTTGAAGTGCCTTCGAGGGATTTCATTTAAACCCTTATTAAGTGTGACATGGGTACAGTTATGAAATAATCCCCATTACCACAGATGGTCACAACAGTGTACAGTCGTATTTGTCTTTAACGAAACATGTTATATAACAAATTATATTAACACGTAAAAGAATAGTTTTATAGGATTTACTGTCACAAGACCAAAATAGTCCTGCAAGAACTTTGTAGGATATGAAAGTTTTGTTAGAATATCTTAAAGCCAGAATCATAAGTTTTGGATAAGCAAAGAAAAGAAGAAGATATATGAGTACTAAGTGTTGCCTATGTGTAGGGTCATTATTAATTAGTTTTGCTTAGCATACTTTTTTGCTCTCTATAGGTCAAGTACGAAGCTTAAATAAAAAGCCTATTTAAATTAAAAATATTATCTTCCCTGGCAAACTTAAATTGTTATTTCTTCTCCTCAAATATAATTTTGACTACAAACTTAATTTGCTTTTAATTGAAAGAAAGAAATTCTTTGAAGTCTATTTTCCGTTGAAGGCATTGCAAAAACTTTCATTTAATTTCGCTTTATATTAATGCCTGATAATAAATTTTTTTCTTATCTATTTTTAAAAGCTCTTTTCAAGGCTCATCCATGAGACTTGAATGATAACCAGTTCTTTTGTAAGCAACTTTCGCAGTTGGCTTAAAAACATTTGAACAGGAAATAATGCCCCTAAAAGGCTTTCAAGTAAACGAATGTTTGCCACGTTGTTGGCAGGCAATTGAATTGAACTGGTTTAACTATTTTGTCTGCAACTTTTAGAATCATGATTTTTGTAAAAATGTTTTGTTAATATATCCCGTATCTTTGCTTTGACTTGCTTATTTTAAGCTTCACTTAACATGCTTAAGAAATTTTTAATGAAATTGCCAAATATTTATATTTAATCATTTCATGTAAACACTTGATTAAACAGCAAATAATAGAAATTGTAATAATATTTTTTGCACAATAAGAAATACTTGAACTGTTACAAAATGTTATCATTAAAGCAGATTATTTTGGAAGTAATAAACAGGAGGTTGGGTTAAAGTATTATGTTGCAATAATGACCCAAACACTTAATCTGTTATCTAAGATGGCACAAAAGGACAGTTATATGTTTGCTAATCCCTCTTAAGTTATTAATAATAGGAAAAATAGTCCCTACAACAAAGAAGCCCAAAAGAAGCACTTTCAAGGAATGGAATCATTAAAGGCAAATACTTAATAACGATAATCTTTTAAGTTGAAATCCACAGCCGTTAGTTAACAGTTTAACCAACGATTAAACATTTTAATTTTAATTTGATTGGTTAACCAAAGACAGTGTATTTCGGAAATTGAAGAAATAACTGGGAATACATTCAAGGTCCTTTCAACACAAGGTGGATTAATATTTATTGATCGAATAATAATCAATTAATATAGATTTTTCGATTAATAGCGCAAAAAGTTATTTGAGGCAAACATTTTATCGACTAACAATCAAACAATTTAATACCACACGATTAAAGCGAATATTTTCCATCGGTGCAAATATTTAATCGAATAGTAATCGAACATATTAATATTATTCGGTTAAAAAAATATTTTTGCTCTGTCTGTTCAAGTAGTTTTGTATTGATTGATTAATAGCGCAAATTGTTATTTCAAACTAAAATTTAATAGAATAATAATCGATTTAATAGAATAATAATCGAATAGAACAGTAATCGAATTTGATATTATTCGTTTACTCCAGTATTTTTATTTTGTTTGGTCTTTTAATTTTGTATTAATCGATTAAGAGCGCGAATTGTTATTTCAAACAAAAATTTTATAAAATAATAATCGAATAGAATAATAATCGAATTTAATATTATTCGTTTGTTCCAGTATTTTTATTTTGTTTAGTTTTTAATTTCGTTTTAGTCGATTAATAGCGCGAATTGTTGTTTGGGTGAAATATTTTATCGAATAATTGAATATTATTCGGTTAAGAGAATACTTTTCTTGTCTGATTTAATAATTTTACATGAATCGATTAATAGCGTATATTGCTATTCGTCGCAAAAATTTAATCGAATAATAGTCTATTTAATAGAATAATAATCGCATAGAATAATAATCGAATTTAATATTATTCGTTTACTCCAGTATTTTTATTTTGTTTGTTTTTTTAATTTTGTATTAATCGATTAAGAGCGCGAATTATTATTTCAAACAGAAATTTTATAAAATAACAATCGAATAGAATAATAATCGAATTTAATATTATTCGTTTACTCCAGTATTTTTATTTTGTGTATTTTATCGAATAATTGAAATTGGTTTAGTAATTTTCTATTTATTGATTAATAACGTAAATTGTTATTCGTCGCAAAAACTTAATCGATTAATAGTCGAACATTTTTATATTATTCGGTTATTGGAATGTATTTATTTTGTCTGCTGCAGTAGTTTTGCATTAATCCAATAATTAAACGTTCGGTTGGTGCATAAATTTAATCGAATATTTAATGAAAAAATTTAAATTTTATTTGTTTGATGCAAAAGTATTTTTTGTATTAATCGATTAATAGCGCAAAATATTAATCTGGGCAAAAAAAATCGAATAATTTAATATTATTTGGTTAATCGAATGCTTTTATTTGGTCTCGTTTAATAGTTTTTTTTTTAAATTAATCGTTAAACAGCACGAATTGTTTTTCGAAGCAAAACTTCAATAGAATTATAATAGAATAATTTAGTACTACGCGGTTAATCGAATAATTTTATTTGGCTGGCTTGGTAGTTTTATATTAATCGATTAATAGAGAAGATTGTTATTCGGTGCAAATATTTAATTTAAAAGTTCTATTCGGTTAATCGAATGCTTTCATTTTGTCTCATTTAGTACTTTTTTATTAATCGATTAACAGCACGTATTTTTATACAGGTCAAAAATTGAATCGAATTATAATCGCATTAAAACCATGTCAGTGTGAGAATACTATTGAATTAATGAACCCTGTACTTGTTTAATTACTTGCAATAGTAAAAATTTCGCCTGGATATTTGCTTTAATGAAAAAGGCCATTTGAAAATATTTTTAATAAAACATATATCTACATATGTGTGTGTGTGTGTGTTTGATTTTTACAATTTTTCCATTTGCGTGTTCATGCTTTTGTTAAAATTCTGCGGACAGATTTTGTTATATAATAAAAACGTGTATTTTACAATATAAATTTTACACTCTTTCCATTCAAATAAAAACACACAAAAATTTCAAATAGAAGTATTTTAGAAATACTAATACAACAAGTATGAATTTAAATGCACAAAGCCATTAACGCCTTGCGAACAAACATTTACACACACACTTACATTTCTTTTATATGCATGCAATACTGCTGTAATTGTGATGTCTACATGTGCAATTGTGTTCCTGCAAATAAAATGAATAGAGTGAGAGAAAGCATGCTTTTCTATAAGCACATGCATGGATATACACACAAGCCCACATACATTTAACCATCTCCATGTGAATGTTGTTTGTTGGTGCAATGAGTGTTGAACTAAAACAAAAAATGTGTGAATGTAACAGTACTCCGCCTAAAATCCAAATCTCTTCCTCTCACACCCTTTCACTTGTCATCATTATCTCATTCTCACTTAATAACGGTACCAACGTGCTGGTAACTAACGAGCAAGAAATGAGCATTTAAATTGGACAAGTAGTATTAAAATCATCAACAACAACAACAACAACAACACCACCACCAACAACAAAGTGGAAACAAAACAAACGAAATGCTAAAGTGTTTGTGTGTTTGCGCGCGTGTGTGTATTAGAATTACAAAAATTACGCTAATGATATTAAATAGATTTTAGTCTTTTTTTTAAGTTTTTTCTTTTCCAACCAAATGAGTATTTAAGAGAAAACTATATTAAATTACTTACGTACTCTCGTCTACACTAATTACGTAGTTGAGCACATGTGAATGATTGTTATTTAAATTGTAAGCGTTTAACTACAAAACACACACACATACATATTTAAGTCCTATTTTAATAAAAATAAAGTATACGACATGTTGTCTTGTATTCCATATTAATCATACGTTACGTATAACAGAAATTACATGCAAATTTATCTCAAATACTATTTCTATTGGGAATTATTATGCATTAATAATGCAAAAAGCAGATGCATATTATGGCTTAAATAAATATTATTTATTAAATACTCTGCTACATAAATCCGTAATTATATCCGTCTATTGTAGTTTCAATACAAATTTTCCACTTTGGTTTTCGTTTTTTTCTTCTTTCTTTTGCAACAGCATCAATAGTATTTTAAACAAAAGCAGAGTAGAGTCTATAATAACGACAACTATGCAAACAATTACTAACACATACATATATATTTTCATTTATAAATACAAAAGCAAAAGAAACATGTTGTTGTTGGAGCTGCACCACAATTGTTTAAAACAAATTTGTTTAACAGCTGAGCCAGATTAACTTCGATTTGTTTCTTGTTTTTTTAATAAAAAAGTATAAAATATTTTCTATTTCAACTACAGTTTTGTTCAATATTTTTTTTTTGCTAATTTTTGTTATTTGTTTTATATTTTGTTTCTTTGTTGTTTCTGTTTATTTATAGAAACTTGAGTATGGAATGGAGTAGTTGTATTACATTTTATAAACTTCTTGCTAAGAAAATGAACGGCGAGAAAGCTAATTTACACAAAAAAGTAATTTATAGTTAAATTAAAAATATAAGAACATTCTTTTTTCAAGAATATTCTTTTTAATTATTCGCAACATTAATTTAAAACCCCTTAATTTATTACTTTGAGTTCTTTTTTTTCCAAATTTTGGAGCTTAAAACGACTATTTTAAAAATGTTTAAATAGTAAGGCCTTAAACACAATAACAACAGCAGGCTACATGAACACCTACTACAAAAGTCGTTAGTTACAATCGTCGCCTCGTCGTCAGCTACTTAATTATTTTTAGAACGAAACCACCAAATCAACAACCATGTGTTGTTGTTTGTAGCAGAATTCTCTTCATATGCCAGTGTAGCCGCTGTCATATATTTAATACTCTTAAATAGCGTTATTCCAATAAAATATATTTAAAGTCCGCATAAAAATTTTTCTTTTCATAAAAATTTCATATAAAATGTTTTTTTTTATAAAAATCACTATGCGAAGCAGAATTTTGTGGCCTATCGAGCTGCAATTTCAAGTTTTTTATATTTCCTAAACATGATTTTTTGCTTAGTGTCCGACTAGATTAGCAAAAAGTTTATATGTGCGAGGTACTTTTTGATAATGACACCAGATGAAAATATTATTAAAAATTCTATATATAAAAAAATGTGTTTAAGAAAATGTATGTTATTAAAAAGTTTTTTTTTTGAAAATAGTACATTTCTGAAATGTACTTTTTGTGGAAAGTACTTTTTTTAGAACATTTAAAAAAAAAATGTTTTTCTCTTTAATTTTTTTTTTTAATTTTTCCAATTTCATTAACATGTAACAGGACATCTTCTATCAATATTATTTGCAGCCTTTTTTTTCTTTTTAAATAATCCTTTATTTCTGCTTGACATGATTCGGAGCTTTAATTTAGTTGGCAGGAAAAGCAAAATAAGAAAAACATAATGACACTGATTAAAAATTGTCTTTTATTATCTATTTTTCTCTCAGCAATTATTTTTCTCTCTCTCTGTATCTCTATCTCTTTGGTAGGGTTAGGGATTTTAGTAAAACTAATTTGAACATGTTTTGTATAGAACTTGTGGCCGAGATAAGTGTGTTTGACATTTAAAAAAAATATATATCACAGGCCGGAAATTGAAAGTGAACTTAAAAGGAAATAATACTATTAAATTTTCAACATTCACCGATTGTTTTTAATTTCATTTCAAAAATATTCCAACTCCGTTTTAAACTAAAATTTACATCACTTCTCCCGTCATAGCTGATGACACATTCATCCGCCACCAGCTGATTGGTAAATTGAAAAACTAAAATCCTTTTAAACGTCCTTGACGATAAATCACAGTTTTAATTAATTTACACACAAACACATGCGATTTCAACGGGATATTAAGTTTAAAAATAAAAAATTTCATATTTTAAAGGTTCGTTTTAAGCATTTATCAAACCGTGGTATCTCTCTTCAGCTAATGGCTTCATTTCGTTTTAAAATAAATAAAAAAATATATATTTTCAGCAAATAAAATTTATTAGCATTTCATCAGCCAACATCATATAAATATTTTTTTAAACGAATATTTCAACTAAACAAACGTACGTTTATATATTCGCAGGATTTTTTTTTCAAACAATTACACAAACACGGACATTTTAAATACAAACCCAAAGAGAAAGGAGAGGGAGAAAAAAGAACAGTAAAATAATCATGTTAAATTAATAGTTTTATGTCAACTGACAGCCGAGTAGTGAGATGGCATGTTTTTATAACATCAAGAGTTAAATTGAAACATCAGGATGGCAAAAAAAAAGTCGAATTAAATAAAATAATAATAAATAAAAAATCCGCTGGAACACTCAGTTCCTCTTAATTGAAATTCACATGATACAGCGGCGGCAACGAGTAAAAAACAGAACAGCTTTTGAGTGACAAAAAATTTATACATCGAAAAAAAAAATCCCTCAAAAGAGAAGTTGGCTAATTGCAAGAAATTTTTTTTGAAAAATAGTTAAAAGATATTATTAATATTTTTTTTTTTGTGTTCCAGATGTTCACGAAAATTCTCTGTTGATTGGAAATATTTTTGGAGCTTTTTTTTATTGCAAATTGCAGTTAAAAATATTTACTTTGGATTTAAAAATTTTCTATATGAAATAGTTGTTGCATAAGAGAAGTATTTATTTAAAAAAATTTCTTCGAGAACCCGTCCTCTGTATAAATACGTTTCGTTAAAAGTACCTCCCCAGAGAAGTACAAAAACAAAATGGGAAGATTAATTTTGTCCCATTTTAACAAAAAAAAATTTTTTTGAATAAATTAAAAATTAATTTAAAAATGGAAAATTTTATTAAATCGACAAGAATTTAACAAGACTTCTTTTCATTAAAAAATTACCTTTTTGGGATATTTTTTTATTCCCGTTTTTGGGATATTTTTTCGTGTTTTTTTCATTGATATAGATTTTGTTCCTTTTTGGCATATTTTTATTAATATTTTTTTCATTAATATAGATTTCAAAAAATTCCCTTTTTCGGGATATAGTTGATTTCATATTTTTTTTCATTAATATGGATACAAAATTCCTTTCTTGGTACATTTTTATTCATATTTTTGCATTGATATGGAATAAAAAATTTTATTTTTAGAATATTTTTTGCATTGATATAGATTGAAAAAAATTCCCTTTTTGGGATATATTTGATTTTATTCATATTTTTCCATTGATATGGAATAAAAACAATTTATTTTTAGAATATATTTATATTTTAGAATATTCTCTTTTTGGGATATATTTGATTTTATTCATATTTTTGCATTGATATGGAATAAAAAAAATTAATTTTTAGAATATTTTTATATTTTAGAATATTCCCTTTTTGGGATATAGTTGATTTTATTCATACTTTTTGCATTGATATAGATTTTAAAAAATAACCTTTTAGGGAAATTTTTTTATTCATATTTTTTGCATTGAAATAGATTTAAAAAATTTCCCTTTTTTGATATATATTGTTTTTTTTTTAATTTTTTTGCATTGATTCCCTTTTTGGGATATTTTTTTATTAATATTTTTTACACTGTAATAATAATTAACGTTTTTAGAAATTTTTATGTATAAAGATGTCTACTAGGTAAGATTTTCGCCTTCATCTTGCCGTTAACTTTATGTTTCGATAAAATTAAAAAAATCCCATAACGGAAAATCCGATAAAATTATAAAATTCACAAATATGTCGTTACGAAAATTGCTCCAGACAGCATTTTATGCTTCATTAATCACCAATAGAATAACATATTATCATATGCATGAGTTTCAAAAATTTCCCCTTCATTGAAATAATTTCCCTTTTTCGAAAATTTTTAGGAAATTTTTTATACACATTTTTCATTACTACAAATAATATTTAGTATTTTTAGGCATTTATATTCATAACAGAAGGTTGCAAAGAGGAGTTGTAATCGCCTAAAATTAAACTATATCTCACAAAAGCAAAATAAAATATTTTATTTAAATACATTTATTTCGAAAAGTTTTTATTTCATTCAACATTAAATCTTGTTCTTGTATTCTACACTTTATCTCATGCTTTATTTTCTGTAGCATACTTTCCCTGCGCAAAATGGCAGTAGGAGAAATACAATATTAAAAAGGATTTAGACTGTCACCGGAGATAATTGTTTTGCTTAATTGTTTTAATTTTATTATTTAGAAATTCAGTGCCAGTATTTTTTTTCCTCACAATATTATAATTTCAACAGACCCATGAACACGGGAGCTGTCAAATATATAATTGAAGAATTAATTTGTTAATGATTCTGTCATTTTTAATTAAAGCATACTTATAGGAGATTATGCAGCGTTTATATTTTTACAGTTAATAAAACATTTTTTAAATTTAAATTTTAGAATTTTTTTCTCTGAAATTCCTTTAAAAAGCTTTTTTACCAACTTCCATCGTATGTAAATTGTAATAGTTGTAAACTTTGTTTACATTTACATAAGTTTACAAAATACACACTTGCCACAAATAAACACACACACGCACACAAACACGCACACACACATGCTAATATAACAACTATTTGTATTAGTGTAACAAGACAGAAGTCTATTTATTATGCTTAACCGTATACGAGGGTGAGTTCAAAACCATAAACTTTTATTTACTTTATTTATTTTTAGCACAAATGCAATACAGCAAGAACCAGTCTTATATTACAGTGACGGGTAAAACTTTGCCATACATAATTTCATAAAAATCAAATAAATTCCAAATATTTTACACTAGTAATTAGTGGTTTGACATGTGCATTAACATAATGAAACCCAAAAACTTGCAGTGTAGCAGGCCTTAAGCTTCTAGAAAAAAAAACTGCACTCATGAAGAATATAATCGAACGGCAACACATTGAAGTGTCCGTTCGAAACAATTCTCGTATTCTATTTCATAATAAAATATGTAAAAAAATAGAAATTGTTATCATATTCAACTGACCCACTTAATAAAATGTTTTAAGCAAAAACTTACTTCATTATTAAAAATGAAAGTGTAGCTTCTTGCGAAAACAGCTGTGCTGCTGTGATGTCTTAGTTGAACATTTAAATTGACAGTGGACTTTTCCTTATCTCTTGAACTGTTTATTGTTCGCTTTCGACATTTTCTCCAGCTACCCTCGCTTATCTGGTTGAGCGTTTTATGTTCGTTAGTTGACTAAAATGTCAAAAGTTTTTGTCATTGAAAATAAACCATATTTACATAATATGCAGAATGTATCTATTGCAAATATGTGCGAACGCATGTACATATTAAATACTTCAACATTCAAATAATCCAGCTAAAAGGTGTTTTCATTATTTACAATTTCAGCAGCAAAATTCACATGCTGGCTGGTGTAACTCACATGCGAGCGTAGTGGTCTCTTAAATCATTTGCAACACATGTTTGTATCTCATTCTTGCTTTTTAGAGTTAAGGTTAGATTGAAGGGCACGCCTGAAGGGAAGTTCAGTCACACAGTCCTTGAAAGGATTTTCTACTTTTTTTCTTTTGCTCTTCTCTACTTTTTATATGAGAACATTTGAAATAGAAGAAAAATTCTACTGCATGTGAAACTGTCTGCGATGAGCCCTCCAGATTGCCAGTTTGTATGTGAGCATGTGCTAACAAGAGTTTTCATATAAACTTATTATTGTTCTTTAGCCGCATTTAAATATTTAAATTGCAGAGGACAAGTCTTTGGCAAACAGTTGAACATGAACTCTTTTATTGTTTTTTATGATTTCAGGAATATTTTTGCGAAAATCTTTAATTTTATTTAATATCAAAAAGTGAGTTTTCAACAACTTCCTTTTTGACAAGCACCGGTTTTGACAGCTCTGCTGTTTTCGTGTAACACATGTTGCCGTTAAACATGTTCAGTTTGGTTTATAATTTAGTCATGGATCGTCTCACAAACGCACAACGTTTGCGGACTGTTGAATTTTTTGTTATCGAAATTCATGCTCAGTTAAGAAGGTGCATGAACGATCATGCTGCTTCATCTATATATGTATCCATGGGTGGTATATGTATTGAGGAATCAGAAGCTCTCGATGTTCTGGGCATGAAAATGCAGAGTGATTTTTCACATTTTAAAGGAAGCCTTCAAGAGCCTCGCCTTCCTCAGATGGTTTAAGACATGCTTCACTGCGCCTGATCTCCTCGCTATTTATAGGACTAGCATCCGTCCGAAAATGGAATAAAACTGTCACGTATGGGACGGGTCTTCAAAGTCCATTTTGAAGCTGCAGGCCAGTGGTCTATAACCGCTTTTCAAGGCAACGTTCCTTGATGTTGATTCACCCAGAGATGTCGTGCGACTGACAAAAAAATATGTTTGAAAGAATGTAAACTAAAAAGCGAACTTTTGAAGGTGTTGGTGTCTGGATGGCCTCACTGGAAATCGTTGTTTATAAGGACTACTCATGAGGTAGCCCGTTTGGTTTTATATCAACCAGCGTATGCAAGCACTTATTAGATCTGATTCTGCAGTGCTTGACAAGGACTAGTAGAGTGAACTGCCTTAAAGGAATCCTTGACATTCTGCTGGAAGGCAAGCAGGGCAACAACGTACACTCAACAATCAGCTTTCAAAAAATTTTATATTAAAATGCAACCTATAAAGCAGTGTCCCCCATTAATTTAAGATTTCTTTCCCACAACAACTTGCACAACCATTTCTAATGCCAACTCAGTTTATTTTTATAAATTATATATAAAATTTATTTTCCTGCCAGCAATTATGCGTTGGCTCATAAGCACTTCTTGCACTTGTTCCACATCTTCAATTCCAAATTTCTTTAGATAATTTCAATTAAAATTAAAAAATATTTTTCAAGCCCTCATGCCAACATTCGTTCCCCTCTGGCATTCAATGCCTAGAATAAAGTCGAGAATGTCATAAAATAAATTAACATGCGATATTTTTTCTTTTTATGCGAAAAGAATGAATTTCTCTTCTTGTTTTTTTTTTTTTTGGTACAAGTCTGTGCAAAAGTATTCGTGTATTCTAGAATGTGTAAATTGTCACAACCTTAAACTTGTTTATGAATGTAAGAGAGCTTTTGTCGGCATGAGAGGCGGGAGGATGGAGGGGTGAGAAAATCATGTTGTGTACATCTTTAATAATGCAAATAAGACAAGCATGATACAGTGGAGTTGGAAGGAAATATCAGAATATTTTTCTTTTGCTTGGGAAAATAATATTTTCTTAAAGTTTTAAACATCAAACTTCTTATTCACAGAAAATATATTTGATTGTTTATAAGCTGTTTATAAGACAAATTTTCTATACGAAATAATTTAATAATTTTCCGTACGAAATTTGTTTTATAAGCAGCTAATAACTATGACATAATTTTTATAAATAAGGCCTCAAATTATTGAAAAAAAAACTACTTAAATGATATAAAAAAACATTTTTAGCTTCTCTATGTGTGTGATTTTGTATGTGTGTGTAGGTATGTAACACGCTTATAACTTTCGAAGAGCAGAACAGGTTCAAGAGAGTTCTTTCGAACTTAAATTTTCTGTGAAAGCGAACCGATTCGAACCATTTGAAATCAAGAAATCTCAAAATAGAATTTAAAAATATGAATTTTTAAAGAGTTTTATATTTTCAACAATTTTTTGAACGGCTTTACTAGACGATTTTATATATAATCAGCTCATGACATTGAAAACTTGTCTCTCCTGACGAAAAACGAGTTGTCTCTGTTATTAGTGGGGAGTGCGATTTGTGCGAAAAGCGTGTGGCTTGCAAAATTCAGCGATTTGAGGGCACAATTCCTTTTAAAACACCTGAAATTTTTCATTAAAATGTGCAAAAATAATTTAATTTTTTATTTAAGATTATTCGAATAAATTTTCTCATTCTTTATTCGCTCGAAAGTTCGAATAAAAGTTTAAAATTATTCGCTTGTTCGAACCAAAAAAAATTTTGCGAAATTTTATTCCACCGATTATAAAATCCGAATAATTGACAACACTGTTACTTTTTCATCTACTCAAACAACTCACACAAACAGAGATTATTTTCACATTCAGATCAACTAACGGTTAGACAGTCGCTCATACCCCGCCACATTCGTAGAGACAATCCCATTCTCACACTTATATTTTTTTTTAATTGTGTGTAACAATAAAAATTGTACGTATTTCTCTCTCCACACTTTTTTAGAAAAAGAAACAGATAATAAATGAAAAATATGTTGAAAGAAATTAATGCATAAACACAGAAACAATATGAAAACTGTTCTCAAGCACAAGGGCTGCTTAGAAATTCTCCTAGGGGAGGAGGGGGAGGAGCTATCAGACAGTTGTTACAAACGCTGTGGCATTGGCAGACAGGAAAAGAAAATCAAAGAGATCTTTTTTTTTTTGTTACACTTTGATTGTTTGCTAACACTTGATGAAGGCAAAGTTTTGCCGTTTGAATGTTAATGTTTGTTATTGCCGCCAGTAATTATGATTGAAGGCCAGGGATTCCCAAATAGAAGTATTTTTCCAGCGGCTGCCAGTCATTTTAGGGGAATCAAATGTTGATAAGGAGGTGATATAATACTGAGGCAACAGGGCAATAACATAGAAATCCAGGTCTATTTTTTCTTTTCGTCTCGGATCAGCACTCAGGGCTCGACCGCTATAAGTGCAATGCTTTGAACCAGACCTAGAAAGTAGGGGATGGTGTATTGAGAGGACACATGACGACAAATTACTTTCTACTTCGCTATTGAACTTTAGCTGGAGGTACCGATAAAAGGGGTGGCCCTTACTCTGGTGCATGTCGGTGGCAACAAATTTTTCCCCAACTCTGTTCGAACCCCTAACCAAAGAGATTTGCGAGACCACAACCTTTTCTTAAGCTTCAAAGTTCCGATTTCTATTGCTGAGGTTTTTTTTTTTTTTTAGGACCGGCACTCAGGGGATGACCCCTACTCATGCACACATTGTGCTGGAACTAGGAAATTTGGTTGTGAGAGGGAGTAGTGTCTATGAACATTCGATTTGAATTTCTCCATGCTATATACGGCAGGAAAGACCTCCGCAGGGAGTTTGCTCCACATACGGGCAGTACGGGCAAAGAATGAATTTTCTCTGTAATACGTAGTACGGTTCACTGGCAAATCAACCACATATGGGTGTGATCGAACTATAGCGCGTGTTGAGCGTATAAAAGTGCGCGTTTCGGGAAAGAGGTCCCTGACTTTAATGCACCAATTGACGTTAGTAGCCACCTGGGCGCTGCTGGTATCTGATTAATTTGGAGATCAACAGTTCGCCAGTCTTTGGAAGCATCAAACGGGTCATCATTTTCGCTTCGGATATTTCTCTTGACTAAAGACTTTGTATAAGTAGAGGCTGATATCTCCTTCAGTCTAACGGCAGGGTGTCAATTGAAAATGAGAGGAGTGGGCCGCCATGAGACACTTGAATCAGTAACCCAGCGGAAATACTGATAATTTATTGGAGCTATACAAACAACATTATTATCGAATGCAACTCTACAGAATCTGAATATGAAACGCATCAAATATTGCCGATATCGGTTATTATGACGTTTTAGACATCGAATTTTGGAAAACTGCAGGTTCAATGACACCACGGGTAACAAAAGCGTGCCGAATATTATTTTTCCGGCCTGTGTTTTTTATAATTTTAAGCAGTTTGTTATCGCTTTAAATAAATTAATTCCAAATTGTCTTATGAAGCTATAAAATCAGAAGAGTATTTCGTCGGAGGCAGCCACCCCCCAAAAAAATACTTAAAAAGCTGCCACCCTGAAAACAACTTTAAATTAATTTCTTTTCCCCAGAAAAATGTCTGAAAGAGGGTGGGGGAGGGGGAGGTTTATTGAAATTAAAAGAAAACAAATTTTATTGTGCATCATTTGCATGTAATTGACATTTGAGTTTAATTTCAGCAACATTTTACGAATATTTCTTTTCTTTATTATTAGATTTTGTGTGTTTATCTCCTTCAGGATTCGTCTCATGTTGAAGCGTATTATTTTATTTATTGCTATTGTTATTTTTAGAAGAGTGAGTACTGCTCGTATGTTGGAAGACAAAACTAAAGCTCCCAGCAAATTTGTATCTTCTGCAATAAAGCGGTGTTACGAATGACTGCATGCAAAGTTTTTTTTTTTTGTACACACGCATGAAAAATATATTTGCCGACAAACATTCTTTATGGTGGAAACTACGCACAACTGACAGCGATGTGTAGAACCCAACAATAAATATTAATTTATAATCACAAACTGTTGTTCTTTCCAAACGACATGATTTTTGTTCAAACTTTTTGCTGACATAAAAACTCATTCCGTTCATGGTAACTGACATTAAAAGTCTTACACTAGAAATAATTTTATATTCTGTGGACTTCTTATTTATTTTATTGAAATTTTCAAAAAAGAAATTTTAGTTAAAGGTTCCCGCAAGATCTGCATTAGCTCCAGTACAATGTCCATGGGAACTATATAAAATTCCCTTAATGATTACCATTGAAATTACACCAGCGAGCGTGATTAAGATGATGTTGATGTGTTATAAAGTTTTTATTTAGTGATATTTTTAGCGTACTCACTCAGGTGAAAAATTAAAAATTCCTAAAAGGACTTTTTGCAAATCTCATAATCGGTATTTTTCAAAATATTTCAGTGTTTTAACATTTTTACTTAACAACATATTCAGCGCACCAACTCAGACGAAAAATTAATAGTTCCCCGCAATTCCCAAAATATATTTTACAAACCCCAGAAATTGGTATTTTTACAATATTTTACAGCGTTACAACATTTTTGTTTAGTGATATTTTAAGGGCATATTAATCAGGCAAAAAGTTAAAAGTTCCTCGCGATTCCCAAAAGAACTTTTGCAAATCTCATAATCGGTATTTTTCAAAATATTTCAGTATTTTAACATTTTTACTTAACAACATATTTAGCGCACCAACTCAGACGAAAAATTAAAAGTTCCCCGCAATTCCCAAAAGAAATTTTACAAATCCCAGATTTGGGATTTTAGCAATATTTTTGCGGAGATTTTTTTTTTCTTAAATTTTTTTATATGTTTATAAGAGCACTTTAAGTTAGTTTGAAAAATTTTCATTTCTGGACATAACTATATATATATAATAATATAAAAACATATAAAAATATATACAAATAAATACCATTTTCCGCAAAATGCGGAAATAATGGAGATTTTCCAAAATTTCCTCTAAGGAGAACAGTACAAAAAAAAAAAAATATATATAAAAAACTTGTTGGGGCCAGTAGCCCATAAATGGAAATTCATATGGCATTATTTACATATTTTTCCCAAAATCCCCCAATGTGCAACGTTACTAGGAACAAAACCGTAAAATTAAAGAAATAAGAATTGAAGAAAAAATAATTTCATACATAAAAATGGAATAAGTTTTTTATCTTCTATTCTCTTTCTATAGATGCGAACGTTTCACTGGGTGTTTGTTTAGTTATCTGACCAACTGTCCACCCACTCAATCCCACACGCACGCAAAAACAATCTAGTGCAAGTTGTCTTGTCGTTACTTTTTTATTGTTCAATTTGAATTGTTAATTTGTACGCGCATTTTCAGTTCAAATTTTTTATGCCACTGAATGGCATGAGCGTTTTTTTACTTTTTTTTCGAGGCAGAGTCATGAAGTAGTGAAATAAGAAAGTCAATTTTTACTTCGCCATTGGGTTTTTTTTTTTGCTACAGATACCGAGGAAGGGGAGTTCTATGCCTTTGTCAAAGGGACGAGCCGACCAGAAGTAGTACAATCCTGCACTCATGCGGGTCAAAAAAAATCAACACCACATTCATGACTGAGCGCGGAGTCTAACTCGGGATCTGAAGCATCGTAGTCTTGTGTTCAGTCCTTCGGGCAACTGCACGCTCACGTTGTGCACGTTATAAAATTAAGAGACCTGCTTTAATTGTGCACTTAAGTGATCTCAATCAGATTAATCGCTCTCTTCCTCCTTCTGTAGTGCTTCGAGTTTTTTTGCGATCTTGCCAATTCATTATCTCTCAGGATATCTTTTTGGAACTGGTTATTCCGAACCAATTTTTTTTTTTTGCACCATATTCTTCTTTGAAACATCGCTTTCTAACTTCTTGGCTCATAATTTACTTTGGTTTAGCACAACAATGGGAAGAAGTGCTGTAATAAGAGACGGCCGACTAGATTTTACCGCAGGATTTTATTTCCTTGTCATGTTTACAAAAGTTAAGTTGACTATCGTTCACACAACGATTGCACTCCTTTAAATGATCTCCTTCAAAAAGTTGTTTTTGTATTTCTTTTATTTTTGCACTTTATTATTGTGCCTATTGTTACTGCTGTTCGTATTTCTCACACGTTTATTTATTTTTGTTCTGTGTTTGTTTGTTGTCATCGGCTGTTTGGCTGGATGTGAGTGTCCGTGTGTGTGTGTCTGTTTGTGTATTGAAAAGCCGGAGACCGAGATCGAGAACAGTAACAGATATTAAGCCTATTTATGACACAAAAATGTTCAAGTATGCATGTTTATTGTTGTCGTTGTTGTTGCTGTTATAGTTTTACAGTCGTGCTATTTCATCTTGTAGACTTTTCATGCTCTCGTTATTTTTAAAAAACATCAAAAAATTTTATTTAATGCGCCTGAAGGCAGTGATGTACAGAGTTAAAGTCAAACAAAAAATAAAAAAATAAAAATAAGTGAAAGTTTATTTATTTCGATGGATTGTTAAGTGGTTAATGAAAACACCAGGGAGAGTGAGTACTTTTACAAACTGTTTGACAGTAAAAGCAGGTAAGAAATAAAAGTTATTTTCCAATTATATTTTTTTTTAATATTCCACGACTTTTCATTGCATTTCTATAATGCTTTTTAATGCATTTTTATAATGCTTTATCAAAATTCGTATCAAACTGTTATACCGGCAATTTAAAACATGTACTCATTGCTTGCAAAACATTCTAGGGCTACTATTTTCATTTCGCTATCATATGAAAACTTAAAAACTACATTAACGATTTAAATTTTACTACAGGTCTTTTCTTCAAAACTGTTATATTAATTTTTTCGGCTAATTGCTGAAATGCTGTTATAATAAAACAAATTGTATCAATTTCCCTAGATATTCATTTTACTAGTTTAACAATAGTACAAATTTTCAAATAAATTTAAGGACAATCAACATTTCTAATTGTATAACAGTTGAAATATTAGCTTTTTTTTTATAAATGTATCACTTTAACTTAAAAACTGCCGTTTAAAAAAGTTTCTTTATCTTAGATTTTATATATTGTACCTATTTTTGCATTTTTCTTAACTGTTATACTTGGTATAACAGTTGAAAACTTTTCTGTTTTTAGTACCTCAACTTGAATAATGAAGTGATTTGCGAAGATTTTTATTATATCCAGATTTTTTTCTGTTATAACACTGTTATACCAAAATAACAATACTGTTATACTATTATAGAATAATTATCCAAAAATTTATACAGCTCAAATCTTTATGAAATTCTTAATTTAAGTGAAATATTGGGTCCCATCTTCTTTAAGGTTGTTTCTCTCTGGTCGTGATTACCTTTTATTTACTCGCAGTGGCTGGTTAGTTTCTTTTATTCAAATTGGTAAATTTGATTAAAGCTAACAAGTGTGGAGGCTCAGCAGGTAGCTACTTTTTACTTGCATCTTATTTAAGAACACTTTAATATTCTGTACAGCAGCAAAATGTTTGGAAAAAATTTTATTTTTCAACTGTTTTCCATTTTTCGCGTTATTTGTTTTTGTTTTTTTTTTTTTGCTTTCATTAATTTTGATTATATAGACATGCATTCGTATAATTTTTTGGGAAAGCTAACAAACTAATATGATAGACTCTGATTAAACATGGAAATTGGAAAGACTTAAGCGATATTAAACTGTTATACACCTGAAAATATAAGCATAATGTTTGATTACTTTTAATTCGAAGCAATATAAATATCTTTGAGTCCGCCTTTATAATCTTTCATATGCAAACTGTTATATTTATTTTCCCATTTCTTTTTAAGTAAGTTAAGCCGTTTACTGTTATACGAGCACATTTTAACATATTATGTCTTCTTTTTAAATTTTATTTAATTTATATTTCACTTTCATTTGTTTCCTTAACAGAATTCTCAATAGTATTTAACTGTTATATAACGTTACATGTCGTACATAAAGTATACTAAATGTCTAAGCCCTTCTATACATTAGAACTAACTTTTTTTGCATATACGTTTTTATATCCTTTTCTGTTTGAATTAATTTCATGAAATTTGTTTAGCACTGCGGCTAAAAAGAAGTGTTAAAGAGCTTATGAAAGCTGTATAACAGTAGTATTAAGCTGTATAAAAGTTAAATTTAAGTGCAAAGCAAATAAATTTAGCTTTATAACAATACAATTTAATCAAAATGTAACTTATTATATGTGTATAACACTTGACTCAAACTGTTATACAGTTATAATAACCTTCCATGCAAATATTTCTCACTCGAGACATATTAGTTAACCTTAGAAAAATTGTATTTAACCAGGTATTGAATAATATGGTTATTATTAAATCCACTAAAGCCAAAATTTTGTAGAAAACACAAAGTAAAGCCCTCTTTAACATTAATTATTTATAAACTTTTATCATAAATTCTGGACTATTTGCCTTTGATTAAAAATGGTATGAACGAACAGCGAACATTAGCCTTTGCCAAGATACCTTTTTGAGTTAAAAATATAAAAACGTTATTGAAAATTTATCAAAGCAAAAAATAGCTGGCCAGTAAAAGATAATCTATCTTAACTTTTGTGAACATTCACAAAAGAGTTTAATAACTGCAAATTTACAACACTCCAACGCATTCAGTGGCTTGTGTTTTATGTGAAATGGAGCTGCCTTTTAAACCCAAAACTTTTTATAATAAAATAAAAATAAAAAAGAACTGTCCTCTTTCTCCTCATGGCAATAACGTTCATAATGTAGACATTTAAAAAATATATTATTAAAAAAGAATCTGCCAAAATAAATACACAATATTAAAGTAAAAGCCTTGTTCTACTTAAAAAAGGCAACCAATTTTCTACATATTTTTTTATAGTTGCTGGCTCTCTGTAGTATAAGAGTGTACATGTTTTTGGTATATGGTATCTATTTAGCCTTAAAAAGCCATGTTATATAAATACTCGCAAAGTATATACTGAGTTATATATTTCCATATTTATGTAGGTTTGTGTGTGTATGTGAGTACATACAAATATGTTGTGTACTTCGGAACAGAAGATGTTGAAATAAAAAATAAATTGTTTGCCAATGTCTGGTTTTTAATTTTTAATAGTTTTTCTTTTTTTGCTCTGCTCAACCTTGTTAAGGTATTTATTTTTTTCCGTTGTGTTGTCACTGCAGGATGACAAGGATTTAATCTAGTTAAACGATGTAGAAAACTTGCAGAAACCATTAGTATAACAAATTAATTAAAGTCATAATTAAAATTACAAATTAAGTGAACATACAAGTTTTTCGTTTAAATCTGTTCGTTAAAAATAGTTAAAATAAGGCAGCAGTTTTATGTTTTTGTAACTGTTATACTTAAATTTAATTGCAAGTAATTAAGTTTATTAAACTGCTATATGTAAGTGGAAGATGTGTAATTATAATAATTATGAAACTGATTCAGTTTTGCTTAATTTCAGCATTTAAAATCGTTAGCTATTGCAGAAGAGAAGCCAAATATATACCGTTATACTACAGTAGTATACCAAAAATGGAAAAATCGTAAGTTAACGAAACTGATATAATAATTTTTCTTCTGTTTTAGCATACTTGTGACAGGAAACATATCTTCATAACATTTTCATAAATGGTCTAGAAAAAATATATTTTATTTTATTAAGACTTTTAAAGCAAAAAAAATTTGTGTATCACAGTTAATCGTAATTATTATACAATTTTTATATGGCTGTTAACATTGTATTTCCGAAAAATATTTGTCAAAAAAGTGATATATCATATGCTCAAACTATTTCAAAGTAGTATAACAGTTACTTACATTGTACAAAGAAGTTGTTATTGTATTTTTAGATATGAACTTAATAGAAGCAACTAGTAAGACTTTAAAATGTTATATACGGCGGCATTTGTATATCAGTATAGATACGCACACGCAAGTGTTATACTTAAAAACAGTTTCAGACTATTAAAAATTTTTGACGCATCAAACACTTTTAATTTACTATGAAACACTGTTACGAATATTGTAATTGTTGCATTCTAACAATTTGAATAGCTCAAAACCGTTTTATTTATTCTATTAAAATCAGTGTTGCAATAATTATAATATTTCCCCATGTCAATAAATTACGAATAGATTTGCCAAGCAAAAATATCCAGTTGTCACATGTCCAATTACAGTTCCATGCAGCTGAAAGGGGAATCAAAATTAAAGCAAATTTCATTACGTTCAAAACGGCATGTCAAAGCAAAACTGATGCCCCAAATGATGCAGCAAAATAATTATGCATACGAGTAGAACTAAATAACACGGCATTAAAATTCAGCGAAAATTATAAACACTAAATAATGTTTAACATTTATTGAATTTATCTATCGGCAATAAAAATCTATTTTAAAATGGTTTAGAATCAACTACACAAAATCAAATAGAGCAGAGCTGGGCAAATATATTAAAAGAAAGAGGAGACAATACATGATGAACAGACAGACAGACATAGCCTCAGATCAAGAGTCTTATTTTATCGTTTAAATTATGGTAAAAATAATTTTTTTTATTTATGTAACTTGTTTGAAGAAATTGTGCTTGAAATTGTATTTTCATTAGGGAAGAGGCTTTTATTACATAAAAACGAATGAAACTGTTTCGAAGCCTGTGCTTAAGATATTTTTTAAGACTTTTGAGTACTAAAAAATAGCTTTTATAACATTTCATAGCACTTGTGTTAAGAACTCAAGCAGCCCACACGTGTATAACAGTTTTAGATTTATTATAAAAACTGTTAAGTGGTTAAAAAGCAGTAAAAATGTTTATTTATTTATTTTTCTACCATTTAGAAGAATTCTTAGCATTATAACAGTTTTATAACAGTTGAGAAAACTGTTATACAAAATGAAAACTTACAAATCGAGCTATTTTATGTGCCATAATAACACCAATGTTGATATATAAAATATTTTCTATATCTTTACCAACTAATGGGTGTTTTTTAAGAGCTTCACTATCGATAATTATACTTTGATAGCTAAGAATGTCAAATTAATTTTTGTAAATTGTGCAAGTCATAGGCAATCGTCTAAGATTAGAACAAAAATTCTAAATCATGGAAATTTTCTAAAGTTAGAAAACTATTGAACGTAACGGCCATCCCTGTAGTTAACTTCAAAACTCTTGGGTCTTTTTGGGACACCCTGTATAATATTTATTTTGTCCTTTTTTCTCCTTCTTTTAGGTTCTTTATGCTACAATAGATATCCCCCTTTTAGCTCCACCTCTGTTTTCCATCAAAACAAAAAGCATTTTATTCAACTTCATAGTTATTTACAGTTGATGGAAAATTACAAAAGTTTTTTTCATTATCGCCCGAATTGATTATATTTATCTTCATGCAAATAAAATAAATTCGAAACTAAAGTGAAGAGAGTTTAAAAACTAAAATCTACTTTACACGAACACACAAAAAAACTGATAATATTTATAGAGTGTGGGGCAGCAAAACGAGGTACCACAAGAAATTTGTATTAAAACGTGCCACAAAGAACAAAAAAAAAAAAAAAAAAATACGAACTGTTAACAACAAAAAACCCCAGATAAAAAATTAATGGCCACTAACAAATTTCTTTATTTCCAATATTCATACAGCGATTGTTAACATCCGTTTGGCGGAAGCGGGGGTAATTTTTGTGTTCCATAAAACATTGAAGATAATCCCTTCTCAAAATCGTTTTTGTTTTGCGTGCCACTGTTTGCTTGTTGGCTGTTTATTTGTTGGTATTAATTTAAAAGCACTGAAATATAGATAAAACAATTTTTTGGGGGCTAATAGTCCGAGTGCTAGCGCATTTAGTTCGCAGCACGAAATCTTTTTTTAATTGTTTCGAGATTCTTTTTTTTTTTTATATTTCATTTCATTTTGATAGTTCAAAGTTTGTGTTGTTTGCTTGTTCACTTATTTATTTATTTTTTTTTCTTCCATATAAAATTTTGTGTTATAAAACTTGGACTAGCCAAGTTAACTTTATTTTAGCGCAAAATACTTATTTACAAGTCGAAGAGTTGTAGATTGTTCATTTGCAAATGTTTTTAATGGCAAACTTTTTCCTCAAAGTGTTTAATTTTTGATTTTGTTAAAGAAAAACTAACGAAAAGTTTTTGTGATTTTTTTTATTTTATTTTTTTCAGTGGATGCAGTGAAATGGATGTTAAGTAATGGCTGGATTATTTTGGAAAACTATTTAAAATTCATTAGAGTAATTAATTCGAAAGAGAAATAAAGTTGCCGGTTTTTTTTATTGAGTTTCGAATTCAATACACTTTTCGCATGCACAAACATTTTGAAATTGAATTACATGTTACTCAAGCGTCTCGGCGGTCAGGGTTCCGTTAAAGATAAAATTTCCAGCTTATAATTAATACTAAAAGTGTTCTTAAAATAGCACTCATACCGTGCACAGTGGACCTTTTCGTGAGAAGGCGGCCAAAACTAATTTTTTTTACTATCACCTACAATTGGTGATGTAAAAGTTCATTCGAAAGTAAACACTTGTATACCTCGGGAACAAAAAATTGAAACTATATTTATGTTTTTGACCGCCTTCTCACGAAATGGTCCACTGAGTGAAGTGTGATTTATTGCAGTACAATTCGTGTAAAACACTATTCGTATTTAAATTTACGATTTCAGCTAAAGTCTCAAGGCCTTATTCACAAAAAATATATATTCCTCTTATAAACTGCTTATCAAGAAAATTTCGTGCAGTTGATTTATAAGCAGCTTATAAACAGAAAATATTTTTAGTGAATAAGGCCGGCAGAATATATGGCAAAGAGTGGATTTATTATTTCGTCTGAAATACCATTTTATTTTAAAGTGTTAACATCGGCAGTGAAGAAACAATAGAAAATAAAAAGCCTTAAATATATCGTCCCAATTTTCTTATATATAGGGTGTTTTTTATAGAGTGCTACAACTTTGAGTTGGCAGCACTGCTTTATTTGACCGCCCATTTAACAGCTGGATCGATTTACACTAGAACAACGCGTGCAAATTGTGGAAATTTTTAATCAAAATAATGGTTTTGTTCGTCAAATTTATCGTGCACTTCTTCCATTCAAAATTTTATTTTCCGATGACTCCCATTTTTGATTGAATGGGTACGTAAATAAACAGAATTGTTGCATTTGTCGAAACACCATCACATCCACAGAAAATTACCGTTTGGTGCTCTTTTTGGGCTGGCGGAGTCATTGGCCCATATGTCTTCAAAAACGATGATGGTCAAAATGTTACTGTTTGTGAAAATTGGTGTTCCAGATAGCGCCTTGTATGCGCCAGCCGTGGCGGTCACATGGCCGAAATAATATTTAGACATTAATGTCATACAATTTTCTATCCAATTAAGACCGTTTTATTGATATCAAAAATATATTACTATGTTTTATAATGATTTAAACTTGTATCACTCCATATAAAACATCTTTTACATAGTTGGTGTGTTCCCCACACTCTCCAGCTCTGGAACTGTGTCTTTGTCTACTCAGATTTCTGATTCTAATTCATTTCTTTAAAAAATATAAAGCAAGACTAGTGGAGGGGCAGCGGCACTGGTCTCTAACTTCCTGACAAACTTAAACAGTCTGGCGAACATAATGCCCATCAAAATGTCATTCTTCTTAGGAAGTACAGGAAGGTTTGACAATGGGGGAGGACAGCCCCTAAAATGTTTCCTGCTTCAGGATATCGCAAAGAGACAAAATCCTCCGTGGATTTTCGATTCGATTGCGTCGAAGAGACAATAGATCTAAGGCCTCACCTAACATCGAGCTTTAGCACCTTTTTTCTCATGATCCAGCATGCTCGCGAATGCTTTTTTTTGCTTTGGTTAATTACTTCTTACTCATACTATAAAACGCCTCATAGTAGGCAACATTTTGCTAATATTCTAATTTATGATTTTAATTCGAAATCATAATTCCCTTAAATTTTATAAAAATTTTTACTGAAACACACAAAAATCTCAATTTTTTTTTTCAATTACCTGCATTATTATTTTAGTTAGTCTTCTTTTGGAAGTCTTTCTATTATTTTTATATATTTCATCTCAGAAGTCTCATATTAATTTTCCAGCTTTTCTTAGAGTTTTTGTAATAATTTATTTTCCAGTGATGCAGTTTAAAGTACAACAGCAGCAAATTGATTACACATAATATCCGTTTAAATAGCAATTTATCATACACACTCACTCAATTTTCAAAATATATATATTTTTTTATTATTATTGTCATTATCTTTATACAGCCTTGTACTAGACAGACAATACTGAAGCAAAACTTGTGCTTTAAGACAAAAAAAAATTCAATTCATATATATATTTTATTTGAGAAACCAAAAGATATATCAGCCATAGATTCACCCACTTAAATTGTACCAAAAAGCATTTATTAACTTGGCCATATTAAAAATTTGGTACAATTATTTTTTCATTCTTATTGTTCAGAAAAATTTTTACAGCTTTTTTGGAGTTGTTACAGTGGCGGCTGGCTTGTATAACACTTTCTAGACAAAAAGGCGTCAAGTAGTTCTTAATGCTCTTTTTTAACTTGTTTAGTTAGTTTTTTTTTTGTTTTTGTTTTTGCTGCACCGTATTTAACCAGCCATGAGAACAAAACCGCACGTTTTATAAAACGAAATTTCCAGGAGTCCAAACAAAAAGAAAGTTCTAAAAAATATATGTCAGCCAGTATTTTTAGAAGTTCTGAACACACACTCTGACTGTCACTTTTACTCCAACTGGAATAAAAAACACCGTGAAATGAGTTCTATAGTGGAGTATTAAAAATAAAAACAAATAAACAATCGCTTAACCCGAATTTCGTAGGAAGAAGAAAGTGTTTTCACAACGAAAATTATCGACGACCGTACAGTTTGAGATCTTAGCGGCAACTGGCAAAAAGTTAGAGTGCAATTTAAAGCAGCAGCAGCAGCATCATCATCGTCATCATCATCATCATCTTCGCTTTCGCCATCAACATCAGCAACAAACACATCGTCTTTGTGGAATAAATAAAAACAACACAAATGAAAATGTTGTAAAAAAACTACAATAAATGTTTAGAAAAGGCAGCAAAGACAAACAACAACAACAAAACCCGTAATTACTTGACTCCTCTACAGAAAAGGGAACAAAAGCAAAACACAAAATGCCGATTAGAGAACCCAAACAATTTACAACAAAAAAAGTGAAAAAAGTAACAAAATCAAGCAAAAACAAAAAGAGACTTATTGCACTCAGTTAACAGTGGCGTGTGTGTGTGTGCAGCAGCGTTGCCAGAACCAGGGTCTTAACAATGTTTTTAATTATTTCTTTTTGCTTAACGGTTAAATTCTTAACATGTACACAAAAATGTCAAGCGAATATATCATATTCAAGGGCCCTCCCCTCAGCCCCTTATCAACGCTCACGACCAACTTACTTCTATATAATTATATATATGAAACGTCATTTCTATAGAAATAACTCTGCGGTATAAGTTAATTCCAATGCCTTCAAAGTAACATTTCTACGACTGCTGAATATGGTTGTGGCAATAATTTTTCTGAGATGTGTGTGGCGGACCCCGTATATACCACAAAATCCCTTAAACGAAAATCTTGATAAAATTCGAGGCATTTCTTTCTTTAACTGTAATATTATATTGTTGCTCACAACTAAACATTACACGCACACATTAACCCACACTTAAATATTTTATTATTATCACTTTTTTAATCTTTTCAATTTAATAATTTTTTTCTTTAATTTATCATTTCTCCCCCCATATAATGATTTTCTAACAAACTTTCTGGTAACGCTGGTATGCCATAACAGAAAGTAGATGTACCGTTAACATGCACTCACTCGTTTGTTGATGCAAACGTTGCTCATTTTTAAAAACACAGGCACACTCACTCATACATATTCACTCTTGTAGTTTATATAAGCCGGCATTTGATACGAAATTCTGTAGCAAAACAAGGAATACAGAATAAATAGCCAGAGAATTTTAAATACTATGAAAAACAAACAACTCTGGTCTCTCTTTATTCTATTGCACTAGTTGAGGTAGTGGGAGCACGTGTTAAATTTAAGGGAGCACAATACAAATTCCTTTTCTAGCGCCTAAAAGCAGTTGATATATTTTTTAACTTAAACTCCTAAATAATATTGCACGTGTGAGCGAATATAAAATAATTCTATGCTAATAATATGTATTTATTGCATGAGCTCCAACAAAAAGAAGAGTACAAGAATGTAACGTCATCGATTTACATTTCTTTATATATAAGAGCACTAAAACGAATACTTTTTTGCTATAAAAAACAAAAACATTTTTCTACTCGCCTTCTGAATTTTGTGCAAAAATCGAGACATGGGCAAGTCAATAGTTGATATATGAGCACATGCAAAGCGTTGGCATATTTGAGGTTAGGAAGCAAATTTACTTAACAACTCACTATCTTTTTGAAAAATTCACTCGAATTGAAGCCAGTGTAAAGTAGGAATATGGGGATTTACTACGGAATATGACGTCGGGCAAATATCGTCCACTCTTTGCGAAAAGCTTTAAACCACCATGCAGCGCTGAATTTCATCTCTCAGAAAGTCAGTCGTTTGTTTACTTAAACTCGGTGTCAGATCAAATAATCCAGCGGCGTTAAATCATAAGATTTAAAGCCGGCCAATTGAAAAAGGGAGATATTACGCGACCGGGAAATTTCTGATGTTTGACTAGCTGACGCAATGCATTGCATAAGTAGGGGTCATTCCCTGAGCCCTAGTCCATGACAAGAAACTCAATTTGTAGTTGTAAGAGAAAATAACAATAACTGAACTGAAATATGGTCACCCGGTAATGATATATTCGTCGTTCGCCAGTGTGCAATATGTTTAAAATTATATTGCAAATTTCGGAGCGTATGGCGAATTTTAACTACGCCATGATTGTTAGTATTTTCATATACACAATTGAGTTTTGTCTTAGACGGCGAATTTCGGTGCGAAATATTTTCACAATTAAAGTTTCACAATTAAAATTCTTTACTCCAGAGAGCAGCATTGCACGATATTAATTTGCCAACGTTTTACTTAATTTTTAACAGTTGATCATTTGACAGTCAGTTTACTTCTTTTTATAAATTCATCATAGTTTTATATTATATTATTTCAATTCTTTTTTTTAGAAAACCATTTTCAATAAGACCAGAATTGTGCACTTAAAATTCCGAGTCAAGACAAGAGAATATTTTATTGCACTTTAACTTGCAAAATATAACTTTTAAAACTTTCTTTAAATCTCCCAAGTTTGTAATCATATATTCCAAAAAAAAAAAAAAAAAAATATATATATATATATATATATATATATATATATATATATATACAAACCAAAGAACTTTCTGTAATTATTGCCAAAGAAAGACACTTTTTGTTTTGCATACAAGAATCTTATCAAATAATATTAAATTAGATGGCTTCAAGTAAATTTTGCTTTTAGGTGTTGTTCAAAAGAAAAATATGAAATAAAATCAAATAATAAATTTACATTAAAAAGAGAGAAACATTTTGCTTTTCTTACTTTTACTGACCTTTCATTTCTTTTTGCATGCATTACGAAACTTTTATGTATTTAAAGGGCCATAATAAAAAAGCCATAAAGGGAATGAATTTTAATCCAAATCTTCTTACCTGCAAAGAAAAATAACAAAATAAATTGGTAAAATTTTATTTCCAAACAACAGAAGTAAAAGCAAAAATGCTTTCAATATTTTAACATGGAAATGGGATTTTTTTTAAAGAATGAAATAATAAAATTAAACTTATGAAAACAAATTGGAAAAAGTGTTTTTAAGACTGATAAATTTACATTTTAGCAAAATAAAAGCATTTTTTGTTGCTTTAAAAATGAGGTATTAAAAAAAATTTAAGTTAAAATAAAAATAATTTGTTAGTTGGCAGATTCGAACTCAGGCCTGAATAATAACTTCAAATCCCATAATCAAGGGAAAAAAACTCAAAGAAAAATTATCTCAAGGCCACTGAGTTAAAAAGGGGGTTTTTTAAATCCCATAGATTTCCCATAACTTTTTTTCAAAGAATTAGCATGAGATTTGTCGTTTCGGAACACTGTTAAAGTCAGAAAAGTTGGTTCTGTAGCATGCGTTTTTCTCAAAAATTTTTACAATTTTAAGATTTTTACAATATATTTTTTGTGGCTAAAAGAATTAAAAACTTACATTGATTTTTTTCTGTGTGGACTGCCTGTAGATGCATTGACTTTTATTTCTTTGATTTTTATTGAAAATTCAGCTTTAACGGTTATTTTCTGAGTTTTATTTATTCCTCGAAAAATAAAAGTTACTTCTTGACTTTTAGTTGTCGCTTAGAGAATAAAAAAGTTATTTTTTGACTTTTATTTTTCGATCAGAAAACAAAAATTATTTCTTGATTTTTATTTATTCCTCAAAAAATAAAAGTTATTTCTTAATGTCTATTTTGCTATAAGAAAAATATTTATTTCTTGACTTTTATGCCTCGATCAGAATGTTATTTCTTGCATTCATTTTTCGGTTAAAACAAATTTCTTGTCCTCTGCTTCCCGATCAAAATATAGAATTCAAAATATAAATTCGGCCAGACTTTTATTTTTCGCTTAAAATATAAGTTTTTCTTTATTCATCAATTCCAGAATAAAAGTTATTTCGTGATTTTTATTTATTCCTCAAAATATAGAAGTTCTTTTTTGACTTTTATTTATGCGTCAAAAAATAAGAGTTATTTCTGCATTTTTTTTAGATAAAAAAATAAAAGTTATTTCTTGACTTTTATTTTTCGATCACATACTTAAGAGTTATTTCTTGCTTTTTATTTATTCCTCCAAAAATAAAAGTTATTTTTTCATTTTTATTTTTAGATAAAAACATAAAAGTTATTTCTTGACTTTTATTTATAGATCGGCAAATAGGAGTTATTTTTTTTACTTTTTTATCAGGTCATATAATAATAGTTATTTCTTGCTTTTTATATATTCCTCCAAAAATAAAAGTTATTTCTAAATTTTTGTTATTCGATTAGGAAATAAAAGTTGTTTTTTGACTATTTCGATCATAATATAAATTTTATAACTTGACTTCCATTTTTCGATTAGAAAATAGAATATACTCGTAGTTGTTAAATTTTTTATAACGATCATATTAAATAAAAATATTTGTTGACTTTTATTTTTCCATTAAAAAATAAAAGTTATTTTCTGACTTTTATTTTTCGATCAAAAAGATTTAGAGTCAGTTTTATTTATTCCTCAGAAAATAAAATTTATTTCTTTAGTTTTCATCGAATTTATCGTCATATTTGATAAATCAAATAAGTTTTTCTATTTTCAATTAAATATTCTTTAAGCGTAAAAATTAATATCAAGAACTAACTTTTATTTTCTGAAAAATAAATAAATATTAAGAAATAACTTTTATGTGCTGAAACAACTTTTATTTTGTAAGCGAAAAATAAAGATCATCAAATAATGATCAACATGAGATTTTTAAAATAAAACTGGTAGCCGTTACGATCCATGATTAATTGTTGTATACAATTCTATTTCATATGTTTTGACTCCCACTGTACCGAAAGGCGTGTGTAGCAGCGTAAGTTAACAAGTAATTGTTTTAACGTGACTAAACTTGGCCAACGCATTATGGTCAATAGCATTTTCCTCAAATACTACACTCTACACACATACAAACAAACACGTGTACCCGTATGTGTGTTGTTTAGGTGCAAACTCACTTTTCCAAACATGGCAACAGATGCGTGAACTTGTGCAAACAAACACATCCCAGAGTACATTTATTTTTGGGTGTATTCGGGTTGTTGTATTTGCCCTTTTTTTTTTTTTTTGGTGGGAGCTTGTGAATAATGACTGTTTTACGAGTGTTTAGCACGTCAACACTTAATACACTTAATTTAACAGACACAAATAGAAATGGCAGCGCAATAAACAAATTAAACATTTATAACCCTCGAACAACAAACAATTATCTTCTTGCAAGTTAACACAAGTTATTTGAACAACCGCAGATAATATTTCGCAAAAGGACCTCTCCTCTCATACCAGCACGTTTAACAGATTAATAAGATAAATAACATTGAAGACTCATCACGCATTCGTATGATTGGCATCGACAAATATGAACTGGTAAGTGGCCCAAGTCACATATTTAAATAATAAGCGATCTAATGGATCCACTGAACGTTAATTGTTGGTCTTAATAGTATTGGCCGATGAAAAATAAGGAATAATTGAAATTTGCACATTTAACAAAAGCGAAGAAATAAGGAATTAATAAAATAAAAATATATATTGAAAATCAATACGATTTAGTTGGTCAAAGTTATTAAACGTGTTTTTCTAATTAATAGTCAAAGTTTATGGCATGATTTGATATTAAAAATCTCTTGTTTATTGCGCGCCATACAGTTGCACATTTTTCCAAAATCCTTAAGAAAATTATTAAAAAACAGTCTAAAAAATTTTCAGAAATAAATTATTGCAAAGGAAGTTAAAGTGAAAACACTATAAAAAAATACTTCAGGTATTCACAGAAAGTCTGCATGAAATGCAACGCGCTAGAAAGAGTCTAAATTGTAAAATAAAAAATAATACTAGAAAAATATCCCCGCTTCTATACGCTACTTAACTTCCCTCGTATTTTAATTCCAGCATTTCCTAGCAGCCCTCTTTGATTTGCCACATCTCATTAACATTAATCAATCACATGGATTTAATTATTTAATTTATTATTCACAAAAGTTTTTAATTCATTTGCCATACAAATAACTATATCTATGGGTTAATATGGCGAGAAATAAATTAAAATTATAATGATGTTGGTTATTAAAAAAAAAATAGTGTGCACATAAAAATCCTTTAATCCTTTTGGGTCCTTTTTTACTTATAATTTATGATTGATTTACAAGCTCGTTGTAATTATCAGTTTTGCTTTATTTTACATTATTTTGCAATAATGCATAATTGGAAAAGGATACATTATTAAAATATTGAGATTCTGTGAAAATGTTTCAAATATAATATTTGATTACTCCTTTCTTTCGTTCGTTCTTCTTGTGCTCATGTTTTTTTATGTTCTATTTGTTTAAATCGAAGGAAATTAAGTTAATAATTACAATTCATATTGTGTGTTGTTCATGATGATGATGGCTTTGTGTGTGTGTGTGTGTGTGTATTATTGTTGCTGATAATAACGTTGTCGTTGATGACAAGGATGACTGTTTTTTAAGTGACATAATGAAAGATGTTAATCTGTTTTTTTTTTGCTCTTGTTTTTCTATGACATACAATAAAGTCTGATGCTACATTTTGTTTACGGGAGACAAAGTTCAACACAATCTGTGCAGCTGTGAAAGAATATTGTATGTGTAAATAAAAGAAAAAAAGATGAATGTATTATTAAGTACATCCCAGCAAACATTGCGTTTCAAGTTTGTAGGCGTCAATCAAAATATGTGTTTAATTGGTCTACTGGTGTTATATGAAATATGAGCGTGTTCTTCTTCTGTATAAAACCTTTTGACATCCGCATCCATTAAAGTGGCCTTAAGATTTATTTTTGTTTGAAGCTGTGGACCGTAATTCCCCCTTAAAAATGTTCGATTTTATGTGAAAACAAGAGATGCTAAGAATTATGGGTTTGGGATAAGGAAAAGGCGAGGCTCATTTGCCATCAAGTTAGCCTCCGCTGGTAGAATTAAAAATAAAATAATTTTTTAAAGGGTGTTTTTTAAACAGGTATCGACTTTTGAAAAGGAATAAACAAGATTAAATTTTTGAAAGTGACATGAAATTTGTTTTACTTGAAAGATATTTCTCTGGCATTATTATAACTTCGGGAACTAGATACTCTTTGAAGTTCAGTAGTATGTTTGTGGCGTTTCTAGACCACTTTTTTCATACAAAAAAACTACTCATGCTGCCAGTGTTGCTATATTGATTATTTTTAACCAAAATTGATTACTTTTCTTCATATTTTGTTTACAAATAATCAATATGGCAACACTGGCAGCATGAGCAGCTTTGTATGAAAAAAGTGGTCCAGAAACACCACAAACATACTACTAAGATCCATTTACAAAAGCACAGTGGGATGACTGATTAACGATTTACATCTTTTAAGTTGTAAGAGATACATTCCAGTGCTTCGACTTCTTTATGTTTTTGTTTTAATAGGACCAGCTGTTAGAGAATGCCTTCTACATATGAAGGGCATTGCGCCGTAACACAAAAGAAGAGGCCAGTGTTGAGAGGGCAGATCAAGAAAGATGAGAAATTGGAGAAATAAATTGAAATATTGTTGAAAAATCATTTTACGTTTTGCAACGGATAAGTAGCCACCCTATTTCTTACGACATCTTACCGTTTTGCTAAGGTTTTTAGAAATAACCCAGAAAAAGAAATAAATATGTTTTCCATTAACCAAAGAAAATAACACTTGAGACTTTTTAAGCTCTTGCGAATGTTTGCTGGGTTTGTTGATACAAAAAAAGTTTAACACACATGTGAGTGTGTTTGTATATAAAAATAAGTTCCATGTCATTGTGTCATATTGTTGAATCGTTGAGTGTAAATTTTACACGCTGTTACACTTTTTTGTTGGTTAAATTTTGTTTTATGACTTTTTCGAAATAAAATTTTTCAAGATAATGACATCAAAAAAGAAGGACTGCAAATTAAATAAACTGCTTCAGACAAATGATGACAATTATCGCATAACATTTGAGTGGCCCAACTAAGTAACACATGCTAAGACAAATGGCCGTTATTAAGTGTAAAACAATCAACAAGAAATGAAATTAAAAAAAAGTTTGTTACACATTTTCATTAACGCCTCAATAAGTGAAGAGCCTGAATTAGTTTAAGGCTAAGCCCGCTATTAATAACTTTTAGTTAATAAAAGATTTATTTTTTATTTAGTCTAATGCCGCAACTTTTTTCTTAACTTTTATTATCCTTAAACAAATTTTCCCCAAGTTACAACATTCATAACGGCCAGATTTATTTTTTTATTTTTATTTCTGTGTCTGCTTTTTATTTCAATTGCGGATGTAGTTAAATCGTTAACAATGATTGCAGCATTTGCAGCACAAAAACTATGACTACGAGTGGAGTCAGTTTCGAGTATGTTGTTTTAGAATTTTAAGGGAAAATAATACAAAAAATCCTGCTAACAAATGCAAATCCTTTTGGTCCATATAGACAAAGAATTATGACAAAACTCAAGCGACCGCAATTGAATTTTATGTAAACTGTACTTTAATCTTTAGGAATTGAAGTCGGAGCAGAAGCAGCAGCAGCAGCAGACTGCTGGTACTCATGTTGACTGTGGAGTAGTTTTCAAATGGAAATTAAGGACTATTTAAACAGTGTCGGAGAAAACAAACTGTGAAAAAAAGTGTGACCGCTTTGGGCCCTATTTTTCGTATATGGACCGTCCGACGATTTATTCACAATAATACTTGTATTTTGGTTAATTATTGTTTTAATTTTATTCAAAATTTTTTCTTTTTAGGTTTTTTGTTAGATTTTCTTAACAGCGTGTTTTTTAGTTATTATTTTATTTAATTAAAATTTTTTTTTAAATGATTGATCACAAAAATAATTTTTAGTCTCATTAGAAACAGCTGATTTCTGGCAGAGAAGTAATAATTAAATATTTTTTACAGAAAAGTATTAAGAAAGAAGTATTAAGACGCATTAAGAAAGAAGTACTGCTGATGTCAATAGTGCCAGAAGCATTTTTCTAGCTGCCAGATTCATCTGGTATGTCTTTCATAAATAAAATCAGATTACTACTTTCACAATATTATTTCATAAATATTTAAAAAATATCATTATTTAGGGGATTCACATTGTAGTCATAAAATCATGTCATCAAAAAAATAATACGAATTATATAGCTAGAGTGAGCAACCTTATGAGGGGTTGTTTAAGCATTAAACACAATAACGACAGCAGGCTACAGACTACAACTTGTCAAAAATGGTATACATGTGCGTATATGAGAATGATTATTTTTACTACCACAGGCAACACGGCTACTGGTTGTTGTCCCTGCTGTTTTTGTGGTTGTAGTCAAATTAAACTAATTTCGATTTTGGTGAGCGACAATGCGTAGATGCAATTTTGCCAGTATAATATGAATAAATTCAATAATTGTAAACTTGAAAATATGCTGTTTTATTATACAAAAAGAAAAAACAAACTGTATTTCCAAGCTAACGAAAGTAGTCAACGGCCTTTGTAGTCGGTGTTCGTGTAGCCAGCTGTTGTTATTGTGTTTAAAGCCTTAGTGTGCACAAGGATATCTAAATGAATTTGTATGTATAAACTAAAACAACTGCTGCCTTGATATGAGCTACTTAAGTTTAGCAAGAAACTTTTTAATTTGTATATATATTTTTTAATGTTATAAAAATGTGTTTTAATGTACACACATTTCGGTATGAATAATACTTTAGCGGTTTTTTAGTCGTAAATCATATATAAGTAACGGCGGCGAACATATGCTATCGCCGTCTCGCCTAAAGATTTTCATCCGTTCGACTCAGATCTCTAGAGGTTTTTTATGACAAAACAAAAACTTCAGGTATGTGCTATTATTTTATGACTTTTTTGTATGCAGCACAACAACTTTTTTAAACTGGTCTAATATATCATGACATTATGACAATACGACTAAATAGCACACAGTGTGAATACCCCAATTATGTGTAGTTTGATAACATTTAGAATGCCATCATCTAATTTTGAAGTGGAAGGGATCCTGGCTTAAGTAGTGTTGCAATTTTATTAGTAAGTGGGCATAAGGGTTCTTACCTCTGATGAGGTTCGAACCCCGACTATATTATTTTTACTCCACTGTAATTCATAACAATAAACACACTACAACGATTTTCTATTATTACTTTTACATCCCAACACACCCGTAGTTACATTCACTCGCAAACACCCATACACACGCTCACTCGCACTCAAACGCACACTCACCGTAAAGCCGTAAAGACCATATTATGTTCGAAGCAAAATTGAAGTAAAAGAGTGCTCTTGCTTTTGTATGCAGTTCGAAACAATTGTTGGATGTTGAAAACAAAAACGTTCTCCTTAACTTCAGATGTTGGAATACGCTCGCTCACCAGAACCATGATGGGATACAGCATCAGGATTTAACACAAATTCACTTTTGATTGTAACAGAATTTTTATGATTTTTTTTCTTTTTTTTTTTTGCAATGAAAACTTCTCTATGAGAATGTGTTGGTATGAGTTTCCTTTCTGTAAATCTGTTGTTCTCCTAAAACCACACAATTGTCTAACATTTTCATTTTTGTGTTTCTGTATGTTGGATGGAATTCAAAGAACATGTTTCAAAGTAATTAAAGCTCTTAAGCTGACGAATTTTTCCTTTTTTTTTTTTTGAGTTAAGATTTCATAATGACGAGAGAGATGAAATCAGAAATTACATTTGCAGTCAAAACTATTCGCAAAAGCAGTCATTCATCCCTTTCAAATGTGTGGTAAGTGGGCTTCGGCTTTTAAACATGCCAGAGCTCTGGCTTGTCACACATAAAAGAATGTGCTGAATTAAAAAAAAAAAAAACTTTTTTGAAAATGTACGGAAATTGCTTTTACTGTATAGAAATTCAATTCCAGATTGTCTTCGAAATGTAAAAAGGTTTCAAATCAATTCGCTTTTAATTCTGCTTAACAAAACCGAGTGTGGCAATTTGCCTAAAAGGAGAGAGAATTTATTAAATTATCTCGAACAAAACAAAAATTTAATTAAACAAAAAGTTTTGTTTTCCAACACGCTAAAGGGCCCCTTCCAACATGCAGGGGATAATGAAAAATTTACTTTTAATGAGCTGATTTAATTGTCATACAATTCACTAAGTTTCCATTCATGCCCGTCAATTACTTGTGCACTCGTGTCAGATTGCCTTAAGGCCAAGGCTAAATGTTGCTACACAAAGTGGTCTTGTACTTGATTTTTTCAAGTAAAATATAATTACAAAAAAAGAGTAGGAGGAGACAGCAAGACGAGTGACAAAAAATTAAAGCAAAGCAGCAACTCAACAAATAGTTGTTACTTTAAACAAATTGAATATTAAAAAAACGTGGCTTTCATTTCTGACAGTGTAGAAGTATAAGAATTTTCTTAGCTAATTAAATGAAACTGCTTTACAAGCTTTTTTCAAAGCTTGACTTGATTGTTTGTTTGTGTGTGTCTAACTCTCCTTTTGTGTTGTGCTTCCACGCGTATACTTAATATTATTGATAATACACGTATGAGTTGCGTTGTTATTAATATTAAGTATACGCGTGGTAGCGCAATACAAAAGGAGAGTTACATGCAAACAACCAAACACACAAATGCAGCTAATGAAAAGCGCATAAAAAGGAAAATGTTTGAGAAAAGTACCTTTTACCTAAAAATACTTTGCAAAAAGTACCTGTTAAATAAATACCATTATTGATGGAGTACTTTTTGAACTAACTTGTCTTTAAAATACACGTTCTTAGAGAAGGTATATTTTTAAGAGCGTATACTTTTTGAAAAAGTACTTTTCTAGATAAGTAATTTTTCTCAAAAAGGTACTTTTCTAGATAAGTATTTTTTTTCAAGTACTTTCTCGATAAGTAATTTAAAAAAAAGTACTTTCTAGATAATTTATTTTTTCAAAAAAGTATTTTTGTAGATAAGTATTTTTAAAATACTTTCTAGATAAGTAATTTTTTTCAAAAAAAGTACTTTTCTAGATAATTAATTTTAAAACAAGTACTTTTCTGGATAAGTAATTTTTTTTAAATTACTTTCTAGATAAGTAATTTTTTTCAAAAAAGTGCTTTCTAGATAAGTAATTTTTTTCATAAATGTACTTTGTAGATAATTTATTTTTTCAAAAAAGTATTTTTGTAGATAAGTATTTTTTAAATACATTCTAGATAAGTAATTTTTTTAAAGTACTTTTCCAGATGAGTATTTTTTTTCAAAAAAGTACTTTTTAGACAAGTAATTTTTTTCAAAAAAAGTACTTTTCTAGATAATTAATTTTAGAAAAAGTACTTTTCTGGTTAAGTAATTTAAAAAAAAATACTTTTCTAGATAAGTAATTTTTTTTTCAAAAAAGTACTTTCTAGAAAAGTTTTTCTTTTTTTTTCAAAAAGTGCCTTTTTAAAAGGGTTTCCTTTTAGCAAAAGTGTCCTATTGGAATGAAGTAGTTTCTTAACAGTTTACCAGGTCTCGCTAACTTAAAGTTTTATACCTTAAAAAGCTGATAATTTTCGATTATATATTATGATAAATAGCGATGAAAATTCAATTTAACGGCTTCTTAATAAAGATATAACCCCACCTCTCATTCCCAAAAGCTTTAGTCAAAATCCCCAAAATCGCAGAAGTTGCTCGTGATATTAGCGGTAAACCATGGCAACATTCTTTTTCTTAAAAATACATAACGAGCAATGCTGCTCAAACTCACCAGATTATTTATAGAATTTACTTATTTATGGTTTTACCAACCCTTCACCAAATATTTTGTAGGGTTTGTCACTCCGTGTGCAGTTTCCCTAGTAAAAATATGAATAATGAAGTCGAACAAGCGATGTCCGTTTGTATGTACGCGTGTAACGTGGCTTCCGCGACCCGTATTAGAGTCTTAATTCTTGATTGAAAATGGTCTTAAACTGATTGATGTAGAAAATTGGCAAACTTCGAAATGCCATTTCAGAGCTGGAACACTTAAACTTATTTTTGGTATGCAAAAGCTAATTTCGGTCATTCTTTGTTTGCTAATTAAGCCTATTTTATACTTCAGGAAACATTCAACAAAAACAAAAATTCTATTGCAGGGTTGGGCAATTGAAATTTATTTGTGTACATAAAAATATGCAACTAAAAGTTACAGGGATGGAACTTTAGGGTCAAGTGTTTTTCAGATTTTTTTTGGTGAATTGATGTATGGGATATAGTACAGGCATCAGCAAAATATAGTTCCAAAGCTGGAAAATGAAAGATTTTTTTGTGATTATAAAAGTAATTATCTAAAACGACTGCCTGCTTTTTAACTAAACCAAATTTACACTTCAAGAAAAATTCAACTGTTACAATAAGACAAACAACATCAAGAGGACGATATCAGGGTTGGAAAATTTAACTTAATTGCTGCATATAACTAACAGACGGACAACGATGAAGGGTATATAAGTTTCAGCACAGCCGATTATAAAACTTTTGTTACTTTATTTTTTTAATTCTTCTTTTTATTTCTTTCCCCACAATTTCGCTTACTTAAAGCCAGTCTTGACTTTGAGAGGGATGCAAGATTGTTTTGTTTTTTTGTTGTATCATTTCTTTTGCTGTGTTGGATAATGAATCCTTAAGAAATCTCGACATTTTTGTAGTAAATTAAGCTTTCTTGATGTCATTGTTGTTGGGCCAAAATGCTTTATTCTTTCTCCCCCACTTCATTCGTAACAAGAATATCCTTCCCCACTCATTATTCTCTGAGTACTCTTGTGTATGATATTTGTGCAGTTTGTTGTTGGTGGCAGTTGTTTGTTGTTACATTTTTTCGGTTGCAATTTATTTTCCCAACCACCGTGTGGGTGTTTCAATTGTATAAATACTCGTATAATTTTTTAAAGTGTGGATTTTTTGTTTGTTGCTTTTTCTATGAAATACTTTCATGCCTGAATTGAATACAAAATGCAACATTTCAGCCATTGAGTAGCATTCTCCTTGTGCTTGCAGTCATTAATTGGCAATTAATTTTATTTAATTTTTATATTTTAAAGTTTTTAAGTGTTTCTAAACCCACAATAACAATAAATTGTTGATGCATTTCGGTGAGTGTGTGGCCGACAAAAGCCAAAACAATTTGTTGTATTGACCTCTGCCTCGTTTCCGGCTGACTTTCGTTGGCTTAAAAGGGAGTTTATTTAAGTTGTCGAAGGAATTATCAAATAACAGATTTCTTATTTAACCGTACAGAACTGCCAATACAAAACAAATTCCGATAACAATAAGTGATTTTTTGCCAACGCCTGAGATCCTGTAGTTTATTTGGGATTATCTATTTCAATTGTGGTTTTCTACAGAGACCTGCCATCGACTACACATTTCATTTGAAGGTTTTGCTCGCAATTCCGCTACTGTATTTTTATTTTATTATTTATATGCATGTGTTTGTGTTGGTTTTGGGTGTATAGTTTGTAGCAGTCGGCTGTATTTTCTGTTAACATTTTATTGTGTATTTTATTGGGCATTCGTGAATAACTCTAAAGTGGTGCTGCAAATAGCAGGCCAATTTCTTCAGCTCAGCCATCACACAAACAAATAAAAATGTCTGTTTTTATTTTTAAACCTTAAGAATTCTCTAACATATAAGCACATATTCTTAGATACATATTTATAAGTATTTTTTGCAGGCCAGAGAATATCAAAAATGTTTGACCACATTTCAGTTTGTGGCTGGCAAACGTATACGATTATCCTTCTTTCTTGCAGTACTACCAGGACTCGAACAAACTTTTTTTTTAAATTCATTTAGAATATCATCTATAGATTTGGAAATTGAAAAAATTTCTTAGTTGTTAAGTTTCCAGACACGTTTCAGTGTAGGAAAATAATAATAATAAAAAAAAAGTTGAAACATTTAAAGCACATAAAAAGTTTTAGGACAAGAATATTAAAAAAAATATTAATGACATTTTCATCATAACAAAACCGGGCAGTAACAAATTGTGAATTTTAGAAACCTGACAAATATTGAAAATAACAAATGAAAAAAACTATGAAAAAAAACGTTGACTATTTCGGAGACAATCCTTTCTCAAACACTGTAAAGATTCCATTAAAATTTCTCAATGAGTTGAGGGGTCACATTCAAATCAGTTACAAAAATTTCACCTTAACCACCTGAGTAGTTGGACAACTCTGTAAGTTTTCGAATTTTCCTCGCAGTAACTTGAAATACAACGTACACTGAGGACAAAAACGTTTAGAATTCAAACCACAGAAGTTTGTCTTAAGAAACATGTCACACAAAATTTAGAAAATTGCAACACGAATTAAAATAATCAAATGGCAACACAGGTACATAATAAAAGTGTGTTACCAGGGGTTTGATACAATGCTCGAACGATGTTTTATAATAAAATTGTTACAATTAAAAACTTTTATCACATCCAGCTGAAACACTTAACAAGTTGTAATAAATAAAAATTTCCAAAACAGCTGTTCTGCTCTGCTGTGTACGTTAAATACATAAAACTCATGCTGGGAATATTCCTTGTGCTTGGGAATATTTATCAAGTCTTTTTGAGTCAAAAAACACTTTTCTAGCAACTCGGCAAGAAAATTAAATTCAATAAAACGAAAATGGTCACTTGGTCGCAATTATTCGAATTTCGTCGGCGTAAGAAATAGAAGTAAATATATTGCATAATTAGCGGCGTGCGACGAATTTCGGTCGGCGTCATGATTGTGGGAATTTTTTATAAACAAATTTGTTGTTCTTTTGGGAACAAATATGAGCGGCAAAACAGGCAGTCGTCTGTTGTCCCAGTTGCAGTTCTGTTCCCCAGCTGTAGCCTTTACAAATTCTGATTAGCCAAATTTAAGAAAATAAACCTTTTTCTGCTTAATTACACTCCATGTCGCTGTTGTTTATCAAACTCTATTATGAAATTTATAACAAAAATGTCGAGTACTTAAGCAAAATGAAAGAGAGTTATTATTTCTAGGAAAAAACAACAAAAACGGCCCATTTAACATCAATCCTTGTTTACTCGCACACATACACACATACACACACTCACACACATGCAAACATGTTGTCTCAAAAATCTGATGCAATATTTTGAATTTGTTTTTATTTACCACAAAATGTTAAACTGAACGTGAAGTAGTTACGCGCGGATGGGTGGGTGTATTGCGGGCTATTAAAACAATAGGATTTTCATGGTTTAGTTTACGGTTTATTGAGTGCTTAAAATATAAAAATATAACTGATGAATGAAATTTTGTTGCCATGAAAACCGTGTGTAACGAAACTTTGTTTAATCGTTTGTTTACGAAAATAAATAAACTGTGAGCGAAGGGATTTGTAAAGGCTGTTAGGCGCCCTACAAGATTAACAAACACCATGAATATTTTGTTTAGACTTCAAATAGTTTTTCTTCTTTAAATTAGTGAAAAGGATTGAAATCAACGAAAAGTAGGGTTATGTTGAAGTCTAAATATATTTGGAACATAAAAATTTTTTGCCTAAGAACAGTTCATGAGTATTTTTCTTTTGAAAAATTTAATTATATTTGTAACGTAGTTGAAAATTATTATAATAAAAAAATTATATATTTTTTTAAAAGTCCAGGTGCACATATACCTGCAGGGTAACTCAGGCCATATGTCGGCGATGTTGTTAATTCGAATTTTGTCTGTTGCTGTAACTGACTCTACACGACTTATATTTTCACAGAAGTGGCAAAGTATTTGACCACGGAAAATTCCTCGGAAGAACCGTAACCCTAAACAGTTATCAAAGGCAGGCAAAACTCTCGAAAAATTTTATCTCATCTTCAGACAAATGAAAGCTGCAAGCAGACTATTTTTTTACCGAAAACTTACAAAACGGGAAGCAAAACTATTCAAGACAGATCCTGCATGTAAAAGATCGCAACTGATGAATACCTACTAAAAGGTTTTATGTAATGTTACCTTGTTTTTAATTGTTATTGTCTGTGATAAATTGAGTGCTGCCAAGTTATGTATTGGAAACATCTGATAATGTGTCAAGAATTCACAGAAAAATCCACCACATCTGATTTTTTTTCATCAAACGTTGAATGATTTTGTATGAAATATAAAATCTGTGTAAGTATTTGCAAGATATAAAATAATTCCTAATTTCAAATGCCATATCTTATTTTGTTTTTTCACAAACAAATGCAGCGGCAGTACAGTTTGTGCATTAAGCATTAAACACAATAACGACAGCAGACTACAGACTACAGACTACACCTTGCCAAAAATGGAATACATGAGCGTATATACGAATGATTATTTTCACTACTCCAGGCAACACGGCTACTGGTTGTTGTCTATGTTGTTTTTGTGGTTGTAGTCAAATTAAACTAATTTCTATTTTGGTGAGCGACAACGAGTAAATGCAGTGTTGCCAGTATAATATAAATACATTCAATTACTGTAAACTTAAATATATATAATTTTATTATACAAAGAGAAACTACAAACTATATTTCGAAGCTAATGAAATGATTTCTTGTCATATACTGTGCACTTTATTTATATTTTATTGGAATAACACTATTTAAGAGTATTAAATATATGAAAGCGGCTACACTAGCGTTATTTTGTTTATTTTGTAGTCGGTGTTCGTGTAGCCTGCTGTCGTTATTGTGTTTAATGCTTTAAGTTTTATAAAATGTAGTGGAAAATACTACAACAAGCGCACCAATTTTATAAGAGATTTAAATTATTGTGATAGAATTTATTGGATAAACTGTATTACATCTGCAGTTTGAACGCAATATCATATGGTTATGGGGTAAATGCTAAAACCAGACTTTAACTTTCAATATGAAAATGCTATGCATGTTGTAATAATGCAGAGTTGTGTTGTCAGTGCTGCCAAGTACATGTTGCCAGTTAGTGATATTAGAGTTTCATTTCGATTTTTCACTTTGTAACAATATTTTAAATTCGATTAAGATTTCCTGGTTAATAATCGTTGCATTAACTTCAGAAAGACATGTTCAATATATCGAGGAAACAAGGAAAATCCATTGTCCTTTTTCCACTTGCCCATCAGAGCACAATAGAGCTGCGATGGGATTATTTTTTAATGCGATGCGAAAGGAATTGATTTGTCATTGTAATGCAAATAGGATTTCTTTCATATGGAATTACAGGAAAACCGCCCTGTTTTCGAAAGCCACTACACTTTAATACAATTTATATCCAAATTTCGCTATCGAGTGCTGTAATTTGTCCCCAGCACTCTTGAGTATATTTGTTTGTGACATACTATTTTGTTGTTTTTTATAACTCAACCACTTTCTTTAATACACCTTGAATACCGACAATAGCGTGCAGTAAACTTATTATGACAATCAAATACATTGATTTTTAGTTTGAAAAAAAGCAGTCTAGGAAAATATTCAAATTTATTTTAGTTTATTTCAAGCTCCACAACAACCATGTCGTTGTTTGAAAATCCCGAGAATATACAACTTTTGCGGAATCTACTCAATCCCCAACAGGAAGCAGACAATGACACGGATTTGGAAGATGAGGGAGAGTCTTTGGTGAAGAATAGCTTCAGTAGGTATTTGCGTTTAGATGAAAAGTTTACAAAATAGCAAATCTTTCCTCAGATCCCGGGTCAATAGGTCGGCCAGCAAACAACAAATCCCAAAAACCGTCTAAAACGCCAACAAAATCCCCATATAGTCCTTTAGAAAAAACCGCTGACGCAAACAACAAGCAGGCGAAGTCCTTAGAAGAATGGCAGCAGCTGCATGAACAAGAAGACGCCGAAATCCTAGACAACCGCAAATGTCCCACTTACACCATGACTTATCGCCAGGCCGTTGGCACCGAAGATGTCTACCTACAAATGGGCAATCGCTCTAACGCCTCTGCCAGTTGTGAGGATTTGGTTGTGGACATCCTGCTGCCAGATGATGATACACCATCCGATAAAATGCAATTGAAAATAACCGAAACCGAATTGGATTTGTCCACAGCCATTTATCATCTTAAATTGCCACTCGTGCACAAAGTGCAGGTGGACCATTGTCGTGCTAAATACCAGGCTGAGCAGCGCAAATTAACATTGACTTTAAGGCTGCAACGTGAATTGGATTTTGTGAATTTTTGAACTAGAAGAAGAAAAACAATCATAAATAAACTTTTTACGTTTTTTCCTCTCAATGAAGAGAAAACTATTTGCAGGGAGGTTTCATGCTATTTTTTCCATCACAACGCGCTCAAGGTTTCGGTGGTGGCTGCACCCTGAAACGGGTGCATTAAAACAGAAAAACATCATTGAAAAGTTTGTTTTACATTAAGTTGAATTCTTTTTTTTTTTTCTCCGCCAATATTTTTGGTGTAATAAATTGTTGTGGCAGCGGTGGAAAAAGTTTCCTGATGGCTCTTTGCAAATATTCGCATTTAAAACATAATTTTTTGCTGGTTTTTGAAGGTGTTCAATGGCAGCAGAAACACGCAGAGCGAATGGGAATGAGTTAGAAAGTGATTTACTGGTAAAACTTTTTTAATTGACTTTAACATCATAAATGAAAACTATTCAGTGCCATAAGCGCTGGTACATTGAAAGCAATAACAACAAGAATTTATTAGGAGTTGAAAATTTATTAGATTCTCTAAATGTTGAATTGATTGAAGACATTTTCTGAATAAAATTATCGATGATTTATCTTGATGGGCATTTTATTAATTATTTGGAATTGAATTTATGTAAAGCGGCTTCCATCAGGAACTTCCAGACTTTAACTGTTGTTAAGATTCAACTCTCAAATTAGTTATCTTCTGTTCAAATCACCATGAGCGGATGCAGGGTTCAACAACACGTGCAAATAATAAAACTGTTTTATCAAAATGGATGCCTATTCGACCAAAAGTAATCGTCCTACCGAGCGGACTATTCACAATGTCTTTAACAAATTTGAGAAAATTTTTTTGGAAAACGATCGACCACCGCGACAATTTTATGAAATATTCAGCATGAAACTAGAATTCCCATACCTGATTTAAGTGCCTATTGATGTGAGATTTTAAATTTCTGACGTTTTAAAATACGACAAAACAACGATACAACAAATTTATATTTCTTATTTAACGATACAACTGAATTAAAGAATTTATTTATTTTTCTCTTGTGAAATTGTTTACACTTTCCTAAAAAGTTTTTATCGTCTGCTTTTTAATTTTATTTTATTCTCCATTTAAGTATCACTTGACAATTGTCACAGCAAATTACTTAAACATGTGATATTTGTAAAATTAAATTTATCTATTAAATTTACACTCACAATTAAGTCGACAACCTCTTTTTTTGCAGGACAAATCAACGCACATTCACACAAACTAAAAAGATTTGTATTGTGCAGTGATTGTGGATCAGTGTTGCCGTTTCAGTTATTCATTTCTGTAAAACATAAACGTGTGTGTTAGTTTATAGAATCTATTTTTATAACATTCACCAAAAAATGGCAGAGAATATAAATTGGATTGTCATTTCGTGTGCTATTTTTACAACATTAATATTTTCACACCTACAGGGTTTTAATGAATTCTGGTTTTAATATTAAAACCGACTGCTAAAACCAACTGTAAAAAGCAAGTTTTGTCAAACAAAATGATTTTGTTAAAGCCAACTTAAAGCCATTTTAAAATTAATTTCAAGTAGGTTTTATGAAATGCAGCCTGGTCTCTGCTAAGTTGAGTGCTGCCAAGTTGTATATTGAAAACATCTGATAACGTGTCCAGAAACGTGGAATGAATATTTCAGAAAAATTGGACACGAAGAAAAATAATGAAACCGTGACTTAATAGAAGTGTATTGCTATCGGTTTGATACAGTTTCTTCTATGCTTTTTCATAATAAAACTGGTAAACACAATTCAATTAAGCCGCCTAATAAGTGGTAGTAAAAAAATATATACATGAGTACTGATGGTAGAAATGTAGCAGCTTTCGAAAACTGCTGTTCTGCTCTGCTATGTAATTTGAATAATTCAAATGATAGTGACTTTACCTTAAGTTTTGGAATACTTATGTCTTCTTGAATTAAAAACACGTTGCGAACATTAACCTATTAATCATAATTGAAATTCATACAAAATTATTATTAGTTTTTTATATTAAAACAATAACAAAGTGCAGCTTTTGCTCAGTAAAACAAAACAAATATAATAAACAAACAAATTATTTGCAATTCAATAACTATTTCAAAGAAATATTTATTATCCTCTGTTGGCAACACTGTTGCATCTATTGCATGTGAATGCACTCACTCACATTCTTCTCTCTCTCACACACACACACACACACATACTAGTAGTATGACGACACAATAAAATTGTAACAAATGACAGTCTTAATGACATTGAAAACCAAAATGAGTGGTAGAGTAATTAATTTGATTTCCAGCAACTGACAGAATCTAATGCTATAAAACTGTTGTGTGTGTGTGAGTGGATATGTGCGTATGTGTGTGCGTGTATGTGTATGTTTTATGCATCAGAATCGACTACTTGGTATTTGTGCCAAGTGGAACATTTTGTTGCTCAAATTTATCCTTAAGAATTTCAAAATTGAATTTATCAAAAGGCAGACAAAATAAAAGCTTCGTGTTGATTTCTTTTGTAGAAAATAATTCTACATTTTCTACACTTTTTAATAGAAAATGGCAACATTCTCAAATTGAAAATAAATAATTTTTTAGGAATAAAACCAACATCGTTTTGAAAAATAGTTTCTGTATTAAAACTCCTCCAAACTGTCACTTTTGATACAAGAAAACTGAATATCTTTTACGGAGCATAAGAATAGGCCGGAATTTAAACATTCTACATAAAGTGGTTTGGGGGACTCGAATTCCTTTAGATTGGATAAGTAGCCATCGGATACTTATTGCGGATGGTAACATGCATAGTGATTTAGTATAGGGTAACGCTGTTACTGATGGATCTCTATGGCGGGGGAAAGCAAGAGCAGGTGTTCTTTCAAGTCAGTTGAATCTGTATCGTATCTTGCGTTTAGAGAAGTACGTGTCCATTTATTAGACAGAAAAGAGTTCGGTCACGTGATTGATAATCAGATAGAGACTAAGAGAATTTACATAATGTTGGACAATCGAGCACTCCAGTTTCAGCTATTTTTAGACTGGAAACCTGGTCGGTTATAGGAAATCTATAGAACATCGTTAAGATCTAAAGTAAATGCCGGTTTTGTTACATGGCTCAATGGCTCTTGGACTGAGCAATCAGCTTCAGAGTCCCGTATGGGAATAGGAAAGGGAACCCCAAATATATATGTGGCATCATTTCTATGACAGCCTCATATGAAATCTGTTATGGCTCACAACTCCTGGGGCGATAGACAGACTACATCAATTCAATAGTTCCTTTAAAAGGAGTACTTGAACAGAAGTTATGGTGTACGAACTAATAAAGTTTAGGTGCTTACGGAAAGTTCTTAGATCCAAAATGATGCGATACTGCGGCCAAATTTTTCTACGCGATGTACTGATTTAAAATCCCATCCCAGAAAACTGTACATTTTATTGCAATTGTTTTGAATTTTAAGGACTCTAAACAGATCCTGTCATCAACTCCACTTTTCAGCCGTCCATAACGAAGAAGTTGAAAAACTTTTCACAAATTTTTATATTTTAAGGATTTCAAAAGTCCTGGCCTCATCTTCATCTTAAACCGTCGATAACTAAATATGAGAATTGTTCACTTCGGTAAAATTTTTACTTCAACTATTATCTTCCGGATTAAGCCCTGGTGCTGAAAAAGCAACTTGAAGTGGTCTTGAAACGCAAAACTCCTGTGGGGGCAGGATGTTTAGGATTTCCTCCACCTCTGCTTAAAGGACGGAATTTAGTCCTCCAGTGATTCAGCCACTCATCTAAATGAGCGTCAGAATTTCTTTGTTTGCCAAGTGATTTTTCAATTCGCTAAATTATTTCGCAGCTAAAAGTTGAAAACAAAAGGAAAATGAAAAAAGTCCTTTAAAATAGCACGTGATTTCCAAAGAAACTCGTTCATCTACTGTAAAACACACAAGAGCACACGAAGAGAAATAATTTATGTCGGCAATTAACACTTTCGTAATCACATCGACTTGTTAAAACAACATAAGAAACAAGTACGAAAAATATTTAAAAAAAATCAGTTTAACACAAAAAATTTATAATAAATCTTTTATATTAAATGCTGAAACAAAAAGTTTTAACTTTCCACTGTATTATTTAAGAGAAATGAAGAGCAAAAAGAAAAATTATGTTCCCTTCTACAAATCACTTTAACTTTCAACAACAAACTGCTTCATGCAGAGAAAGTGTGACGCAGGATAGAGCAGTGCGGTGGCTATAATAATTTCTGAGCACTATCCCTCTCGTATAAGAAATTATATGACATTAGCTGGATTTTGAGTATTATTTCTAAGCTTTACCCCCTCTACAAGCCCACCACTCTGTACGGACAAGCCTTTTAATGTTGAAAAATTGCATTTTAAATGAATTCTTTGTAGTCGTTCACGTTGGTTTTCATGTTCCAAAGTTGTTACCCATCATGCAGTTGCCAACACAGCCGAATAACAAAAAGCCAGCGAGTACCCAACAACAAACAGCTGCCACACTTTGTAGCGATATAAAATATTAAATGGGCAATAACAGGCTTTGAGCAGCAGCATTACAGCATCTTTAATGGCCTCATCACACGCTGTCAGTTACACAAGTTTTTAGGCATGTTTTTTTCTGTTTGATTTTGTTTTGTCTTTTTTTTTGAGCTGGTAATTGCCCAAGAAAAGTCTATGGAATTTTATAAAACTTGAATGAGCATCTAAGTGATTTTCATTTGCTCCATTGCAGGCCATAAACTTCAATATTTCTTTGCCAAAATTATTAAATCAAGAGAGATATTCAAATTTTTTTTTAATTCATAATAACTGTTACACTTTTATGCTTGCAGGCAAGTCCATGACTGTTAACTAGTATTTGAGTCGCACTAACCGAATTTAACAAAAACAAACAAACAAAAAAAAATAACTTTAATAATAATAAGAGAAACAACTTGGTATTATTACATTAAAGTTTTATATAGAATTTTATGAAAAAGTTTTCTAAAAATAAACTTCAAATTATTTATTATAATTCAAAGAACAACAAAAATATTTAAAAATATATAAACTTGCAGCGGCAAGCAACCCACAGTAATTTGAAAGAAAATCTACTGAAACTTCAAGTCACGTCCGTAAATGTAACAAAACTATAGAGAAGCAAAAAAAAAAAAAACAAAATTATTATAATAAGTGCGAGTAAATATCATGAACGTTATTATTCCAGGCATAAATACAACAACAACAAATTATATATAAGTTTTCATATCTGCGTGTCTGCATTCGTAATTGTATTTTATTTATACAAACAAACAAAAAATATTACGAACAGAAATATTTGTGTGAACTTTTTCCTACATCGGATTCGTTAGTACTGCTGTGCCTGCGTATTTACTTGCTGGTAATATCGTGGATTAAGCAAGAGAAACATCATAAAAATAAAAGAAACAAGTTTATGAATAAATTGTAACAAAAAAGTGTTTCGAATAATGAAAAGTTTTAGATATTGGGAAACTATTTTGGTATAAATAAATATATTCAGCTTAATTTTGTTATGGCAACTCCTGACTCTACATAATTTTTAACTTTCGAAAATCGCAAAGTTATTGCTTTTCCCACGTTCTTAGCAGATCTCTACATTTTGAGGTCCCAGTAAACTTCCTTGTCTAATTCTCAGAGCCCGCCACTACACTTGTACACGCAAGTGTGTGTAATTATGTGACCCCTTATGCACTCTGAAGATAATTCCTTAAATTAAAATACCTCTCGATTTGAACTGATTCGAATCGGTCAATTTCAAGATGTTGAAAATAAATAGAAATACATGGTTTTTCTTAAATTATTTGTCAACTGCCTCGCCGATTAAATCACTTCGATCACCGCAAACCGGCTGAGAGTCGTTTAATCTTTTCGGGAGATATCATGAACGAAAAAAATCAACAAAATTTATTTCTTTTTAAAAGACTAAAATTATATATCTAATCAGTTACTGTTTCCGATTCTTTTGTACCGCTTATCATGTTGGAACCGGTTAATACGAAACTTAAAATAATAGTGGCTCAGTTCGAAGAGCTAAAGAAGAGCACTAAAACCAAGTTGCGATTAGCTCGCACATTTATTAAAAAATGCACACAAAAATATCCAAGAAAAAAATTCAAATATATTTCGTTTCGAAAATTTAACACCCGAAAATTTTACTATACTGCGACATTTGTGTCCAAGCAAAGTCTTTTCTTCAAAATTAAAATCATTATGTTGGAAAGTGTTTTCGCACTGAACGTCGCCTTATAGAAATGCTTACACGATATCTAAATTTTTTTTCAGGTGTCTACAAATCATTGGAATTATTTTTCCAATATCCCCCACTGTGCGGCGTTAGTCTATTCATAATAGACTTTCAAACCAAAACAAACAACATTGTCGAAGCAACGCTCCTCCGGCTCCGTTATAATTTAACATTTAAGTAGGACAGTCAAGTGCACTTGCAATTGTTTGATTACGAACAAAAAAAAAAAAAAAGAAATGAAACCATAAAACGTAACAGCGAGTGTTTCTGCGCTGCACACTTTTCGATTACTTAATTTGCAGTTGATCACGAGTTGCAACATGAAATTTAAAACAGAAATAAACGCAAAACAATTTCACGTCAAAACCGCTCCGTGAATGGCTAATGAAACGTGTGGTGCAGCAAAACATGTACGACGAACATATAAAATTTACTTTTCGAACAAAACAACTCACCTGTCTGCTGCTTTGAAAAGCTTCACGCATTGAATAGGTCGCCCTGCGAGTCATGGTGCGTCTTTGTTGTTTACGCCTACAATTTGCTGCATACAAATCCTCTTCACTGCTGCTGTTGTCACTGGCGTTGCGGGCTTCACTGCTATCACTGATGTCTTGTTCACTTTTACTACCACCCGCCGGGGGGCCTTTCTCCAAATCACTTTGTTTTAAGGCCACGTAACGCACCGTATTCTCCGTACCCGTTAACTTCGCTCTCAATGCCCTTAATAAACCGGGTGATTTGTGAACGGTTGTTATACTGCCGGCAGCTATTTGTGCTGAAGCATTTCCACTGTATTTTCTTAAACGTTTTTGATGACGATTTGCATGTTTAGTGGCACCTCCTTCAACACCTCCGATAGCACTTGAATGTGCAGGATGTCGAGTGGTTTTTGTTCTACTACTTTCCACTTGTTTTGCATTCAATATTTCCATCCAGGCACTCATAGTATGCAACGAGTAGGAATGCTGCTCTAATGTGGCAACGAAATTATTCCGCGTCGCCTTTTCCAAATATTTCTGACTTTATGATGAGGAAATTATAGACACGACAGTCAGCCACTTGCCACTCATTCAAATGTAGTGAAATCAAGTCAGTTCGTTGGGTGAAGACGCTGTTAAACTAAAAAGTTGGTACTTCAAACGTGACATTTAATTCATCAACACCATCATCCAGCGAAGTTCTGTAAGAAATTAAATGAATATGAAGGATTTAAGTGTAAATATAGAATGAATTATATCCAGAAAATAATTTAATGTAATAAAATTATACTTCTTAATGCAAAGTATTCATAAAAAATATATTCCACTAAATACTTTTAAGGAAAATTTATTTTAATCTACGTCAGGAAAAAAAACTATTTATTTTTCAAAGCAATTCGTAGCACAAGAGCATATTCCAAGAGAGATAGAAAGAGAGAGAGAGAGAGAGAGAGAGAGAGTGAGAGCTACTTATAGATAAAATGAAACGCGGAAGGATATAAAAAGAGAGGTCTTACAAAACAGAAATATGCAAGAGATTTTTAATACTTTTGGCATATTATTTTGGCTGATATTGTCAACTTTTTCCAAAAGGATATATGTCAGGTACCTAAATCCTTGCTCCGATTTCAGTACAAATTTTTACACAAACTTAAAAGCATATTTTCAAGCTTTTAATACAATTTCGTTGTCTTTGGAAGATCACTTGAGGGTAAGTAGTAATTTTACCAAAAAAAAAAGGACATATGAGAGGCATCCAAATCCTTGCTTTGATTTCAAAAAGAATTTTTATTACAAACTAGAAGTTATATTTTGGAACCCTTAGCCAATTTTGTTTTACTTTTGTAAAGTTATTTTGGCTGATATCATTATTTTTACTAAAAAGGATATACTGAAGTTATTCATATCCTTTCTGCAATTAACAAAAAAATGTTTTTTACCGATTTAAAGGTGTATTTTTACAGCTCTGGAAAGATTTTTTAGCAGAATTCGAAATATTTGCCAAAAAGGATATATGGGAGATACTCATGTCCTTTATTTGATTGCAGAATAATTTTGTTAACAAATTTTTAATTATATTTTGGAAACGTTAACAGATTTTTTTTTACTTTTGGAATGCTATTTTAGCTGGAATCATATTTTTTGCCAAAAAGGATATATGAGAGAAACTTATGCCCATTCCTTGATTACAAAATAGTCTTGTATACAAAACATAACAAATATTTTGGAACCTTTCAGAAATTTGTGATATTTTTAAAATGCTATTTTGTGTAAAATTATGCTTTTTTTACAAAAAAGGATATATGAACGATACCCATATCCTGGCTTCGACTTTCAAATAACTTTGCAAGCAAATTAGGTATCGTATTTTGAAAACTTTATTATTTTTCTTTCAATTTTGAAATGTTATTTTAGCAGGAACATAAATGTTTACTAAAAAGGATATATGATAGGTACTCATATCCCAGCTTCGATTTTTCAAAAATTTTGTCAACAAATTAAATATCATATTTTGACAACTTTATTACTTTTTTTAATTTTGAAATATTATTTTAGCAGGAACAGAAATGTTTACTAAAAAGGATATATGAAAGATACCCATATCCTGGCTTCGATTTTCAAATAACTTTGCAAACATATTAAATATTATGTAAACTTTGTTATTTTTCTTTTTAATTTGGAATGTTATTTTGGCAAAATTGTTACTAAAAAGGATATATGATAGCTACTCATATCCTTTTCTTGATGTTAATAGATTTTTTTACACACACTTGAGGTTATATTTTGAAATTTTCAACAAATTTTCGTTATCTTTGGGAGCTTAATTGGGCGCATATCATAATTTAACCAAAAAGGACATATGGGAGGCACGAATATCCTTGTCAGGATTTTACAAGCTATTTTTTTTACTTAATAATATTAATGTTTTGGAGCTTGTAAAAGATTTTTGTTACTTTTGTTATGTTGTTTTATCTGAAACAATTATTTTATTCTACAAGGATAAAGGACAGGTGACCATAGCCTTCCTTTAGCTCTCATTAAACTTTATACACAAATTTAGCGAGTTTTTCCTGCATCTGGAATATTATTTTAGCTGAAATCGACATTTTAACTTAAAAGAATATATGGGAGATGGTCATGTCCTTTTTGTAAGGATTTTCCGAAAGTGTTTTTTTTTTTGTAATTCGAATATCTTTATTTTCAAATGTAACAAAGATCTTTATTTTACAGGAATTTATAATTTAGAGAAAATCCGAGAAAATTATTTTCTAATATGTTTTGTGAATCGTGGCTCAATTAAGTTGTTTTCTTTTCTACAAAATAAGGCAACATTTCATACACTTTTTAGTAGAAAATTATACCATAATGTGATTTGAAAATAAAAAATCTATTACAAATAAATCCAGCGTTTCATGCTACAAATTATTTCGGTTTTAAAATTCCTCCGAATTGCTAATTTTTTTGGAAAAAAAAGTGAAAATGTTAAATTTTTTCCAGAAACAAAAACGCCATTAGAAATATCAGAGGTGCAATTAAGAACATCAAAGAGATAGGTTGAGAGAGAGAGAGAGAGAGAGAGAGAGAGGGAAAGAGAGAGCGACAGAAAACTGCTGTCTTTTAACTATTTTTCTTAGCCTACCAGCAGGCCTGCTCTAAAATGCATTCCATTGCATTTATAATTCCCAACAAATTTATAATCAACTCCATTAAAATCTTCAAACTTTCCCTAAAATTTGTTTATATTTATATATATTTTTGTTTAATTTCAGCCATTTAAATAAATCATGCACAATTTTCTTTTATGTTTGCATTTAATTTGTTGGTTTCCTTTTTTACTTTGTCATCATATTTTATGGCAAAGATTCATTTTCATGCAATTCAATAACCGAAAACGGCTTTGAAGCGTTTGATAAATATTTTTAAACTCTATTTTCTTGACAACTTTTCTTACATCCATCTTGTGGTAATTGTTATTTCATGTCAATTGCTTTCAATTGTGGTTTGGTTTTCCAGGGTGTGCAAATGAAAATTTATTTCCACAAAACGAATAACAAACAAAACACTTTTATTTATGGCGCTATTAAAAGTTATTATGTAAATTACAGATTTTTATTTACTTTGAGATGAAGGCTTTGGGATACTAAGAAAATATTTGTGTGAATGCAATTGCTGGTTATGATGGAAAATTAAAAACAAAAAAAGAAACATCGAATATTATGTGGCAACGATGAGTTGACAATATTCATGAAGGCAATAAATACTTCAGAGAAATGCGAAGGGAAATGCAGTGGGAGCATGAGACTTTAATTTTTGACTGGCCAGTGCACCCATTCTCTCGGCAAGACTCCTAGGAAAATCACAACAGCGGCACAGCTTTTACCACCAGCTTTACTCTTATTTAAAATTTCTTTCTTTCTTTTTTTTCTCTCAATAAAAATCAATTTTTAGTAAAACCTTTGCAGTGTATCATGGCCGTACGTGCATTTACTTTATAAACAAACAAAAATGTGAATATGAAACAGGAAAAGAATGCAAGAATTATTATTAAACTTATTAACATTTTGAAGGCATTTGCGCTTGCGCAGACTACAGCGTCAGACAACACAGTGCTGGCAGCTTTCACAATCTTCCAAGGAACTTTACAAGACACTCAGAAAGAAAAAAATGAAATGAAAAAACAATCACGTTCTTACTTCTTGTTTCTTTTCTCTTGCTGCAAGAACAAACACAAATAAAAATGAATATAACAGAGCAAAAACATGATGCACAGTGGTTTAATCATGTATATTGTTTGGCAAATAATTTGGAATATTTTAAATAATTCATTAAAATTTTAAGGAGTTCTGGATTAAAGTGGTTTTTTAATGTCAAGAAATAAAAATTTTAAGTGAAAAAAAAAATGTTCTAAGGGCGTGAAGTTGGCGGAGTTTCATTACATTTCATTTAGTCAATATTAGGGTTAGCCATTAATCGATTAGTCGTTAATGGGTTAACTACTCGATCAATTTCCATTTTATTTTTGATTTAGTCAATGCTAGCAAATTCAATTGGTTAACCATTAATTGGTTACCCATTAATCGGTTAACCGATTAACTGAAACTACGCGATTAATTAAAATTTGCATTCACTCAAACTAATCAAATATCCAAAACAAGTTTGTGTTTTTGTGGTATTAATCGGCTAACCGATTGAACTAAAATTAATCGCTTAATATTCCATTAAATCAAAACATCGATTATTCAATCGATCGATTAAACGAATTAAGCTAAAGCCCAATTAATTTACTACTCTACTAATCTCAGTGCCAATTTTCAATCATAATTTTTTATGAATCAGTCCCACTGTGTATCATAATATTTATTCAAATACTGGGGCCAAATCGCCACATTCGATACTGATGCAAATTTCAATAGAATTTATATAGCAACTTCGATCGATATCGAGTGTCGTAAGCTAATTTTTGTTTTTGTATTTTAAAACTATTTTGTATTGAAATTTAAAATGAAACAAATTGAAAACTTTTATTCCAAAGTTGAAAAATTTATTTATTTTTTTCGCTATATAAAAGTAATATATTAATATATAAATATTTTCACCAGTGAAGCTACAAATCCGGTTTGCATTCCCAAAAATATTGGTCGAAATCTTAGGAGTTCCCTGCACTTCCTTGTAAACACAACGGCAATACTTTTTTCTTCAAAATCCACCACAGAAACGTTGCCTTAAGAAAGCAACGTTTAATTCAGAGTTGTATTTCAGTTTGATGGTCAATGTAATCAAAATAGTGCTAAGTCGACTTATAATGAAATGTATATAATTTTTATTTCTATTTTTTTGCATGTCCAAATGAAGATATTCCACGATTCACAAAATCTATGAGCTCTTAAAGAAAAACAATTCAAGCCACGGTGTCATACTGCTCGAGATTTTCTTAAGCCCGCTTATTTATTCTCCTCGTTTCAAGCCAAACAGGCGAGCAAGTAAGGGAGCATATGTAAAGCCATGTGTGGTAAAGTAAGAACAACAACAATAACAACAACAGAAATAAATAAACAACCAACAGCAAAAGAACAGAATCTCAGTTAACAAACATACACATTCCTAAACGTCCACACCAACAAACACACACGTACGTATTTGTGTTCAAAAAGAACAAGCAGGGTTTAGTTTATTAATAATTCAAAGCCATGGCTAAAAGCAAAGTCAACTGCAATAAAAACGTTTACTTTACTTTAAGCCAAAGCCAACACAACGGGGCCAACAACAAGATCAATTATCAAGCAGTGCGTGAAAACGTTAGCTGGTGACGATGCCGTCAAAACGGTGACAGTGAAATGTTTATGCAGGCAGAATACTTGCGACGTGCGGCATTCAGCTGAGCAGACTTTACGAAGAGACAGAAGAAATATTAACAACTTTGTATTGATAACAACGTTAACGTTTAGTTTTAATAAAGACATTCGCGTGAATAGGTGTTGGCAAAATTTCTAAGACTCAACTCAAATTTCCCAAACTATTGCAAATAAATTAAATAAATAAAAATATAATAATTAAAAAAAAATATCGGCATGCACAGCAGCACAGAGCACAAATAAAAAGTTCTGGGAGCAGAAAAACAAAGAATTAATGTTAATGAAATAAACGGTGCAACGAACACTTTTTTATTGTGTTTAATTTTAAATAAAAATTTTTTCAAAACAAAGTGAAATTTGTAGCAGAATTAATAAAGTTAAAAACAAAGAAAAGGTTTTATTAATAACTGCTAAAGGATTATATAAATATTTTTTTCAATTAAACTAAATAATTAACTGGAATAATTGTCACACAATTTGTCTTTAAGAAAAAAAAACAAACAATAAAAATATCATAATTTTTAAGTAAAAATAAATTTGGCAACTTTCAATACCCCAGGTTTTATCTCAAAAGAGTGTTATAAAAATATATGGAAAACGATTGATCCCTGCAACTTTCCATTAAATTATTAAACCTAAAATTTTTTTTAACTTTCAAACTGCTAAACGTTTTTATAAATCAACCGATTCCTACTTTTCGAGTCACACAAAAGCTACAAGAACACTAACTGATCAGATATATAATTTAGAATGTTTTTTCTTAAATCACTTTTTGCGAATCTTTTTCTTTTACGATATTTCACGAAATAGATTGATCGTTTTGACCCGGTTCGCTGTGATAAATCGGTGAAGCCGCTGAAAAGTCTTTCTAAATAAATTTTGATATCTTAAAATTTACCCATTCGAATCGGTTCAAATTCACCAGAAATCGAAGTACGGGAATGCTTTTCAGCCAGTTTGATTCATTTCGGTTGAGCTATTCAAAAGTTGTAAGCGGGTTACATACTTACACACACACATACCCGCTCTCAGAATTAGTCAGGGAAACTTTAAAAGACCCCAAAATGTGAAGATCTGAAAAGAACCCGATTTTTTTAAAAACGCGGGAATACCAATAACTTCCTGATTTTTGAAAGCTTTAAATTTTCTTAGCGGGAAGTTCAAAAAGTATTTTTAAACCTCTTTAATTTTCCAAAATCATGTACTAATTTGAAAATCAAAATATTATTTTTAGTGTTTCAAAATTTATGTCTATAAAAATTGTTTTTGGTCTTTTCAACTCTATTTGTGATAGATCGTACGTGCTCCAGCTGTTTTTGCCTCTCATAAGTCTAAAAATTCAACTATTTCTTTAAGTGTAAAACTTGTTGAGGTTTTAGTTTAGTTCTTGCAATATAATTAAAGCATTTTTTATGGGGCCATGTGAAGGCTCATGTCGATAGGAACAAGCCCGCAATGGTTGACGTACTGGAAGCCATTACTTAAGACACTGTACGATATGTTGAAGAGCGCAAGCCAAAGTTGGACCCAGCGCATGAACCACTTGAAGGGTCGCCGCAGTCAATATTCATATGAAATCATTTTTTAACAATAAATTGTACAGATCTTTCTATCGCCTAATACTTCTAATCTAATGCGTTTTTTAGTCAAATCTAAAGGCTTTTAAAAAATTACCCATTATTATTATAGTACATAATTCAATTAAGATTGAGAGGCTTCAGTTTATAATTTCAAAATACATGATAAACACTCCAAGTTACAAGAGAAAGACAACACCATCAAACTAACTATTCAACTTATGCAGCAGAGCAGAACAGGTGTTTACAAAAGCCCCTGCAATTTTATCATCAGTATTAATGAGTAGTTTTGCTTATCACCACTTATTAATTTAATATTATCTACAGATAAAATTGACAAATTTATACTAAAAAGTTATGGGCAATTAAACTCACATGCCATGCAAAAACGGTACAGAGGTGCTTCTAGTGTTAAGGTGTCTATTTAAAGCACACGACGCTAAACATCTTTTATAAAATTTTAAAAAACTTTCTGAGTTTTATGTACAAAGTCTTGAAGTAATTATAAAATTTCATTATCTCTACGCCATTAAATTCATAAAAGTTACAAATCAAATAATTAATTTCTTCTTTAAAACATAAAAAACAAGTTAATTACATAAGAAATGAACAGAGATTGCATGATGTAGGGTGCTTAAAGTCTTCTATTCTTGCACTCTTTAACGGTAGTTTGTGTTGATTTGCTGGTTTCAAACATGCATGTCAGGAAATTATTATAAGTTTTTTTATTTTTATTTTTGTTTTGTAAAAAAATAACAAAATTCTTTAGCGTGACAAAACGGCAGAAAATAGTGATGAACATCAACAGCAATTAACAATATTTACTTAAGAGATTCTTTAAAAAATATATTTTATTATATTAAAAACAACACGCTGCTGCCACTGCTTGAGCGTGTTTCTGCCATTAACAACTTGCAACCAAAAGTGTGTTCTAGCAAAAGAAAAACAAAAACAAACAAAAAGAAGTTATTAAAACCACTAAACAAATCTACAGTTATTCCGATTTTCTTATTTATTTATTTTATTTTTCGCAAAATGCTCCAATTGCAACAAACTGTTTGTATATTAATTATTTCCTGTATTTGCTATTCAACACCGACTGAAACTGAACGTGCTGCAAAGATTCTTCCAGGTAAATATCAAGCCTACAGTCAACATCATGCAAAAAAGTTGCATGCCACCTCAATGGCGAAAGGCTTTGATTTGCTTCAACGCCATCAAGGCAAATTAGCAACAACAACAACAGCAGCAGTTCAACAAGAATATCCCATCAAAACTTGGTTTGCCGTCTTCAATCGCAACAATTCCAAACCACAATCAAACGTTACAACAGTAGCAACTGCTAACAATGCCACTGCAGCTGTGGGCCATGATGCCACCGCCAACACGGCCGCAACGTGTTTATGCAGGTAATTTAAAAGATAAACTAAATGGATTATTTAACCCAAAACGAATTTATTTAATGAAATTACCACTTCTGGTTTTGTTTCAAATTAAGACATTTTACAAGAATACAGAGAACGGAACCAAACTTGCACACACACACACACGTTTATGCCATTTCTTTCTCTGTACACAACTCTTTTAAAAGAATGTTTGAAGCATTTTATTCGTACGAATAAAGTGAAGGCAATTGTCACAAGAAAATATTAGCAGCATTTTATTCATGCCACTCTCCCGTTTTCCACTTTGATGTGTCGTGAATTTTAAAATGTCTTTGACAGTAGAACATCGTACAAAACGTTTGGGATTGAAAAGTGGAGTTAAATTAACTATTCATTAGAGAGGTTTATTGGTAATTTTGAACGCTTCAGAAAAGTTAAAAAAAATAGAAGCAATTTTTAAGCTGAGGATATTCTCAGGCATTTTAATTATTCTCCCTCTCACGAATTGATGATTCTCTCACGTAAAAATGGCAATAATGACCAAACAAAATTTTTTTATCCGGCTAAGAATGAAGATATCAGGGTTTAATTAATTGAATTAAATTTAACAAAAAAAAAACTGGGAGAACAGCACACGAAGAGAGACTTTTGTTCTATAGAGCACATGAACGTTCCATATCCACACCGGACATCTATCGCGAGTTTTTTTACCTGCATGAGAACTGAAAATGACAACAGCAGACTGAAATAGTGTTGAAATGAAATAATTTCATTGAATTTATTTAGGATTTCTGGTGCATATTCGCCAACGGCAACCAGTTACATGGTCCATCCGACCAGTGCGCTTTTTGAATGCTTTTTCCAATAAATCTTCTGCCACAAATCATATTAATTTTGGCTTCCAATGCTCCCAGAGTTGCTAGTTTGTCGGCATGATCCAAAGACTTAGCTAAGTTCGATGGCCCGGTCGCAGAATGAACTGGACATATTCTGGAGATAAAGTTCTCGCCAAATTAATTTTGCAAGAAAGTGTTTGTTCAGCGCGTTGTATGGCAAGTTGTGCCGCCTTGTCGGCGACAAATCTCGTGGATTTTTAGGTGAATAGTTTTAAACAATTTTTTTAACAAAAATACAGACCGCACGACTCGACAGTAGTACTGGGATAGATAATGTCTAAGATTAACGTCAGTACCTACCAACATGGGCTACCTGACGGTGGTCTTACCACCTGGTGAAATTAATGTTCACCACCACCCCTGCTGCCCTCAAGGGTCAGGTTGCAATCTCATTCACTTCGTACTGCCAAACCAAGATCATACACCTGGCCAAGTTGTTCGGGCTTATCTTGAACCCTTGTTACTTCAGAGGAAAGCATGTCATCAGCATCGAGAAGAACCAAAGGTCAAACTTATAACACTTATCTCTTCTGATACTCCCAGTACCAACAACGCACCACCACTTCCGTAACGTCTGCTGATTCACAGCAGCCCATAGAGGCCACCATCAGGTGGGTCGAAGTCCCAGCATAGTATAAATATGCCAGAACATCAACCCAGCGACTCTTGGTATTAAACCACAATCACCACGTGGACTCAATGAAAAGGACCTCAACTAATATCTGGCCACAGAATCAACCAAAGTATTATCTGTGTGGCTCAAACAGATCCCGTGGTACCAGTGGAAGGAAATTGATTACGCCTCGCAGGTCAAACCAATGTAGGTTTGCCACCTACTATTGATTTTTGGGCCATTTTATGGCGGGACTCAGGTATCCTTCCACCTGATTTTCTTATATTTTCCCCAGAAAGCACTGCAACAAGGCGTTACGACTGACCAAGTTGCCTATTGTGCTCCCTGGGGGGAGTAGTACTGGGATACTAGCGAATGTTACGAAAATATCAAAAGTCACTATCATTTGAAATATTCCTCTTACACAGCAGAGCAGAACAGCTGTTTTCGAAAGCTGCTACACTTTCATCGTCAGTAGTCAGGTGTCTTTATTTACTACCGCTTGTTTAGATGGCTCAGTTGAATGCGCTAATAATTTCCATTTGTAACAATTTTATTTCATTTTATTTACAGACCATCCGTTCACATCTTGGGTTTATTATTATCCAGTATTTATTTCTGCATTAACAGATATCCGGCAAATAATTATTATTTGTCGGTTGCACATTCTTAATTCTGCTCATGTTCCAAATTAAAGTTTTCAGTATCAGTTTCCTTTAACTGCAATAATTTCGTTTCAATATTCGAAGGTGGCTGGCTAAGTTGCTTCAAACAGGCAGTTTTGCAAGACTCCAACGTAATCGCCCATCGTATTTTGCTATTTACAAGGCCGGTTTGAGGTTTCTCTGTCCTTCTTCGTATCAGCTAAACGTCTCTGTCATTGTGTTTATCAGTTTAAGCGAAACGCAAAATACCGTTTCTCAAAAGGAAAATTATAATGCCATAATTCTGATAACTCTTTCCACCAACTTGTTGCTTGTAAATGATGCAAGAGTCCAGCTTTTTTGCTTGTTTTATTTCTTTATCATCTCCCTCTCTCTCTCTCTCTCTTTCCTTGTATTCTGCTTAGGATTGTGTCAACATCGTCCAATAAATCATGCAACCAAAAACTACATTCATGTTGAATTTCCTTTCCTTTTTTTTTGTCTCCTTCTTATTTCATCAAAGACAATATGATGTGCTTCTCATGGCTGCTGGTTGCATAAGCAAAAAGTCAACATAACTGTCTGTTGCAAGCAACTATGGAAAGTTTCTTCTTTTTTTTTTTTTTTTTTGTGGCAGAGTAGATAGACAAACTAAAATATGAAGCCAACAACAGGCCTCCACTCAGTTACTGGTTGGAGACGAACGAAGGCAAGAAAACTTACGCAATTTATTTGCTGTTTATGGCTGTTGTGTCGTTGTGTTGTTGGTATTTGAAAACCAGTTTGTGTGGCATATACATACACATTTTTGTATGCCGCTGGCTTTTGCGGCAAAAGTTTAATATAATTATTGCAAATAAATATCAAATAAATAAATGATGACCTGAGTGAAGACTATTGACATCTTTGGAAAAATAGTTTCCAAGAGTCCATCTCGGCAGTATTTTTATGTATTTGGACGTTCTTTTTTCGATTTATTCTTATAAATTTTGTTTTATTTCTCTTCGCATTGTGGCAAGTTTTTTAATTAGAGCTAATATTTAAGCTTTTAGAATGAAGCTAATTTTTTAAGGCATCAAAATCTGTCTTTTAATTTTTAGGCAGTTTTGTGGTATTTTTTTTTTTATGGTGTTTGTATTTATTTACATGCTGATGGGAGTAAAACTTATTTATTTATTTCAGGCCAATGACACACATTCCCAGTAATTTTATAACGCTTTTGGAATTTTAAGATTTAAGAATAACATTTTACCAACTCTTTTGCTTGTCTGCTTGTTATGAATCAGTTTATCAAGAGTATTTTATATCTATCAAATACACTTGCAAATCAATTGCTTACAGTGTCCGACCGAATATTAAGGTTCGGCGAAAGTTCGGTGTTCGGAATTTCTGCCAAACTTTACTAAACACCATTGGGGGATTCACACTGCAGTCATAGAGTCATAAGTCATAAAATAATAGCACTAAAAATATGACTAGTGTGAACAACCCGTCATAACTTGGTCCGCTAAATAAAGTTGTATATATAAACTCTAACAGCTGCTGCCTTGTTATGAGCTGAATAAATTTTTTTTGCGGCGGCATATGGAAAAACGTTCAGTGGCTGCCAACTACGTAAGTTAAACGAGAAAAATTTTTCACTTGTATATATTTAGGTTTTGCCAGACATATAGGTATGAATATTTATTTATCTTATTTATTTATTTATCTATTTTATTTATATGTCGTGAAACATATATAAGTAACGGCGGCAAACATTTACTATCGCCGTCTCGCCTAAAGATTTTTAGAGTTCGACTCAGATCTCTAGAGCTATTTTATGACAACACGAAAATATACCTGCAAGAGTGGTATTATTTTATTACTTTTTTATATGCAGCACAACAACAACTTGTTTAAACCAGTCCAAAAATTTTATGACTCTATGACAATATGACTAAATAGCACGAAGTGTGAGTCCCCCAAATGATTTTTTTAATAAATTATATATTTTGTCATAATTCGTGTGTATGAGAAAAAAAGCAACAAAATATTAGTATCAGGGTATGAACCCTCCTAATGCCATACATTAGGCTGAGACAGGTGAAGAAAGATGAGAGGTTAGAAAATATATTGAAGACATTTGAATCTTTTGACTTCATCGCCGATTTTTTCTTCAAAGTAGGGGCTCTAAATTTAATAAACATGTCGGCTTATATTCACTTTTATTCGTTACATAATAGTAAATACCTTTAAAAATTTTGTTATACGGATGCGAGAGAGAGAGAGATTGTATTGTAGCTATTAAAAAAGGTTAAAATATTCTTTTACTGGTTTAATTTTTTTTTATAGGACCGGCACTCAGGGGATACCCCTACTCATGCGTACATCGTGCTGGAACTAGGAAATTCAGTTGTGGGAGGGAGGATATAGGGAGTAGTGTCTATGAACATTCGATTTGAATTTCTCCATGCTATATACGGCAGGAAAGACCAGCGCAGGGAGTTTATTCAACATGGACAAATTTTAGGTTAGGAAGTAAATTTGCTTCAAAACACAATTTTCTGGAATAAATTCACTTTTATTGAATTCAATTTAAAGTAGAAATATGGGAATTAATCATGATATATGATATTGATGTTGATGTTCGCTCTTTTTCAACAAAGATTCGCTCATCTCGTTACTGCAGCGCATGTTGCAGAGCATCAAGTCTTTTTGCTATCAGATGGCTTGATTGAACAGCGCTAAATCACAACAATGGGACAGTAAAAATAGCTGCCCCCAATTTCCTATCTTCTAATCTCTCTTTATCTGCCTTCTTAATACTATTCCCTCCTTTCCCAGTTTCAGCGCATTGCACCGCATATGTAGGGGTTGTCCTCTGACTGCTGGACCTACTCATAAAAAAACCAAAGAACTTACAAATATATGAGAGCTTTTGAAGTTATTGCCGTCGATTTAGTTATGGACTTCAGTTATCAGGCAACAGTCTTGTCTAAAGTTGCGGACTTATTGGGTTTCAACGTTAATCAATAATTTCTGGTTAAATTTTTTTTTTTCAATTTTAGAAAAGTATTTTAACAAATTATATTTAGTAAACAATTCAATACACAACCAGTGTTGCCTTTTATCATTTCATTTGTCATAGACACACCTGAAATATTTAAGAAACGTTTATCAAAAATTAGTGGTCACGCTTCTTTCATCAAATATCTGATAGATGTGAACGAATCTTTAATATATCTCAGTACAGTCAGACATGATGCCAGTCATAATCTTTGTGTCCCGGTTCCAATATCTGGTAGTCACTAGTATTCTTTTTGATTTTCAATACCAGCTTTTAATGACAATTCGGAATATAAATCTCGTTTATAAATATTTAATTATTTATTTATTCGAAATGAAATGGTTTTATTTAAATGCTCACAACAATTAAACTTCCCATTAAGTGTTTTTTACTACATCGTCGTTTGTCTTCAATATGCTAATTTATTTTTTAAGACTTCTAAGGGGCAGCCCCCTTCCTAAGTTGTTGCATACTTTTGTTGATTTCTTCCTTTCACAACTTTTTCGTTTTCTTTGTCAAGAGCAAGAACTTAGCAAAAGTTAGCAGTAGAAGTTTTATTGGAAACAAGTATCCATTTAAAAAGTATATTTTTCTGTAATTTCTTTGTTTCACGATGACTTTTGATGGCCGTTGAAAAAAAAAGGAAATAAAAAAAGAAGCTTCTCAGTTACACTGACACTTTTACTTCTTTGATTTTGCTCAGACTGTGTGTTACGAAAATTTTCCAAATCTTTTTATTTATGCAATTTTCGATGTGGAGTTGTAAATTTGTTTACTTGCCAGCACATTTTTTTTAATCTTTTTTTTTTGCAATCGAATGTGTTTTTATTTTTTATGCGAGTTGTTTATTCAACTAAAACTAGTTTTTGTATATTTTTCTTTAGTTACTTTACGAGTATTTATTTGAAGATGTTTTGTAAAATTTTAATTTGACTTCAAATGTTTTTGTAAACAAGTTAATTTAATTATTTAATCTCTTGTGATTATGTTTTCAACTGTTCTGCAATTGTTAACAATATTTTAATTATTAATTGCTTGTTTTATATGGCAAGAACTAGACCAAAGACTTAACAAGTTTTACACTTAAAGAAATAGTTAAATTTAAAGATTTATGACAGGCAAAAACAGCTGAAGTATGTGTGATCTACCACAAATAGAGTTGAATAGATCAAAAACAATTTTTATGGAAATAAATTTTAAAAATACTGATTTTCAAATTAGTACATGATTTTGGAAAATTAAAGAGGTTTGAAAATACTATTTTGAACTGCCCGCTGAGAAAGTTAAAAGTTTAAAAAAATCGGGAAGTTATTGGTTTTACCCCGTTTTGAAAAAATCGAGTTCTCTTCAGATCTCCATATTTTGAGCCCCGTCACTATGACTGTACGCGAGCGTGTGTGTGTGTGTAAGTATGTAACCCGCTTATAACTTTTGACCTGATTCGAGTGGGTAAAATACACGAGCCGATGATGGCACCTGACCGCAAACCGCATCACACGGTCAATTTCTTTGGACGCAATGGTTTTTCAAGGACTGTTTGTCAATTTTGTGAAACCCACAAACGGAAAAATATTTCCGTTTTCGTAGGCAACTAATGAAAATGGGGCCTCATCAGCTAATTCACAAAAGCTCGACGCAAACAGTGGTCGACCTGCTTTAAGTCTTCAACGATTTGAAATTTATAAGGCTGAACATGATGATCCTTATGGAAAATGTTGCGTAAAGTGCCTCTGGTGATGCGCAATTGTCGTGAGCGTCGACAAATGGAAGTTCCAGACTCATTGTCTACGCTTTGCTCTACAGCGGCCATGATTGCATCACTGCGGCCACTACGAGCGTATTGTTTTAGTGAACCTCGGTCTCTGAAGGAGACTGATTACGAGGAAATACTGCTCGAGTTTTACGAGAAGATGCAGCAAAATTTCAACCACTTCGATAGTAAATTTTCAATAATAAAATTCTTTGTTCAAGAGTGCAGTGTCTCATAATCAAAATTTCCAAAGTGTTTACAAAATAAATATCAAAAGATGGCAGCTCAATTCTTGACATTTTGTTATTTGACAGCCAATTTATTTCCTAACCTCAAATTTGCCCACCCTGGAAAACCGTCCACAAGACACAACCCAACATTTCATAAAAAAGGCTTATAAAATGTATTTCCAACCAGAATTTATAAATCACTTCCTGCTAAGAAATCCCAATTAATTAAAATGTACTTTTTTCTTATTCTTGCTTTTCTAGATGCGGCGAACGCAACGATGAATCTCGCATTGTGGGTGGCATTACGTCCGGCGTAAGTGAATATCCCTGGATGGCGCGCTTAAGCTACTTCAATCGTTTCTATTGTGGCGGTACGCTCATCAATGACCGCTATGTCTTGACTGCTGCCCACTGTGTCAAGGGCTTCATGTGGTTCATGATCAAGGTAACATTTGGTGAACATGATCGCTGCAATGACAAAGAACGACCCGAGACCAGATTTGTGCTGAGAGCATTCACGCAAAAGTTTAGCTTCTCTAATTTTGATAATGATATCGCTTTGCTGCGCCTAAATGATCGTGTACCCATAACAAGTTTTATAAGGCCCATTTGTTTGCCCCGTCCCGAAGAGAGTCATGAACTATTTGTGGGTACTAAAGGCATAGCCACGGGTTGGGGAACTCTGAAAGAGGATGGCAAGCCATCGTGTTTGTTGCAAGAAGTCGAAGTGCCGGTTTTGGACAATGAAACTTGTGTGGGCCAGACTAATTATACGCAAAAGATGATCACCAAAAATATGATGTGTGCCGGCTATCCGGGTAAGGGAGAACGTGACAGCTGCCAGGGTGATTCTGGTGGACCTCTGGTACGCTTAAGGCCTGATGATAAGCGTTACGAGCAAATCGGTATTGTGTCTTGGGGCAATGGCTGTGCCAGGCCAAATTATCCCGGAGTTTATACTCGAGTAACAAAATATTTAGACTGGATTGTGCAAAATTCTCAAGATGGCTGCTTTTGTAATGATGATTTTTGAAAGACATTTTTGAAAACAATTGAGAAATTTATCAGCAATTAAAAGTTGCGGTTCAAGTTGCAGAAGTTACCACAGAAAACTTTCTTACTTTTTGTATAAGAAATAAATATTTAAATCACTGATAAATTGTTTGTATATTTTAATGGCTGGATAAGTTTTACGCTTCTTCTTGCAAGTGCAGCCAAACGTTGGAACATAAAATATAATTTAAATGGAAATTTCAGTTAAAAAAAAAACCAATAAAATATTTAGTTGGAAAGCCCACAGACAAGCAGCACTCAATTTGCCGGTTTAAGTTTTCGTCTAAATAATACAGCGTGTTTCTTTTAGAGTGCCACAACTTTTGAGTTGGCATCACTGCTTCATTTGGGCATGCATTTAACAGCTGATGTTTGCTTAGTTTGCCTTGAAATTTAATTATGGATTGAGTTGTCCAAATTGTTGAAATTTTTCATAAAAATAATACTTCTGTTCGTCAAACTCATCCATTCAACATTTTATTCTCCGATGAATCCAATTTCTAGTTGAATGGGTAAATGGGTGCTCCAATAAAGCAGTGATGCAATGAAAGTTGTGGCACTCTAAAAAAACTCGCGTTGTTTATCTAAAAATTGCATTTTCGGAAACAAGAAAGTTTGAAACAAGTATTTCATTACTCCCATATTGTTCCCTTAAATGAAATCGTAGTTGAATCGTTCCGAATATACGAGTGTCGATTCTTCCATGGAGTCGCACTAAATTTTGTATTGTTTGCGGCTTTCTGGATATCAGCCGCTTAAAAAGTGGTGGATAATTTGCTAATATTTTATAGAAAAAATTTGCTTTAGAATTTCTAAGCATCATTAAATGCACAAGCGCCATCTGTCTCTTTTTTTTTATTGTGATAAGTTCTGTCAAATCATGTTTATATTATACAAACATTCACACCAACTATTAAGAAACAACATTCCAGTTTTGTTTACAAATAAACGCAAGTAAAGAAAAAACAAAAGAGCACGTGATAAAGTTCTTGATGTGCTGGTTGATGGTTCCAACTCTGGTAAGTGTGTGTGTGTGTAAAGCCTTTATTTAAGCTCTATTTTTGGCAATGAAACGTCAGCCTCTCTAATTTCTAATAGAATTCTCTAACATTTCTGCTCCCATTTCATGACACAACTGTAAACATGCCTCAGAAACCCATTAATTATAATTAATGACTTTTTTATTTAGAGTTCAAAAATTATTTGAAGCTGTTTTAAAAAGGTAAAACGTTTGGACAATATCACTTAACAGCACAGCATTTGAATACCCCAAATATTCCCTTAACTCCGGGCATCAAATTGGCTGTTTTAATTCACGCACTCGGTGCCAAATTGTTACACCATCCGAGGTCCTACTGAATAATCGTTTCCTTGAGTCATCCATTCTTATTGCGAAATGGCAAACAACTTGACGAGTATCTATTAATAACAGAAATACCTGCATATAAAGTAGCCTTATGACTTTGGCGCGCACTGTTTTGGTTTTTCTGCTTCGTTTTTCTCATACGATTTTGCAAATTCATGTGAATTTTTTGCAGCGTTTTTTTATTTTCCACGTTGCATCAATGATTTTTAAAAGCTGCTGCAATTGTTTATTTTTTTATTTATTTTTTTTTTTTACTCTCCGTAAAGTTGTAGAGAGAGACAAAAACGCATGTTAAGTTTTTCTGTTACTGTTGCTGTTGTGTTTTACGAGCACTAAACTTTTACTTGTTGATTCACCGTATAATTTTTTTTTAATTTAATTTTATTTATAACTTTTTATCTTTCTTTCTTAAAACATGCATAAACTTTTTCGAATACTAGAAGTTTTGATTACTTCGTATTTATTATTTGTATTACATTTGTTTTTCTCTCAATAGGTTTTATACGCTTTTTCTGTAAAGCTGACAGCCACATAAACTTTTAAGAAGAAAAATAACGATGACATTTAATATTTTCGTAGTTGTTTCCAACTTCATTAACTTTTTTTAAATTTCATTAATATTTATTTAATATGTTTGTTGTACTCCCGCTAACGTGTCTATAAGCGTTTCGTAAAGACTGATCTTGCCGTTGATCTTAGGCTGTGAAGTGTTCATGTTTTTAATTTTTCCACGTTGTTGTTTGTATTTACTATGAGTTTTTTTTTCTTCTTTCATTTCGTATGTAGTCATGTCTACCTACTGTTTCGTTGCTGTCGGCATACTCATGCAAACACATACATACACACATACGTATCTGGTTTGTTGGCTGCTGTTGGAGACGTCTCTCGCTCACCAATAATAGAAAGAAAAAAACCCCAACGAAAAGAGTTGATGCTTTTTTCAACACCCTACAGCCAGTCAGATGCGTTAAGCTTTTTGGTATGCAACACTACAGACTAAATTGATAACAACTAAGAAAAATATCTACTTACACACTTGCGGCTTCAGGCACACATATAAAATATATTAAACATTAAAAAAGGAGATGTAGCATCCATAGCTTTTATATTGCGTTACGCAATTACGTAACGTAATTCATTGCAAGTGCTATTACATTTGCCACGACAACTATCTTTTTCCATTATATTCATAAGAAAGCCCATAATTTTGACGACAAAGCTCTATTTGGGTCTTATTAAGCAAGATCCAAAATCTCCAAAAACAAGTACATGAGTGGTTGTGTCAAAAAGTTCTTTTACCTATGAAGTACTTTTGTTAGAGTAGGTTTTCCTAAAAAAAACTTTTTTCAAAAAGTACTTTTTTCCAAAAATAAGTACTTTTGTCATACATTTCTTTTTCCAAATAAGTACTTTTATAAAAAAAAATTGCTTTTTCCTAAAAAGCGCTTTTGTTAAAAAGTTTTTTTTTCAAAAAAATACTTCTGCCAAAATGTACTTTTTCGTAAAAAGTACTTTTGTCAAAATATTTTAGGAAAAAGTACTTCAGTCAAAAAGTTCCTTTGTTGTTTAAGTTTAGTTTAATCCGTTCGTAATAGATAATTTTAGATTAATTAAATTAATACAAGTTTGTTGTTAGTTTTTTGTATAGAAAACAAATTGTATCTGTTGCTCAAAAAAAAAAACCCCTAAAATTGCGTTTGATAGTGTGAGAGGCCCTTAAAACGACTGTATAGTTGTCAAATATATATATTTAAGAATTTAGGGGGTATACCCCGCCTTAATATGTCAAGTCTTCAGAATGAACCCGAACACGGTATGATGTCTTCACGTCAATAATTATTCTTGTCACAACAGATAGTGCAGTTCAAATTAAACTAATCAAGGCTTAAAAAAACCATTACATGATAGAGCAGTACATAAATAAATAACATTCAATTTAGCTTATGGTATAACAATATAAATAATTGAAACCGTTTAAATTTATTGCAACTTAGACAGCGTTTACATCTAATATTCAAACCATTAGCCGGTAAAACAGTGCAAACTGTCACTCTCCAATTCGCCTTAAGATTTATGAATCTACTATCACAATCCATGATGTGCAAAGATGTGATGAATAAAAAAGAATAAAAGAAGGCAAGTTTCCGTTGCAGTAGTTCTGACTTTAGAAGCAGTGCATCTGATAAAGCTCCGGTTTGAGTGCATTGTTGGAAATGTATTCTACATGCTTAATTGGCAGTAGGCAATTTTGAATTTTTGAACGCAGCCACCTGATATTGCAATAAAAGTGCTGCCAACTTAATACTTAAAAACAAAATCACATTTAGCATTTGCAACAACCTTTTCAATGTTTCTTCAAAAGAATACACAAAATTTGATACACACATTCATACATATTTACATGCTTACATATGAATGTTATCATAAACAATACAAATATGCATAGGAAATTCAAAGTTATTTGTTGTACAACTGATTCCTTGGCGCGGTAAGTTTCTTGGATTTGTTAGCACAACACACACTATTAAAGATTTGCTTGAATGTTATTTAGAAAAACGTTTCCCAGTAAGAATTCAATTTAAACTGGCTATGGAATATGTTTTCCCAAAGATGTTTGGCGCGTATAGACATAATGCATGAATTGGCATATATTGTTTTAGTTATTATCTCAACAGTGCACAATGCAATTTTACAAAACTATCTACTTTTGAATATATGCACTTAAAATTTTACACAAAACTTTGTTCGATTAACCGTTAAATCGATATGATATTTAAAAACATGCCATTATACTTTCTTGAAAATGCATTTCATTCTCCACAACTCACGTTCAACTTTGTCACTTTTACATTAACTGTGGAATTTGTGTAGAATTGCTGCAGCCAAGTATGGAAAGCTATTTGAAAGGCGACAGTGCTGCCCGCTCTATGCCCATACACAAACATGTATACGATATGTTACCGTTGCAATCATGATAGCTTTAGAAGCAGTGCTATTAACTTCACTGCAGTTTGGGATGCTCTGCGGCAAACAAAATCCAATTTCTCACAGCTGTTTTGGATTCTAATAAAATTGCTGCCTACATAATTCTAGATGGATTGTATGAAGTATGATCAACAAATTTTGAATGCTTGTTCAAATGATAGCATATAAAACGAGACAGACACACACGTTCATACATACATACATGCATATGGATATTCTAACAAACAATGCAAATATAAAAACTAAATGCAAAAAGATTTTTTCCTACCTTGTTGTATACAGCTATTTTTATTGTCTCAGTAAAATTCTTGCATTTTTGAGCTCGACGATGATTATTCATTTTTAACACAAGCTACTAACAATTCGCTTTCATACATTGGACATACATTCACGCAAATGCATGTACATACATGCACCCGCTCTTCAATTTTAAGGTTAGAAAATAGACGTTCGCCGGTAACAAATTTAACTGGAGCCGGCCATGGAAGATATTCTTTCAAAGGTATTTGCCGTATAGTCCTAACCACTATGTAAAAACTTCGATAAATTCTTTTAACTATTGTTTTAAGAATATGCACACAATTTGGTAAGGATGTGCTGTTGATATATACAGCTGCCATAGCAGCTAGAAAACTTTGAAAACTTATAGTGATTGTATTTTGCAAAACTATTTACTTTTAAGCTCATCCACATTATATTTCACATATATATTTTGTTCACTTAACCGTTGTGTGAATATGTCATTTAACAATATGCTATTACGTTTAATAATTAAATTTTCTTAAAAATGCATTTCACTCTCCACGATTCACGTCCGATTTTTTCACTGGTTAAATAAAAACTGTGGAATTCGTGGAGAGATTTGCTGCAGCCAAGTCTGAAATCTATTTTAATGATGACTGTGCTGCCAGCTTCATAGTACTTCATCTGACACACAAACATGAATAAACAAAGGCAAGTAACCGTTGCAGTCCTTCTGACTTTAGAAGCAGTGCTTCTGTTAAAGCTCCGGTTTGGAGTGCACTGTTGGAAAAGTGTTCCAATTGCTAACAGCTGTTTTGGATTCTAATAAAATTGCTGCCTACATAATTCTAGATGGATTGTATGAAGTATGATCAACAAATTTTGAATGCTTGTTCAAATGATAGCATATAAAACGAGACACACACACGTTCATACATACATACATGCATATGGATATTCTAACAAACAATGCAAATATGAAGAATAAATGCAAAAAGATTTTTCCTACCTTGTTGTTTCATTGCCTCAGTATGATTCTTGCATTTTGAGCTCGACGATGATTATTCATTTTTAACACAAGCTACTGACAATTCGCTTTCATACATTGGACATACATTCACGCAAATGCATGTACATACATGCACCCGCTCTTCAATTTTAAGGTTAGAAAATAGACGTTCGCCGGTAACAAATTTAACTGGAGCCGGCCATGGAAGATATTCTTTCAAAGGTATTTGCCGTATAGTCCTAACCACTATGTACAAACTTCGATAAATTCTTTTAACTATTGCTTTAAGAATATGCACACAATTTGGTAGGGATGTGCTGTTGATACATTCAGCTGCCATAGCTGCTAGAAAACTTTGAAAACTATTTACTTTTAAGCTCATTCACTTTATATTTCACATATATCTTTTGTTCACTTAACCGTTGTGTGAATATGTCACTTAACAATATGCTATTACACTTAATAATTAAATTTTCTTAAAAATGCTTTTCACTCTCCACGATTCACGTCCGATTTTTTCACTGGTTAAATAAAAACTGTGGAATTCGTGGAGAGATTTGCTGCAGCCAAGTCTGAAATCTATTTTAATGATGACTGTGCTGCCAGCTTCATAGTACTTCATCTGACACACAAACATGAATAAACAAAGGCAAGTTACCGTTGCCGTCGTTCTGACTTTAGAAGCAATGCTTCTGATAAAACTCCGGTTTGGAGTGCACTGTTGGAAATGTATTCCAATTCTACACAGCTGTTTTTTATTAACAGCTGGTAAGGAAGGTGTGCTCTTGACATTGCCTGATATTTAGTAACACGAATTGACTGTCAAATCCTCGTTGAAAATAAATTTTTACTGCGTAATTCCTTGACAATAAATTTTGATCGAAGTACAGATAGCACCTTGCCTCTATGTTAATCAGCTGTTCCCGCATTTTCTGGCTTTTAGGCGGTAAAAATGGACAAAAATTGTAGAGATGCAGACGCTTCTGTTAAAAGTAAAATTATATTAACCTTACTAAATGGAACTGGATATATATTTGATGCACTTGGTAAGAGTAATTTGTAAATCAGTGACAAAAGAAATTCATTGACATTCAATATTTAAAGATTACATGAATGTACGAAAGGAGCATCATATCGTAGGCGCCTTGGTGGGCACTTGTGCCAACAAAGGATGGTCGGCCAATGATTGCAGTAAGTTGGGGAAGAAGATAACCACACATACAAATTTTGTGCTCAAATAGTTAAATTACAGCGTTGCCTGTGGAATTGACTAACTTGGAGACAAGAATTCTACTTGAGCAGGGAGTTGCTGTGTTGGTTTCAAAGCGACACGATATTTTAAAACCCTTAAATGATGAACAACTGACTAACTACCAGCAAAACTTTGATTTGAGAATAAATCAACAGGCGGAATGTTTAAAAGATGAAAAACTTAAGGAATCTGAAAGAAATATTGATAAAATTATACAAGGCAAACGGAAAAAGCTGCTGAAGCAAGGCGTGCCCGAAAAAGGTGAGTTAAAGGCGCACAGAGTTTATGATGAAAATTAAGCATATAAACATTTGTCATTCCATTTGCTTTAAGTCTGAGAAAAGTTTGGTTAGAATGAGTGGGATAAGTACATGCGTCTGCACACGTATTTGTACGCATGGATGTGGTATATGGAACAGTTTTATTTAAATCAAGATTTATTTTGTATAAGGGCAAATAAAAATTAACAAATTATATAATTAAAGTTAACAATTCTCATTTAAATTTCCAGATATCCGGTTAAATCCATTAGAAATCTTGCAAGAAATACGTGATGGCATAAAATTTGATCGCAAAAATGCTTTACTGGACATTCCATGTGCTCATGCAGAAACTCATGGTAGTATATAAAAAATAAAATACAATACACATTTTTTAATATTGTCTGCATATCTTTTAGCTGGACACTTGGTTGAATTCTCTCAACCTGATCGTTCCCTTAAGTATTTAGTATTCCGTGATTATTGGCTTAAAGGAAAATTTATTACTTGTGGCGATACATTTGGTGCTGATTTTCTTATATATCCAGGAGACCCACTACTGTATCATGCCTCTCATATTGTTGTTTTATTGAATAGTTCAAAAATTCCACCATTGGATTTTGTGACTAAAGTGCGTTTGTCAGTTACCGTAAATAAATTGTGTGTTTTTGCCTACTTTGCGGAACCAGAAGCTGAATGTGAAGAACCTAAAATTATATATCAAACATTCGTCTGGGAAGGCAATCGCAATAAAGAGAATTAGTTAAGACAGGGGACATATTCAAGAATCAAATTTAAATAAATCAAGACTGAAAAGGTAAACAAAAAATTTAACTTTCATGGTGTGACTGGGAATGAAAGAAATACGGTTACGGCTTATGATTCATTATTACAAATTATGACAATTCTCGTCCATTAAATCGATTTCTTTATTGCTGGTCACATTTGTATTACACTTGGTTCTGTAATAATAAGATTTAAAGGCTTTAGCTGGAATTATAAGTATGAAAAAGTGTTCCAGGCTTTCGATCTTGTTATTACAACAAACAGAGTATTTGTTTGGTCATTAATCTTTGTTATAATAAAATGTTTGTAGAAATTATTGATTAAATATCTAAATAGGAAAAAAACATTTTATAGTGCATCTCGTAGAATCAGTACGGAGATATTTAATTTTAATGTCTTGCATGATATATGACACTATGGATGTATGCACAAAATATCTGAAAACAGAGAGGGAGTTGAAGATACATATATTATGGAGTTAAGAATTTATTTTGGAAACGGTTAAAAATAACTTAAATTTTTATGCATTCATCTCTTAATATATGAAATCAGGAATGTGGTTGTTAATTTAAATTATCAGACTCCTTCGAAAATAACAGTTTCTTTTTGACATTTATTTATTTGATTTAAGAAATCATTGTTGAACTGAATGAAAAGTAAAAACATTGGCAGCAAAAATAATATGTATTGAAGGTGTTAACATATTTATTTATGGGTTAATTATAACTATTGGAGAACTATAACCACATAGCATTTATTGTCGTTATTTAATTTGATTTCTGTGGTCAGTTCACATCACCTTCATGTGACATGACCATGCCCTCAAATCGCTCGTGTAAAATACCGTCCTGATAAACCACACTATTTTCTTGGACACCATTACGGATAAGAGCGATGTTTTTGGCACGTATTTCGTTGTTGGATGAATTTTACTTTTTTTTTACTAAACCGGTGCTGGACCACCAGATTGTGAATAGCCCTTTCAGAACGGTGATTGTGGCAACCTTAACATTTGCGAACTGCCCGAACATAACATCCATTTTTATGAAAAAATTATATTATCTGCACGTGTTGTTGAATGCTATATCCGCTCATGGTGATTAAGAAGACACGTTGAATAAATTGCCACGCATTAGACAGATGTCGTTCCAACAATATGATTGTTTTCAACTGTTAAAGCTCGAAAGTCCTCATGGGAAGGCCCTCCAGATTCCATGTAGACGATACTCCAGATATATTCTTAGAGATTATTTTTCCATAAATTATCTTATTGACTTCTAATTACTCACCTAATATTATAATTCTAATCGCATTTCGTATTTCGAAATGTTTTGCGAAAAGAAAAATTTCTTTTATTCATAATCAGTAAATTAATCGAATGATATAAAGTGGTTCTTTATATTGCTCCAATTGCTTAATTCCTAAATTGCTTGTCACCGTAATCTAACAATCATATCAAATCTATTATTAATTTAAGTAAGGTTTTTTTGTTATTAAATATTTGTTGTACAATTAACAGCTTTCGCCTACCAACCGCCATTGCGTGTAATTCAAATTGAAAATCAATGAAATTAATAACACCATCAGCTGGGCGGATTAAACAATCAATTCAAAACACTTTATTAAATGGAAAATTTACTTCGAAACTAATAATAAATGAAAGCGATCGTCATAACAAATACTCTTTAAAGAAACCAACAACACAAGCAAAATGTATGCCGGCAAATGTGGTTGCAATTTCTCTTCAATAATAACCGTGAGTACACATTTTAATTTCAATTGAAGATTTTAATATAGAAGCGATTTAATTAAAAATTTAAAAATGGTCTAAAAAAACTCCCCCTTTTTATTTGCCACAAAATTTCATCGTTATAAAACTTGAATTTTGGCAATATGATAAGTAAATGATCTCGTGTATGATAAAGAAAACTTTCCCGCAGTTTTGAAATGAATAAATTTTTTTTTGAAACTTATTTGCGTGGAAGCAGGTAAAATAAATAAAATACACTTTTGGAATTTGATTTTAAGTTAAATGTAATTGTAACACATAAGGATATCTAGTAAGACCGTGTGTAAATATATGCAAAAAGGATACAGGCACCTGCCATGCATCCTCTTTTGAAAAATTGCGATTTCAGCTAAAGCTGTCAAAGATCTCAAAATATTCCTTTAAGTTTGTGTAAAAATTATAATATTATATATTATTTATTATTATATTAAAGGACGAATTTAGTTACCTTCCGATATCCTTTTCAATAAAATTATGATGTTAGTTAAAGTAGGCTTCTGAAAGTTATGAAAATACTGTTGAAATTTTTAAATATGACGGATCGTTGCCAAAGATGTAAAGCGAAAGATTTTGAGCGAATAATATGGATACCTCCCCTATATCCTTTTAAGTAAAATTATGAATTTAACTGAAGTAGTCTTCCAAAAGCAACGAAAACCTACCAACAGTGCCAAAATTCAAACTGTGTAAAAAGGTATTTTTACATTGAAGGACGAATTTTGATATCTTCTAATTCGTCGATTGCTTAATAAGGGGCTTTCGTTCTGTTGTAATTATCATTCTGTCATTTAATATTCTGCTAGTTATAGAGATCTGGTGCAATGATTGATGCTGTTTTTATCAGAACTGCAGGGCTTTAATGAAATTTTGTGGCACATGCAGAGTGTACGTAAATACATATGATGCAAGTCAGCCTAAGGCATTTGACTGCATGTTATGAGTTTATTGTGTTGTAAAAGACGTTTAATTTCAATTTACGGCCAATATACAGAGAGAGATAAAGAGAGTTTAGAGCTGCAATTAAAAAAACAGCAGCAGCACACTTAACACGGAAGCTAATTACAACGATTAATAAAATATTTGCAACAAGCGCTGACAAAATTGAACATGAGTCGGTGTATTTCTTATGACGTTTTTTCTTAAGTGCAAACAGAAAAATTTTTTTATTTTTTTATGAGATTTTTATAGGGTTTCATTATAAATTTTCCTTACAAGTTAATGCTTAAAATATTCTCTAATTCTACCAAATATGTATACAATAACATGCCTGGAATATATACATATTTCCTATTTAAGAAATTGATGCTGCAATGATTGCTCATATGCTGGTCATAAATAGCCAGTCGCCACCTACTCACAAGTTGAAAAATATTTTATCTTTCTTATCTTTAAATTTATACCTTTAAAATCAAAACTAAATATTTTCCTTAAGCCAAATCACTCATCTTATTATGCAAATTTAACAAACTCTGAAGTCCTTTTTATTTGTATCTAATGCATCATTAATAATTTTTAAGGAGGCTACACCAAAAAGATGGACTACAAATGCGTAGAATTAAATTTATTTCAAGCCTTAAGCTGTTTTATGTGTGTGTACGTGTAAAGCTGCAAGAACTTTTCTTAAATATTCGAGTAGTTTTCTAAGCAGACATTTTGTCCGTGGCTACGTTCATGTTCATCTTTGTCATACCATGTTAGTGCAACATTATGTAGAAAGTTTGTATGGAACATCAACCATAACTAATGCACTTTATCGTGGGCTCTTAAATATTTCTTCTTTTCCCATTTTTATAGAAGAATTAAAGGGAAGCTCCAACATAATGAGGACAACGTTAAAAATTGTTATTGTAAATTACGTCGACAACATTTTTCATTATAGAGGATTTTTTTTAGAGAGGCAATACTTTTTAAGTGGCTTACAACAACTTATAACATCGGCTGCATATAAGACACTTTTAAACTGCCAACAAAAAAGTTCTTCGCTTCAGAAAGTTTTGTGAACTGATACTTTTTATTTGTTCTTTTATTTTAATTTGTAGGAAATTTCTAGAATTAAAAAAAAAACTAAAATCTTGGGAACATTAAAAATAATACGCCAACAGGAGGACTATTCGTTTTTGCACGAGCTATACATCGATTTCTATGCTTTATGATTTATATTACATGTGCCGATTGTAATTCATGTCGTCTTTAATATGTGACGTGGTATTTGATTTGACGAGAAAATATATGAGCGTGTAAATATCGCGAAAACTTGTCATACTATTTTGCAAAATCTAATAGATTTGGCTTTAATAAAAATTATATTCGTCCATTTAAGTGATTTATTTACTCCTATTGAAATTTGGCCTTAATTGAATTGAACTCTTTCTTTTTGTTCTTGTCTCTTCTGAAATGTTCACAGCTTGTTTAAACAGTAGCCAACCACTAGAGTTTCGTAAATTTATTATAGACTTCAAGTTACTCATACTATTTATGCGAATGAAGCACGTATACGAAATGTTTTGTGCTTGTTCATACGCCTTTGGGGTCTAATTTCATTTATTACCATAAACGGTGTTTTAACCATTTCGATCATGGCTTATTTGAAAAATAACAAATACAATAGTGAATATGTACTTTTTCGTTTGTTACATTGTAACTAACTAACCACTAACTAACTGTCTGACTAACTATGGGACTAACATACACTTACAAACTTTGCCAAGATCACTGAGATGATCACAATTGCTTAGAAGGAATATCAGTATCTTCATTATCATTTGATCATTCGGTTCTGTCTGTATGCATCATTATTTTTATCATCGTCATTATCGTTTTTCTTTTTTTCTTTTTTTTTTTTTTGTTACTAAATTTGGTCTTATCGACTTTGACAAAGAAAAAGTTTATCGTTTTGATTTTGATCGTAGTACATGAGACAATTTATTTTTTTGGTAATGAAATTCTATATTTATGATGTTTTTCCATTTCTATTTGTTTGGCTGGCAGATGTTGATGGGTCGGTTTCTGGTATTTAATGAAATTATTTCTCTTTTCTTGTTTTGAAGATGAAGACATCAACGTTGTGGCTTTAGGAATTTTACTTTAATTAATTACACCGTGTTTAAAGAATGTTTGTAGATCTCATTAAATAATATGGGATTTCATTTCGCAATCGTATTTGCAAATGTGCTGTACAAAATTGATTGCAGTTCGATTGCTGGACATTGTTTTTTGCTAAATTTATTGGAGTATTTCTTCGAGGTGTGAATCGGCTGTTTTGGTTTCGGAAAAGTAATTCCTTTTTTTATCACGGAAAGGATTTCCAGTATAAATTGTCTTAAAAAATCCAAATATCAACTGGCCGCGCCATTTCTTATTTTCTTTAATGTTTTGTGAAATCTCAGGTTAATACAAATAGAGCAGAAATATTTCTTGCACTTAAGTCCCAAATAAATCGTTGGAAAAAGTTATGGAAAATTTCATGAGTAGTGCGATCGCCTGTCCTCAGATCCGTGGGGCCATTTGAGGGATATTTATTTTGTTTGTTAATTAATGGGAAAATATTATCTACAATCCAACAAAAAAAAAAAACATTTTATTATAAAATAAATATGTGCATTTTTACTGGGATTATAATGAATTTCACTTGCTACCAAAATCATGTATCCATCGAACATTTAAAGGAGTTAATCAATACAATCAGTTGGTAAGTGCAGCTTTAAAATTATACCAAAAAAGTCTTAAAATCATTTTCATGTTTTTTTTTTGCTGCAGTCGTTAAAAAATAAAAATAAATTTATCTGCCAAAACTGAACAACCTGTTCAATTGATTTAACACTCGTCATTCAATTTTATTAAGAGAAATTTTAAACAACACACCAAAACATCCAAAAGATGTTCAAAAATATTGTGCACCATGAAGAAACATAAACAAAACACTCTACTAAAACATTTGAAACCATGAAGAAATGAATATGGATTTTCTAAAGTCCAATGGAATGTTAGTGAAAGCAGATGTCAGCAAGTTTTCCAATTATCTCTATCGCTGCTTAATTTAACTATCTGATAATATCGATTAAATTATTATAAATTTAATGAATAATTTAATAAAAGCCAAAGCTGGACACTCACGTACAGCATGAGCTCTCTGTATCATCCTCTTCCAGACATAGTCTACAAATCATGCCGTACATCTTTCATCTTATCGAAATGATATCAGAAATTTCCCCGTCCCGCAGAAACAAAAATCTTACCATTTGTTTAGGTGGCTCAGTTTCGATTTGTACAAATTTTATTAAAAAAAGAATACCAGAATTGCACCAAACTGATGGCCCCGTGTTGCCGTTTAATTATTTTCTGAATTATTATTATATTAAAAAAAAATTTTTCAATTCGGAAGAGACAAACAAAACTGTTGATAATACAAACTTTAATCCAGAGCTGGCATTTCAATTTCCCAGTTTGGAAGTGTGTAACCAACAAGTCAAAATACTTTAAGATTAAAGTAATAGAAAAACAACTAGAAAATTTCTTATTTTGATTGCCTGTGTTCGGTTTATAATGATGGATGTGTTTCTCTAGTTAAGGATTTATCATATTCGCTGCCACAGTTACATGTGCATTCAAGTTGTTGTTTGAAGTTTTATTGCATGTTGCATTCCTGCTGTTGCATGTTTGTGACCATAAACTTAACGCAATAAACATTTGCCATTTACTGTGTTAACAATTACATAACTTTTTTATTTATTTATTTATTTATTTTTTTTGTGCAAGTAAATCGTCTTTATGTTCAACGATTCACTGAGTAATCAGGCTGATTTACAATTAACAATCCAAAGAATTTCCAAAAAGGAGTTGGGGTTCTCTATTTTTATATTGTTTTATCTTTAATATGATGGGACTGAACATTCTTTAGTTGTGTGTCTTTAAACTGAATATACATTTTAAATGGTAATTGTAGATAGAAAATACCCCGTAGCTATTATATTTCTGCTGTTCGTTTTTACACATGCTTAGACATACTTTGAATTTTTCGTCTTTTTAACAACAATGGCAATAATAACAATAATAATAGCCATTAATAAGGTCTCCCAAAGGTTATGGTTTAACTCGAAGACTTGCCTAAATAGGCTGCTATCAGTAGACTGATTCATTCTCTTTTGCTAAACATTTCGTAGGCAGTAGGCAGCTTGTTGGGATACAGGGTGTTCGGAGGTTATGTGGCGAAAGCTGGCACAAAGTGGTAATATCAGCCTAAATACTTAGCCGAAACTGTTCACTGGAAATGTAGCCAAATTCCCATAGAATCTTTGGATGGAAGTACAGATCTCTATCAGACCAAAGATCTTGTCTCTTTTTAATTATGAATCATAACGCTGCGTGACTTGCATTAGTTAAAAAGTAAACAATAAGATTAAATTAAGAAAATAAAAAAGACAAAATAGCATTTAGTTTGTGTTATTTGCTAACATTAGCTTAAACTTCTCATTTACTTTGAGTAAAGACTGCGTAATGATCTGCATCAGTGCCAAAGATCACTTGGAATATTTTAAATTCTAATAATTAATAAGCATTCATATATATTTTGGCTGAAAAAACTCGAATTAAAATTAAAAAGTATCTTAAATATTTGCCATCGTTTTCAGCCTTCCTTTAACATTCACTTTTGTCAACAATTTTCGTTGCCACATAAGCCGAATATGCCGCTCTTTGGAAACCAAAAATCTATAACTTCTTGTCATAAACGTCTCTCTAGTCGTCACCCTTTAAACGAAAATTAAATGTCTTCTACTCATAACGCATGATTTAAAACATTTTCTTTAGGTTTCACAAAATCTTCATACTTTCTTGCCATGCCACCGAGAATAAATGAGGAAAGTAAAATTGATAAAATCTACAATTTCGTCTTTAATGTAAAACAAGCCACATTAAAAGGTCAAAGTTTAAAATGTACGACATGACATGCTTATGTTTCCGTAATATGTGATATGAAAAGCTTAAAGAGAGAATACAAAAACAAAACAAATAAAAAATTGTCAATAAACATGAAAATACAATTCGATATTTTTATTAAAAAAAATCTTTAAAGGTTTTGCTAAGAAATGTAGGGCTTTTGTTTACACCGCGTTTCCACTTTTTGCGCTATTTAGCTGTCATCCTTTTGGAACAATTAACATTCACTTGACAGGAAAATTAAAGGATAATATTTTTCGTCTTGCAGTGGATAAAAATAACAGAAGGAAAAACTCAACATAATGAAATGTAAGCAAATGTTGAGAAAATTAAAAGAAAACAACTAAATGTGAGAGGATGAAAAGGATTGTTGTTTGAAAAAAAAAACTATGTCATTTCCTACACAGAAATGTTGCAATAAAAATTATTTAACAGAATTAATAATGACACTTGCCAAAGCGAATACAAAATTTAAGGTCTGCAAAATATGTGTTAAACTGAATGGCAGCAAAACCTCAATGCCGTTCTTTGCCAGTAGGACACGTTAATAGTAGAACTACGTATTCGCTACGGATAACAGTCACGTGTTGTCAACTTTTAAATAAATAATAGGAACTTGGAAAAAGGCGAGTATTTTTTGTAAAAAAGCGGTTTTAAAATATTTTATTTATAAATAAAAGATTGTAATCCTGGTATGAAAAATATAAATTAAAAAAAATCTTTTTGTTGTCAAAACAGATGTTCTGCTTTTTTTCATGTCATTTCGCAATTAAAATCACTTTTCGAACAATTAGCCTATCAAAATTAAATTTAATAACTTTTAATATTTTAGAAAGTAAAATTCATGAATTTTTTATTAATTTTTGTTTATGATATCAATTTTTTTATTAATGATATTAAATAGATATTAAAAAAAAACAACTAGGAAATGTTTAATTTCGCGTTATGCTCAAGAACTCGTACTTTCGCAGACAACAACTTGGGGGATTTCGAATTCACTGCCATAATTAATTTTTTTTGGAGAAGCCCAACACAGAGGCTTTGGGAAACGAGGCATCTCGTAATGTAAAAATCTATTTTGGAAATATCTGATAAATTTAGCGATTCCATTTCTACGCCTTTAAATCAATTCACGCGTATTTCTTTATGTCTGAAATGACTTTATTTTGCAATAGCTTTATAAATATTTGCGCAAATTGCCAACGAACAGTTTATAAACAAACATGTTTGTTGGCAGTGGATTGTGACACATCCATACGCCAGACATACAGCTCGTAAATTTTCTAAACACTTGCACGCATGCGCATTAAATAGTCTGCAAATGATTTTATTTGATATTTTATTTTCTATTATTTTATTTTTGCTGCTGCTACTCTATTTGACGGCGTTTTGCTAATTGCATGACAAACATGAGGTGTTGTTTGTATAAAAAAAAAGTTTTTATAATAAATAAAACTCGTTAAATGAAAAATAATTTATTAAATAAATACTTAAAAATTGGTAATTGTATGCGGAAAATAAAGCAGAAATACTTGTTTGTTAAAGTACAAAATAATCGAAAACGTTTAGGCAATTGAAAATATTATTTATAAAACTCCCAACATTTTTCCTTTGAAATTCGTCGAATAAAACCGAACGTATTCTCCATGGAAACTAAATACACCTTTTAATTTACAAAAGAAATTTTTTATTTTTTTCCTTCTTCAACAATTAAAACGTTTGTAAGTGTCTTGTCACAAGAGATGCCACAAATATGGCACCGTCTTACCAAAGTTACTTATGTATGTCCAGCTAATTAAAGCCAACTTTTCTTTTAAAGTCAACTCATTAGAAACTACTTTGAAAAAAGGAAGAAAAAAAAATGATTTGAAAGCAAACATTGTCCAAAATGAAAACACGCTGAAACGAAAACATTGAATTGTACAGCCAAATGTGGGGTGTCGCTTAGCAATAATTACACTTTGTCCAACTGACAGTTGTGACCAAAAAACTGTCAGGCAGGGGGGCTGCAAAGCGATTTCGCCGTGCACCCTTCACCATATTTACAATCGAAACAACCTGTTTAACTTTAAATAATTTTACGGGAGATGAAAAACGCAGATGGGAATGCAGCATATTAAGATGTTCAATCCAAATTATTCCAAAATAATAATATAAATAAAATCTTTATTCTCTATCTTCGACGAAATTTTCATAGAAACGTGGGCGAAATCTGAAAGCTTCTTATTATTATTTTGGGAGACTACAACTCTCCTGGTTGCCCTCAAAGCTTATTATCCAGCAAGAAATTGGTTTCCTCCTTGATCGCGAATTTTTTTCACAAGAACTTTTACTTATTTTCAAATTTAAATATATGGATAGATAATTTATTATTTCGTTAGTGAAGGGTGCCCAAGATTCGTTATAGCGGATTAGAGCTTTGTTTTTGGTCAATCTAATCAAATACACACATTCGATTGTTTCTTATGGAAACTTTGAAATCTATACCCAGCGTTGCTAATTGAATTTCATAGTGGGCATAATTGTAACAGCAATATTTTAGGAAACTTAAAATATTAAACTGGTTCCATTTCATAGTACGCTGCCATTTAACATATAAAATATTAGAAAGATGTTTTTGTTCGCTTTTGTGTCAAATGGTTGGCTGGTTAGTTGCTCAATCATACGGCCTAAACGTTCGCAGATGATCTTCTAAATCTGATTATTTACCTAAAATGGAGAGTTGAAAATGTATTAACGTTTTAATTGGCAGGGGAAGGTCTGCTAACTATCGTATATACAAATTATTTATATAAAAATCAACTTTAGCCTGAAGCTCGGTGTCGATCAGCACCCTTCCCGCCCCTTACACATCAAAAATTTTAGCCTGAAATGCCTTCGATTCATTATGGAGACGGAAGGATTATTCAACTTCAAGGTCATCCGAAAGGGTTCTACAACAAAAATCACAGTCAGTGAATACTATGACTTCGTACTCTCTTTCTATTTTGTATGCCTTTTATGCCCGCCTGGAAAGGTTTAGAACTTTAAACATTTTCTTAAAGTTCTTATGAATCATCATATAAATGTTTTTGTTAGTATTTGTTTTGTAAAGAGAGAGAATATTTTTAAGTAATTTTTCTTTTGTTTGTGCAGGGCTTTAGATCGAGCTGCGAGGTTTCGTCACGTCTAGCTTCAGCTTTCAACTGCTTCTTCAAAAAAAAAAAAACACCTCAACAGAAATAATCAAAAGATGATTTTATATTATTTCAAACACAAGATCTTCATACTTTTAAGGCCGTTTAAAAGGCCACTTCAATCACTTTACTTAAGGCGATACTTCTCCTAATCATGTCTGCTCATTCTACTATGGCAGCAAGCACATAACAAGCACTCCGGTTAAGTGTAATAGATACTCATACCAACTTCATACAATCATAATGCAATTGTGTTGTAAATTATCTGAGATGTTCGACACATGCGTAGCGTAGATTTGTTTGCAGCTCGTGTTGTTATACTTTAAAAATTCCTTATGATGGCAAATAACTTGTTCGTTCGTTCATTTCAAATACACAGAATCGAATTACTTTTTTAAGTTAAACTTAAATCAAGGCATACCATGGCCTAATGGTTTCTGCTGCGTGCGTGTGTGTGTGTGTGTGCGTTTTATATATGTAGTCGTCATGGTGCTGGTCTGTTGGTGTTGAATTTAAAGGCGTGGCAAATGCTTTGAAAGTTGTTAAGCGTTTATTTTGCTGGGCTTCTCCAACCAGGCTGGGTTCGGTCGTGCATTTCAAATTCTGCGTTTAGCTGTTGTCTTGTCTTGAGATATTTTGAGAGGTGGTGTTTAAGTGCAGTACGTTTGTTATTTCGCTCTTAAAAAGCCGCTAATACAAGTTGTTATAAAATAATATGCGTAACAGGATATTTATGCGAATGACGAGGTTGGTTCTTTTAGAAGTGTAAGCATTTTGTTGACTTAGATTTTATATGAGAATTAAATAACCACAATTATTGGCACTTTTCGCCAGAGTTTAGTTTCAGCTGTAATTTAACAAGCGATTAACAAGACCGGGTTTTTTTCCTACTGTAATAAAGATTACCTGATTGTTCACTGAAGAGTGACACATCAGAAAAATTCGATCCCATATGCTTGACTTGGCTGAGCTCGATAACGAATCCTCTACTTTCGGCTTAAAAAAATATTTATAATAATGATAAAAAAAAAAAACATTTGGATAGATCCAACCAATTCTGTTAGTTGAAATAGCGTTATTTAAAAATGTATAAAAAACATGGCAGCGGTACAGTTGTGTCGACGTTTAACATCAAATTCCTACCCTGAGGCCTTACCTTACCTTACGCATTAGTACCAACACGAGACCATATACGTTGACGTGACCTCTCTCCCCCCTTGGTTAGGAGCGGAGCCTACCTAAAAATCCTACCATCCTTTGGGTCACGGCACCCGGTCGCAACGCAACTCCACAGCGAATTTATGCTATTCCCGTGGTTCGGGTCTAAACCAAGGCCATCACGAAGCTCCCCAAAGGACCGCACCACTGCCAGGATGGAACCGAAGTTCCAGGTGCTACTGACGCCAGTGATACCACAACAACGTTTCTAGTCAGACCTCGTGGTCAAGCGTACTTCCAATTAAAACCGAAATAGTTCGGGACTGGCACCCCACAAGACTAAACAATACACGAGAATACACTGAAGCAAACGTAAACACAATTAAGAATAGGACACGCAGCCGGGGAAGACACAAGAGACGTCCATAATGAACTATCAGCAAGAGAAAAAACTCCATAGAGAACATTGTCAGTACCTCTATTCCAACCAAAGGAGAATAGCAGCAGTAACAGCGCGCAGATAGGCAGATAACAGCGGTAGAAAGAAAGCAGCTGTAGTACCCAAGCCATGGGTAAATGCGGGGGCCACCTCAATTCACATGCTGCCTTTCTTCTACTAAACAAAACGCGAACAAAATCGCCCAACCACTTAAATATCTGCCTGTCCTCTAATACCTACCCCAGACGCACAGAAAATACAACACCCATATCCCTAGAACTCCTAACGCCATCATATTGGGCACATGTCACCCGTACATGCTCCCAGTCCTATGGTCCACTTCCACATCGGCATTGATGAAATCATAAATTTAAATTACATTGATTTAATCATACGATTTGTGCCAAAATGAAAGAAAGATGGAGTCAAATCCAAGCGTCCAAGGCAGGGTATGGAAGAGAATGGGCTTAAAACTATTCCTCATGTCATATCAAATCAAACTCCTAAGTGGCCGGGTGATTGAACAGTTTCTATATGTGGCCCCTTAAATTTGGCTTGAAATTAAATAAAAAAAATCTGGAACAGTTTCAGATGTTTAATATATTCGATACCATTCCGCCTGCTCTAGTAAAATGGCGTCTCATAGCTTCTCTACACCTAATCACTTCAAAATCTTTTCCACTACTTTGAAGCGAACTCAACAACCGGGTTTTTCATAACTGCTCCTAAAACGAAACTAATCATTATTCAATTACACGCAATGCCAATATCGTGTTGCACTACACATGCGTCTCATTTATTTTCTTTTATATTCTTTTAACTGACTTGATTGTCGTATCGTGTGGCATAAGCGTGACTTGAGCTTTAAAATTGGCATGAATTAGTTGTGGCTTCATTATGCAAAACAAGTACGTTTGTCTGTTATGCATAAAGTAGGCAAAAACTAAAGTTTATTCTTTTATTGAAAAGTACCTCCACATTTCATGGTAAATACTATTTACCAACTACTTGCAACACAATCAAATCAACTAACCACGGACTAACCGCATGTAAGTCAGTCCTAAGCGGATTTCTGTTTAATGTTCATTTTCAACGTTATTGTGAATTCTTTAGCCATTCGCGTTATTAATTGTTTAATAAATAAATGTTTATGGCGGAAATTACATGTGTTCTCTTCTGCGCTTTTCGTGCTAAAAATGTTATGTACTCGTGGTATTAGACTTGTTTGATCGGCCGTTTAAATACTCATATGACATGTCTGTTGAGTGTTTTCTGTAGAAATCCTGTCGGGAAACGGAAATTATTGAATCGATAGTTGAATGTACAGAAATGTTTGTAGAAGAAAAAAAAAAAGATAAATGAAAATGATAAAAAATGGCCTATAAAAATGTAATCTGAATTCCACTAAAATTTTAATTTAACGAAAAATTTAATTGATCTTATCAGCAAACGGTGGAAAATAGCTTCTGTTGGTTTCTGTGGAAAATGAAAATTGTCTTTATGGGGGCATAAAATTTTATGTTGGTAACACTCTCTTAACTGGCGGTCATTTTGTCAGCTGTCAAGTGATTTATGTTTTGGTTGGTTTGCTATTTGGGCTGAAGGCTCCAGGAATTTATATTGCAAGTCATGGCTCTGTTCGAAGTATGATCAAGTTCACTTTTGGAGTTACGGTTATCCTCAAATGTATGTTGAGTCATCGTTGCAATCAGAAAAACTGTTTGGCTTGTTTTATGGACTGGTGGCATCATTAGCACGGACTTCTTTAAAAACGATGGTGATCAGACTGTTACAGTCAATGGTGACCACTATAGAGCCGTGATTACTGACTCTTACGTTCATCAATTAACCAGCCATGATGTGCAGGAGGAAATCGATTTACTAAAGAAAAGTGTAACTGTACAGTTTCACTCTTCGGTCCCGCGAAATCACCGTTCGCACCAGCCATACCAGAAGTCTTATTAAAATTACAATCTTTCGATTGTCAATTCTCATATCCATAATGCTCCCGATAAATATATAACAAATGATTTGGAAACAAAGCACTGGTATCCACGGTTGCCACTCTAAATTTTTTTTCGGGACCAAAATCCATAAAAAAAGAACCAAAATAAAAAAGGAGAACCAATTTTTTCAATTTTATTTGCATACCAGCATAATACAATACTTTTTACACTGAAGTCAAATTGTCAATTTCTGACTCGTAAACAAAAGTAACAATCGATCAGTGTTGCCCATACAGCTTTTTGATTTACTACTGTGGGTAGGTAATAATCGATTACTATCAAGGGTTGTAAACGAATCAAATCTTTTACTTTATGTGAAGAGTAATAATTTTCGTAAATACATTTTTACAGGCATGATAAAACTTTCAAAATTTATTTATATTAAAATCGTTAACTTTTCATAAAAGAAAAAAAAAATGAACCAGCGAACCAAACGTAAAAAAAACAAAAATTTTTGGTTCAATTGTACCACAGTGGCAACTGTGCTGGTATCAGCTGGTAATATTTTTTACAGCTGATCCGAATCATCAGCTACGTACCCTTCCACTCTACGGCCTGCTTCCCCACTTCCAGCACAACAAAATGCAAATAATGTTGTTCATTTTTCTTCTACCTAAAATTTTAATTTTGCTTTTTACTTGGGCAAATAGTTTACCATAGAACTATTACTTGCAAGCAATTCACAATAGATCGTTTACACCTAAAATATTCTCGATATCGATTTGTTGGAAATGGGAAATAAGTCATTCCCATAATATGCGCCATAGGCGTTGATAATTCCTTCTGCTAAATTTATCTATTTTTGTTAAACTTCATTTGATTATGTTTTGGCAACTTTCAAACAGGTTAATTGAGACCTCTGAGCATCATTTAAATTGACACTTGAAATGAAACGTTTGAATTTTAAATTGCGTTCAGGTGGTTTATGATGAGCATTAGTGTGCGCGCCCAGACGTGTATAAAATTAATAAAATTGCCAAAACAAATATTTTTTTTCAAATATTTTTCTCAATATAAAAAAAATTAATTGAATGAAGTACAAAAAAAAAACCATAACAACTGTTTAGTTTTATTATCTCATGAAAAGGCAAAATGCCAAAAATTAAACTAAATATTTAATGAGTTTAAGAAGAAATAGTCGTAAACAAGCATACACACAAAAAATTCAAAAACGTAATCGGAATACTGAAATCATTTGAAACGAAATAATTTGTAATAAAAAAAAAACAAGTACAATATTTCAAGACCTATCGGCATGTAATCAAACTGAAATAGATTTTAAATATAAAAATCAGATAAATAAAACTTGGCAATTTGTTGATCACAGCGCCCTCTAACGTCTGAAGCTCTTTTTAGGAGGTCAATGTCAATAAAATGAGACATAAAGGCCTCAGTGCCCATGTAAAGCGTCTGTTGTGTTTCATGTGCCAAACAGACAATTCGCTGGTCTACGTTTCGTTTGCTCATATGACTGACTGCTGGCTGTTGGCAAAGAAACGTAGCCTGAATTCTAAATTCGCCAGCAACTTTGTTTGCATGCTCCTCCTCATCTAAAATGCATAATTTTGATTTGTTTTCAAACTAAAGCTTTCGATTTCTGTCGTTCGTCAAGTGCGTAACAATAAAAGTTTTGTATAAAACACAAGCTGAAGCGTTTAAAATTATTAGTTTTACATAACGCGCTGTGAACAATCATTTTTGACTACGCACAACATGATCGTTGCTTTGAAATTCTGTTTTGTTATCCTGTCGTGTAGCGTATTCGTGCAGGGCGATGTTTCCCATTTCAATTACAATCGTCAGAGGGGACAACGTGTGCAAACTTTGCGTTTACAACGTTTAGAAACGGTGCCAACACCATATCCAGCTGCCGGCTACCGTCCTAATCGTGAATTTAATCTGCCGGGCAGTCAACCTCTTTTTCCCTTGGCTAACCAACACGGTGGTATACCTCATGTTAGCAGTGGTTTCGATAATTTAAGTGAACCTCAAGGACCCCAACTGACGTATGGTTCTCCCGATCAAGAGCCACGGTTTCGTCCACAAAATAGACCGCAAAATTTTAATGGTTTTAATAATTTAGCTGAACCTCAGCAAAACGACTTTGCGGTACAATATGAATCCTCGGAACGTAATCAACGGCCCCAACAATCTCACCATAGCGAAAGTGATTTCAACAGCTTTGAGATAGCCCAGCAACCCCAAAATAGTAACAATGGCTTTAACAGCTTCGTTGCTCCCCAAGAATCCGGGCTCTCGCCTGAGAATAAAAATATTAATAATGGATTTAACAGTGGCTTCAATAACTTGGCTGAACCCCAACAACCCCAAGAACGTCCTGAAGTACTCTATGGAGCTCCTAACAGTCAAGAGCAAGAAGCTCAAAGTGCTCGTCTAAGGCAACGATTAGTTGCTCGATTGCAACAAGCCCAACGTTTAGAGCAGGCCGAAATCCAACGTTATAGACAAGCTCAATCTCAATCCCAAAGCCAACAACAACAACAACAGCACCAACAATTCTTCAATTCTCCACAAACTCTATACTCTGCTCCCAACCAACAACAGCAATCGCAATCTCAAGCCGAATCACGAACTAGCCGTTTGATTGCCCGTAAACCCGCCCGCCTGACCGACAATCGTGAAGAAACTGAATTAGAAAATGATGCCAAAACATCTGAAACTGTAGAAGAAATTGAAACGACCACAAAAGCTGAACGTAAAAATACCGTCAATCAAACTGCTGCCACACCCGTGGTGGCGAACACTGGCGTTGTCGGCTATTATCCGGCCAATGCCTTCAGTTTTGTACAGCCCTTCACTAATGCCGCCTACTTTGCCTCGCCCAACTACCAAACGGTACAGCCTGTGCCAGCTGCTTATACCGTCGGCTCACCCTATTTGTCGCAGCAATACGCTTTGGCCGCCGCCGCCGCTCCTGCTCAATTGCAGGCCTGGTAATTTTAAGAAATTTATTAATTAATTTTTATTTATCAAGGCTTCTTTCGGACTTTATCATTATTCTTTCTTCGACTGGCTGCCTACAGGGATTAAAGCAACCGATCGCCTCATGTTTTCGATTCATCGTTGTTAATTAATAAAAATATTAAAAGAAAACTTTCACTAACAGATTTTAAATGGTTTTATTGTTGATTATTTTTCATGTTCTTTTATTGATAAACTCAATTTTTTGTGAAAGAGTGAACTGGGATTTGTGATGTCGGTTAAAAGTGTTCGAGAACAAGCAATTATATAGTTTGATAATTTTTCATCTAAACGAAGATATTTTTATAATAATTTTAAAACGGCAAATTTATTCGGTTTGTTAGTCAATAATGTTCTGAGGATATATCGAACTTGTAGGTATTCGGTTTTAATCCTTCATTACCAGCAATTTTATATACGACTGCAACTGTTTACAATTGTGAATAATTTTCTATAACAATAATAATCTGCAATATTCGTTTCTTTATTTTCAAATATCCACTCGTTTTTTATACATTTTTTGAATCAAATAAAAATATTTTCCTAAAGAAGTCACCAAAATGTAAAAACCTGAGACCCCAAATATCTTTCCAAATTTAAACTAAAAAATAATACGTTTTATTTTTCTTGTTTTTTTTTTTTTTTAAACTCAGCTTTACCGATTAGTTTTTCAGAAAATAAAAGTTATTTTCTAACTGTTGCTTATCGATCAGAAAATAAGAGATAATTCTTGGTCTTTATTTTTCAATCAGAAATTAAAAGTTATATCTTAAATTTTATTTATTCCTTTGAAAATAAAAGTTATTTCTTACTTTTTATTTATTCCTCTGAAAATAAAAGTTATTTCTTGACTTATTTATTCCTAAAAAAATTCAAGTTATTTCTTGATTTCTGTTTTTCGATAAAAAAAAATACAGAAGTTTAACTTCTGTATTTCTTGATTTTTATTTATTCCTCTGAAAATGAAACTTATTTCTTGATATTTATTTATTCCTTAGAAAATAAGAGTTATTTCCTAACTGTTACTTAGCGATCAGAAATTAAAAGTTAATTCTTCATCTTTATTTTTCAATCAGAAAATAAAAGTTATATCTTGATTTTTATTAAAAAATTCAAGTGATCAATTGAAGGGATTTAAATAGCTCCTATGCGTCTTTTACTCGGGCTAATGCAGAATATTAGGAGAGCACCGGCTAAATATATTATGTTAAATTTCCAATGTAATGAATGAGAAGTCTAAACAAGTATTAAAGTCAAAGCGAACACTTATTGAAGAGACGAATCCCTGAGATAGCTGAAGACATACAAAAAAGTAGTAACACAAATGAAATAAATATAACCCAGAGGAAGTATTTTTACAGAGGACAAAATAGAAATGGAGGAATAAATAAATGTTTCTTGCAAAATAAGATGCAAAAGTTAAAGTAGGCGAACCGAGAAAGTTCATCTCAAACAATTATTTTGTTGGAATGTGTAATTCTCAAACTGTTTTTTGGTGGCAGCACTGCAATTTACACAAGTGTTTTTGCAATTGTTGCAATTTTTTATTTCTATGGTTTACTTTGTTTTTGTAGACGATTATTTTTGCTATTTGTCGCCTTTGTTGTTGTTGATTTTGCAAATAAAGAAGAAGCAAATAATAACAACATTTTTCTTTAATGTTTTTAGTTGAATGCCTTAAAAGAAGACGTTGTTTTTGTTGAATGTTTCATTGTTGTTTCTCCCCCCCCCATCTCTCTCTCTCTCTCTCTCTCTTTGTTACAGTGTATTTGTAGTAAAAATTCTATAGCGTTTGTTGTTGAGGTGGGTCGTGGTTAACTTTTGCTGTTCGTCATTGTTGTTATCTTCACTGCATTTTATTGTTGTCGTTATTAATTATTTTGTTTGTTTTTTAGGTTTTTCTCGTTCTTTAAATAAATACGAATTTATTAAGTTTTATTGAATTTTTATTCAAACAAGATGCGCATATGAATTTATTGTGTTCCTGTCCGTCCACTGCTTTTACGTTTATGAATTTCTTTTAGGTTACAATTTCATTGCATTCAAAAATGACTCATTTGCAATAGTTAATTTATGTATAGAGTTTTAATTCAAACGAAATTGAAAAATTATTTATTTAATGAATAACCTGTGCAGGTAGATAATTAATTTCATTATTTTTTCAAATGCGCTCTTTTGTGGTTAGTTTAATAATTTGGTTTGAATTATTCCATTAATATTATTATTATTTCACTTAATTCGTTTCATGCTAAAAATTTTAATTGTTTAATATAAAAATTATTGCATAAATATTTATGCATAAATTATACCCGCAAATGCACTTTTTGCAATAATGAAATAATAATTGGTTCTGTGAAAACCCCAAATACGTTCAAAGTTTTTAGGGCAGCTTATTGTGGCGCGATTTAAAATAAATTAATAATAATTATCATTTTATAGGTAAATTAAGTATAAAATACACACATAAATATGCATAAACAGCTGCGCTGAAAATTTATTTAAGATATTTTACAAGGATTTTTCGGCATTAACAAAATTAAAAAATATATTGAATATGCATGCAGTTGCTCCGTTCAAAAAATTACGTGATTTCTGAAATTTTTTGTGTTGTCATTTGCAAAGTATTTAAGAAACACATAAGCAGATATGCTGATGTAGATATAACGGGTTATCCATTTTAATTGTTCAAAAGGAACATTAAATAAATCACATGTAGTGCTATAATTTGAATGGAAGTTTTATTTCATTGTAATTTTTGGATCATGTCATTATTTACAAAATATAATGTCACATCAATGATCGCCTCTAGAATCGAATCGGTAGATTTCAAAATATCATTAAAAAAAATCTTACAAAAAAAGCGTTTATTTTAAAATAACTTTTAAAGGACCTCATTGAACAAATCCAGTTATTCTTTATAAACTCCGAAATTATATACCAGGGGCCAAATTATTGCATTCGATATCGATCGAAATTTCAATGCAATTCATATACAAATTTTCATCGGTATCGAGTGCCGTAATTTGGCCCCTGATCAGTTAGTGTTCTCACTTCTTTTGTAGTAATTTGGAACTACATCAATCACCGCTTATCACGTGGGAATCGGTTGAATTTTAAACTAAAATAATTGGTCGAATCAGGTTACGATAGTTTTGTAGTTAAAATCAGTTGAAGGATAATGACCTTTAAGGACAAGGGGTTTCAATACTCTTTTTGTGGTTCGATGTTTGGAAATGTAATAGAAATTAGGAAATTATACAATATATTATATTGGAAAATTTAATATAAATTAACTGTCGAAAATTATTCTTCTTTTCGTTAATCTATTTTATTTCATTTATACTTAAGGAGGAAATCAATTGGTATACAACATCAAAAAACACGTCTCCAGGGTTAGATACCTGGCACTACACAGCCAGTTGTTTTATATATATTCTAAATATGTTGTCCCTTATGGTTTCCAATTCAGCAACCGTTTCTTTGCAAGAATTTCTTCAAGCTAATTTATTTCAATTGTATTAAACCGAGTGCTGTCAATTAAGCACGATTCGCCCACCGTACCTTGTGCGACTGTTATTATAACTGGTGGAATTAATAATTTTATTTTATAACTGTTATTATTGTAACTGTTATCTGTGTTATACCCCAACTATTTTTAGGTGCAAAATATTAATGCTTGATTTTAATCAGATGCAACTCTCTATTAAAAAATAAACATGTCTTTAATTCACTTCAGTTAACTATTCAATTCAGGATTATTATTCGATGCTTGTCGAATCCCCTTTTAATATCAATTCATCCGTTTTCATCAAAGAGTTCATATCAATTCTAAACTGAAATAAATGCACTCATTAATTTAACGTGCTATTGCAAATGGTGCTCATCTAAGTGTGTGTAATTAATAAAATTAATTGAACCTGGACATAAAGTAAAAACCATAAAAACTTTTTCTTTAATAGTTTTAAGCACATGCAAGCAAAATAAATGTTATTTGGAAAAGGAGCAAATTCTGAAAGTTTCCACTAAAAACTCTGAATTAAATATATTCGCATTCGTAACACAAAATCAAAAACAAAAGAAAAGAAAAACTCATTTGAAGAATATTCAACCTGTAAACAACGGCTTGACTCATGGCAATCTCTGGGATTATTATTTAACTGCTTAAATTAATGACGCACTTAAAACGAATATGTGACTACCAAATGCATAATGATTCCATGATTCCACCACACCAGCACAAAGAGGAGAACGTTATGAATTCTTATAGGCGACTGCCAAACCATATGAAATTGCAGGTTTGCAAAGAAATTGAATGTAATTGAATTGAGTTTATTGTCTACTATTTTAAGATACTGGCAGTTGTAGCAACTCCTTTAAGGAATTGCTACACACGTACATGTACTGAAACGCATAGCAAATATTCTTCCTATTATTTTTTTATATATATTTTTACTAAGGCCGCAGTGTCTTAAAGAATTTAGCTTTGAAATCGTCATCATTATCGTCATCATGATCGTTATGTTCGCAATTGCTTTCAGTTTGTGGCCAAAATCATCAGCTACTTTTGTTGTTGGCTGTACAATATGTTGCGGGTATTTTGCATTTAGATGATGTTCTTGTTAATTGGATATTTTTTTTTAAATAAAATATTTATTCATCAAACACAGTTTGTGTTTGCAAAATAAATTTGTTTCGTACATTTTTCGTATATAAAACATGTCCAATAGCCGTAAAATTTTCCAGAAAAAAAATTTCTTTAAAAAAGTCGTATAACAGAGGGTGCAGCCAACCCTCAGTTTTGTCAATTGTTTAGAACGTGCTAATGGAAATGGCATCTATTTTGACATTTGTCAAAACGTAGTTATAGATTCTGGTAGTTCTCATGCAGCTAAAACTAATTTATAAAGCCAAATCCAAATGGATGTCTTATGTACGCCTTAAAATAATGGCACGAAACTAAATCGCTGGTGTAAACAACCCGTATCAGCTGATATAAAAATATATTTTATGTGCTATAAAAAAATATCCATTTGGGAGAATATATATTGAAAATATTGGCCCGATATTATAAAATATAAAAAATAATTTTGATTATAGAATGTGTAAAATTATCTCCGAATCCCCCACATAATTTATGTATGTGACGTCTGTATGGAAAATCCTATTTTGGCTATTGCATCAACAGCGAAAACAACAATAACAACAACAACAGAAAAATTTTACCAAAATAGCAATAAAGATAAAAAGAAAATCATGACTGTACTTTTCGCTTTTCAAAAGAATGTTTGCTGCTCCATTCATTCCAGTTGTATGCGAGAATACAATTTCCTATAGTTTTTGTTCTGGATATTTTAACGTCATGCTGAGCGTTTGCTCTGTTCTAGAGAAATTGGCTCTATTTAAATTCGAAAAGAAGATAGAATCTATTTATTTTGTGCGCTATAACTTCAAATTGGAGTGATCACTTTTATTTTTGTTTTTTTTTTTCTTTTATTATGAAGAATATTAATTGTCTTATAAAACGATAATGTTTAGCGCTACAGCTTTTCCACTCTAAAGTTTGCTTTCTTGGCAAAAATAATTCATGTTTGAGAAAATAAAATCAAAAGCCCATAAAAAATGGGATGGCATGGAACTGCTGAATATGCAAAGTGATGGAATAAAATGTGAACTGATAATCAACAGTAGATTCAATGCCACAGTCGTCTTTAAGGCGACACCAGAGAAAAATCTTCCTCCTATGGGTTGTAGAAGTTCAAAATGTTCAAGGATGTATGTAAAAGGATATCCGGTTAGGCGCTGCTTCTTTAGACTCAACGTGACAATACCTGTGTTTATAGGGAAATGGGAACGCATTGTTTTAAGGAACAGCCTTCTTCCCATAGTCGCAGGACTCCAAGATTCCCACTTTTATGGTAAATAAAAGCATAACAACAATTTTTTTCTTCGGCTCTAAAAATTAATACATTATGACAATATCAGTAAATAGCACACCGTGTGAATACCCCAATTATATATATTTTTAGAAAATACAAAAATTATATTATTTCAGTGTTAATACCGAAGCAATAATATTATGGAAAAAGTAATAAAAGCTTTAATGAAGTTTAAATACAATTTGGCAAAGGAAAAAGAAAGAAATTTAATAAATTTTTCTTAACGAAAAGCAAAATTTAACTAAATAAAAAGAAGAAAATGGTAATTTTTAACACCCATTTAATATAAATGGAACTTTTTCTCTAATCACTTGTCTCGGCAGAGTTCACTGACTTTAAATTATCTTAAATAAGTGCCATTGTGCAAATAAAAATAAAACCAGCTTTGAAAAATTCAGTTTAAATACTCATAAATTAAAACTTGTTAAACTTAAAAACTTTTTTTTTTTTTTTTGTCAACACACTCCCTAGAGAGCAATAAACAGCCATTGTATTCCTATAGTTGTATTCATTCCATTTGGTGTTTTGCTACAATCACACTGACATACATACACAAACAAAGCAACAAGCAAACAATTCTACTTGCATGGTGAAAATAAAATCAACAAAATATATTCGCTAAAATCAACAATAATCGAACCTTCATAAGAAAAATATATTGAGTGTAAAACAACAAAAGAACAAAAAAGTCAATGAACGATCAATGAATTCACAAGTTTTAAATGAAATGCATTGTAATGCTGTTTACGACTGCCAGCACCATCACCACCACCACCACCATCCGGCTGTTGATCAGCATTATCAGCAGCACGAGCATTGATGAGGACGGGCATGATCGTCATCATCATCGATTTCATATAATTTTTGCAAATAAAGAAATAAAAATAATCAGCAATTCCCTCTAAACGAACTGCAAGTGTTTTAGTTCGTCCAGCGAGATTGATTCATTAATACAGTGGGGCTGAATAAAAAAAAGGGGAAGGATTAAAAAAAACTATAATCAAACTCAAGACGGAGCAATAACTTTCGACAACAAAAATCTGAAGGAAAAACTATAAATTCATAACGAATAAATTCCAACTTGTGTTTGTGAAACGAAAAGTTTTAAAATTTCTTTTGTAACGTATTTTTTAAGAAGTTAACTACTCTCTTTATTATTATTTTTATATATATTTTTTTTAAATTAACCTTTGATCTTAGTTTCATAACTATTCAAATACTTTCTCCAAAAAGCAATTTTTGCAATTCACAAAAAGTACCTTGAGCAAAAAGTACCATTTATAAAAAGCACTTTTAGTAGAATATGTTTGAAAACTATGTATTTAAAAAAGTACGTTTTCGATAAAGTGCCTCAAGAACTTCTTCAAAAGTACTTTCTTAAAATGAAAAAGGCGAAGAAGAGCTTTTTTGAAGAGTACTTGTTGAAAAAGTACTTCTTTGTAAAGTACTTTTTCGAAAAGTAGTTTTAAGAAGAGTTCTTATACCCAAGTACTTTTCAAAACAAGTACCTTTTTCGGAAAGTACTTAAAAAAACTATTTCTTCTAAAACACTACCTTTATTATGAAGTGTCATTTTTAAAATGTACATCCTTGAAAAGGTACCTTCTCTAAAAGTTCTATTATCTCTAAATTACATTTTCAAAAATACCATATCACGAAAGCATCCTTTTTAAGAAATTTTGTTTTCTAAAAGAATATAAAATAATTTTTATATTTTCCATGCCGCTAATAAAAAATGGTAAAGGTTTATCGTTCCAGGTTTAGTTTCAACGATATTAATATGCTTTCTAGAAATAGAAGTCGAATAAACGGTGTTTACCGGGTTTACGAAGCCCCCATAAGTGTTAGTGTGCTTTATCGCTAAACGATCGTGTGATTTTAAATGTTGCACGAGCTGGATTTTATAACAGAGATCTTTCCGCAATATAGTGGTGGAATCGTATCCAATTCCTCTGCACATCGGCGAATGGAATAATTCGGGTCTTCCCGAATCGAATTAAAATGTTGTGGTAAATTTAGCACATTTTCTGCACGCTAAATTTGCTTTTACAAATTTCAAAAGTAACAACAAAAACAATTAGGATGACTAAATTTGCTTTTGCAATAAGAGTAGACGTCCAAGTAGTTTTCCTTTTAGTATTTTATTTGATTATACATATATTGTATTTAAAAAATATTGATGACAAAATAGTCTGAGTTGTTGTTATTTTATTTATCAGTTTGCACTCATGTTACTGCCGCTCTTATGCGCTTATTGGCAAAGGTCATTGTCTAGAATGCATCGATAATTATTAAACAAATAATTGTTTTATTATATTATTTGCTTTAACATTTTGCATTCATTATTCGTATTGTTGAGTGCGGTCAGTAATTTGTCGTCAATAATGAAGAGTCAGATAAAGCGAGTGCAATAACTGCAGTCGGTTGAGGAGAATATAAAACGCCCTGTATTGCAAAAAGTCTGTTGTCACAAAAAAGTCTTGTTAATAAATTTATTTCGTTAGTATTTAATAAAATATAATTAAGATGTTCTGGCTAAAATGTGGTTGAATTCTACTGATTCGAGGCAACAGCCAATGAAATAAAGTTGTTTATTCACAAAGACACTGCGAATGGGAATGTTAGTCATACCAAAAAGTTCTAAAACACAGTCAACAATAGGAAGCCTTGTGTCATTTGCGTTCATTAAAACACTTATTTGCTAGAGTTGTTACTTATTCGTATTTATAATCGTTGGAATAAAATTTCCTACTAGATATCCTGTTCGAACAGCCGCATAGTTTTGATCTTCAATTCGATTAACAGCGTCATTTACAACACTCTCCACCTTTTGCAAAAAAGAGTGAAAAATTATATATCTTGTAATCCGTCTTCATTTGTCTTCTTAACTCTATCATCCCCTCCTTTCTAGTTCTGGCACAATGCACAGCATATGTAGGAGACATCCCCTGAGTGCTCATCAATCACAAAAATGCCTCTTTTAAAAAATTATTAAAAAGAGGATTAAAAAGAGTTTCGAACTCGACCGTACTAAAAATGTTAATTGAGCCTATTATTTGGTTACGTTTTCGAACAATTTGTATTTTAACTTAAACGTTTTCGCTGCTACTTTTTATATTCATTAAAAAGATTCTCATATATCATATTTTCCAAAATATTTGCTGATTCGTTATTAAATGAATTCCATTTGAAAAGATTAATAAACTTTTCGCTTTCATTTGAAAAAAAAAAAAAACAAATGCGTTACTTTAATGTTTCCCTGGTTTTTACAAAATTTACAATCATGCAATTCTTGACAAGTTTTATAAAATTGAAGAGAGCAAAAAAATAATGCAATAAAACAGACTTGAAGTACTAAAACACAATTAACCTTGAAAAAGTTTAAATATAAAAATTACAATTTTATGCGAGTATTTTCCCTCCCGTATATGAGACAAAAATAGTCAAATGCCTAAAAGCAACAACATTTGCAAGTTTAATGCATTCACCGGCAGACAGACGCAACGGCCAGAGATGAACGGACTTATGGTTAAACGGACTTTGTGGCAAATAATATGTTTGTAATTTTATAAGTTGTACGTGCCGGGCCGGATTGTCAACCAATCAAAAAATCCAAACAACCAGCATATAAGCAACAACTATGCAGCCATCCATCCATTAAACCGAACCGAACCAACCAACCAAACAACCTACCGACCGACCAACTTAAATACATCAGTTTCATCAACATCCAACAACAACAGCAGCGGCCACCACATTGTCATCATCGTCATTAAAATTATTATTACAGTGTAAAACAACAAATATTAACACTATTATTTCTTGCTATTGTTGTTGTTGTTTTGATTTTCTAGATCTGCTATTGCATGCTAATTAAGTATCTGTTTCATGAGAAGGGCTTTTAAAACGAAAATCACGTTGTCCGCATGTGTTTTATGTTGAAAATGCAATTGAAATTTTTAATCAGCTTTTGTCCAATGAACTGTAAATTATCGTTGTTGCTAAATAATGAAAACACTGAATTATATTAGAAGCTCCAAGGCATTCCTTTCTAAATCGTGCAATAAGTTGCTTTAAAATTCCTAATAAAAGATAGAAGATATTCAAAAGTCGGGAAATTGTTGGATTTAACCCGTTATGCAAAAATCGAATTTTGATTAGATCTCAATATTCTGAGTTTCTTGGAAGATTCCTTATAGCGAACCACTTCACAGAATCGAACTAAACTAACAGCGTTCCAAAGAGTTCTACCTTAAATTTTCTGTCAACTTGAACCGATTTGTATCGTTAAATATCGAAAAGTCCCAATGAAACTTCAAAAAATTTTTTTTCAAAAGTGGCTCCGGTTGTAACGTTGGGAATCGTTACAACCGTTTTTATTAAAAAGTCTTAGCAGAAAATTAAAAAATTGTGTTTTGAGCTCGAAAAAATCATGGAACAGCACAACAAACCACGTTACAAAGTTGCCTTTAGGGTCAACCGTGTTCTTAAATTTTTTTAAAAAGACTAAAACTCACTGAATGACCTCCACATACGCAGTCTATTCTGCCGGAACTAGAAAAGAGGAAGGAGATAGTGTTGAGAGGTCAGCTGGAGAGACATAAGAAAATAGAGAATCTGTTGCAGCCATTTTACTGTTTACTTCGTTGGCGGAGGAGGGCGCTGTGCGCATCTAGTAATAAAACTCGTATGTGATTCGGTGCTTCCAAGTCCATAATTAAATTGCTCAACCGTGTTCAGGAGAGGTCGAAGAAACTCATCGTTGGTAGTAGGGTAGTCAACTCTTTTGATTTTCTTTAGAATTCTCGCAATGTGGTTAGCGTTTCGTTATTGTATCGTTATTACAATGGGATGAGTTTTAATGAAATTAGAGAACTGATTTCGGAAGCACAACACAACTAATTTAGCTGTAAAGTTTATATATTCAATTAATTTTTAAAGCTAGAACAAGAACACCATAGGGATTTCGAAATGGCGAAGTCTGGTACTGAACTGAAAACGTACAAAAGTTACCCTATTCCCAAGCACACAACAGTTTCGAATTATATTTGAAATGCCGACTTTTTCAAGACGACCTCAAAGTATGATTCAAATAAAGTAATTAAATTTAATAAAAAACACTTTCCTTTACCCCTTTTCTGAAATTGAATATAAATTTCAAGAGAACATTCACCCCTCCCCTCTCCTGACAAGCTAATTTCCCAAGTGCCAGCGTACACAAACAATAAGAAAACATAGAGACAGAGAAGAAAAAGCAGCCACCATTTGTCACGTGTCATAAAACAATGCAGTTGTCATTATGATGACATGTTAACTCAAGTGTTGATTTTAAACACTCTGCTTCCATTGCATTCGCTATACGTCATCATCACCATCATCTTAATTATAAAATTGCCAACATTTTTATTTTAAACCTGGCCAAATGAGACTCTTTAACGCACCGCATTACAGTCTAAAGTTACAAAGAAAATAAAAAATATATTGCGGATTTTTACAATTATTGCATTCAAGACGTTGTATTATAAAACGTAATGATATTAACCCTTGACGGCCCGTGTTGTAAAATTTTGCTATTGTATTATAAGACATTTTAAGAAAAAAGTTTTCGTATTCATTTAACATAATAAACTTACAAATAACGTTTCCAAACTGAAGAAACATGATATTAACCCTTGAGAGCACACGAGGTTTAATTATAAACTTAAAAATATCTTTTAAAAACTAATTTAAAAAAATAGCAGAGGATTTTTTTCACACAAACTAATAATTATATTAAAAATGTAATTTATTTCTTGTTCGTTAGACTTCAATAGACGCAGTTTTGTAAACGTGTCAAACCTCTCATCTCATGCACAGACTCTCGAAAACCAATTGAGAATTATAATTAATTTAAATAAAATAGTTTCTTAACTAATAAAAATTTCAATATGTGTTTCATAAAACTCTTTTTCCGTTCACTCTAAATATTGCGGGTACACACCTCGAACAGGTTGTTGAGGTATCGTTCTATCTTAGAGGAAATCCATTTGCAAGCCTGCCCAAGGCAAGGTAGGCGTGGCCGACAACAAAAATTCCAGCTTCTTATTACCTCATTAGGGACATCTGTACTGTTGTGACAGTTTCTCCGTAAATTTAAATTGTTACATGAAAAAAAAATATGTAAAACAGTTGACCCTAAAAGCCATCCCTGTAATTTCCCGCTAGTTTTAACCGTAAACCCTCTAGCCTGATTTTGTGATATTCCATGCTTTTGAGCTCTTCGAGCTAAAACCCTTTTTTTAATATTCAAATCGCCGGATTCCCACGTGATAAACAGTGATTAAAGTTTCGTTCAAATTTCTGGTAAAATATACGGCCCAGCCTTACAGACCTTATTTCGGTGCTTGATTTCGAATTGAGATTTTTATCTTTCTCCTTTAATTGCTTTTTGAATTGTAAAAAAATGTTATTTATTTGCAACTGCCATGAGCAGTCGTGGCCGAGTGGTTAAGGCGTCTGACTCGAAATCAGATTCCCTCTGGGAGCGTAGGTTCGAATCCTACCGGCTGCGCACATGGAAATATTTTCCAATAAATTGTTTTTTCATTCCAGCCCATATTTTCTTTTCGTGTCTTTGCTATTATCTTCAACATACAAATACAATGTATCAGAGTGACACGCCTCGTTTTGTGGCATTCAACAAGACTTTTTTTGTTTTCAATAGAGAATTTTAAATGATGTTTCTTTATCTATAATTTTGTTTAACAAAATTTACGATGTGTTTATGATGTCTTTAATTACAAGTTGCATTACAGTTTTGCGCTTTAACGATATGATTGTAGGAAATATCATGTGGGGAAGGAAAATCAGCTTAAAAATACAGTTAAAAAGTATGAGATTTATGGAGTTTTTCTTTTTTGATGAACACTTAACAATGATGCAAGTGGATGGAAATTATTTGTTGTAATTCCCCTTGGCTGAATGTGCAATGTGCTGCATTCAAATTTAAGGCAGCATTCTTTCTATTTTATGTGCATTTTTAATTGTCTTCTTAAAAATGTACGCTACAGTCGGTTATGTTGGGGAGACAAAGAAGTTTCAAAAAATTTTGGTAAAATCTATGATCTTTTTTGAGCAGCATTGAAATCCAGACACTTAGATTATCTCAACCCACAACAATTAAACATATTTGTGTGTTTAAAGTGTTTAATGTGAAATGTACTTCTGCGTCCTCGGTCACTACAGGCAGTCGTGGCCGAGCGGTTAAGGCGTCTGACTAGAAATCAGATTCCCTCTGGGAGCGTAGGTTCGAATCCTACCGACTGCGTAACGATTTGTTTTGTAAGAAATCGGAAAGTATTTGAAAATCAAAAATAGTAAATCTCGGAAATTTGGATTCATAGTTGCTCTCTCATCAGATTATTGAAGAGTTGATTCAGGCTGTAATGAAATTTCAGATATATTTGGCAGTTGGACTAGTTTAAATCAGTGCTTCAATTATAAGTTAAAATTCTTAAATATTTTTTTTCTAATATTTTCATTGCATAGCATTTGAGAATTATTTTAGAAAGACGAAGAAGTGGCAGTCGTGGCCGAGCGGTTAAGGCGTCTGACTAGAAATCAGATTCCCTCTGGGAGCGTAGGTTCGAATCCTACCGACTGCGAATATATAATTTCTTTGTTTTTTTTTTGAAACAGCATTTAACCCCCAATTGTGTAAATCACTCATCGGTAGTGAACAAATTGTGTACAAAACAAACAACATATAAATATTGGCTTTAAGAATTTTAGTGACTTACAAAATTAGGACCTTAATTTTATTAGTGATCTTAAAATATATAATCGATTATATATAAAACTTGAGAAATAAATCAATCACCTCTTTACAATATTCGCAAGTCCGTTCTTTTTAACTGAGGCTTAGCGGTCTAACTAGAAATCATATTCCCGCTGGCAGCGTCCACTCGAACTCTACCGACCACCTAATTAAAATTGATTTAAATTAATTTTATATTTTATCCCACATGAGTGCTGATTTGACAAGTCCCTGCTGCGATTTCTTCCCATCAAATATATAATTCTCATCATGTAGTACACTTTAAATTCGTTTGGGCGGCGTTTAAAATTTCGCCATGTGTATATAGAAATTTATTTTATTTGAGAAACTTATTTCTCTTTCCACACTTGGTTGGTTTCCTTACCCGGAAAGTAGCAATTAGTCGAAGTAACCAACTAAATACGTTTTTCTTTTTTCATTTCCAACTATTTTTCTCTTAACAGAGATTAAAGCTAAAGAATTACTTTTTTTTAATGATATTTTGAAGATTTAATAATTTAATCAAATGCTACAAACGTTTTAAGCGAATTTGTAATTTACAATTTTATTGTAGTTTAACACGAAATATTCATTCATGAACGATTCCTTCATGATGGGAGAGATGAAATAGTAATTAAAAATTGGAAAATTAAATCTAAAGGGTGTTACGAAATTTTAGAAAGTTAGAGTTTATAGATTGTGGCAAACAAATTAGTTATGGTATTGATCGATTGCGAATGCCAAATGTTGCGAATCTGCATTCATTATGTGCTTCGAACTTCAGCGATGCAACAGGAACAACAAACAAAGAATTCCTCGAGATCATCTTATTTATTATATGACGATAAGCTGGCAGTTTCAGGGGTGTTTTCCAAGTTGGGTTAAGTTTAAACTCAGTTTAATGTAGTCTGAATATATGATTTCACTATGAGAATTTTTTTTTTTTTAAATATCATAAAAATAAATATGTTCTGTAAACATTTTGTATACAAACTTTGTAATGCTGACACTAATATCTTTTCAGACTAACTAAACCTGGCTTAACTGATATCTCAAAAACCCAGCCTTAAGGGCCTAAATGCAATCACTGGGGCAGAAATATGCAACGATTATCAGCTGCTTATCGGGATAATTAGTGTAACAAGTAAGTGGCAAATTATTAGAGTTAGAAAATTTATTATGAGCGTTAAAACGCTCGCCATGTAACGGGTGTTTTTATACAGGCATAGAATTTTGAAATGGAATGAAAAAAGATGAATTTTCTGAATTGACATGAAAATAACTCTATTTGAAAGATAGTCTTTTGGCATAATAATATAAATATAACTTCTGGCATATGTATGACTGCCACGGGTACCTCGTACTTAGTATAATCTGAAGGTACAATTTAAGAAGAAATAAATCAATAGTTGTGGCACATTTTCTGCAAGTCAATGTTCTCTAGTTGATGAACGAAAATGTCAGTTATCTTGGGTCTATTGTTTTTAAAATTAATCAAAAAAAGAAACACAAACGCAGTCGGTAGGATTCGAACCTACGCTCCCAGAGGGAATCTGATTTCTAGTCAGACGCCTTAACCGCTCGGCCACGACTGCCATTTTCCTTATTTTCTAAATTTAATTCTCATATGTTGTGTGTTGAAAGAAACATATTAAGCACAAGCACTTATTTTATATATTGAGATTTTCATCATGGGTAATTACGCCCACGACCTGGACAAGGGACAAACGAAATCCTAACCTTTATAGCAACTGCTTATCGTTAAAGAAGTCGCTCCCCACTGTTTTGTAGTCAATACTTCTTATAATAACTTAATTTTAGTTAAAAGTAGGACTTTGTCGGACGAATAAAATAAGATAATTTATTTTGAAATAAAATAAGTGCTCATAAACAATTTGTGGCCATCTCGACGAATTTAAAGTACACTACGCGCTAAAGAGAAATACATGATTATAATAAAATGTTTACTGCAACATCTTGCTAGTGAAATTGTCAAAAAATTGTTACATAAAATCAATTCCTCGCAGTCGGTAGGATTCGAACCTACGCTCCCAGAGGGAATCTGATTTCTAGTCAGACGCCTTAACCGCTCGGCCACGACTGCTTGTTGTTGTTAAAAAAAAAATTTAAAACACAAATAGAAAATTATAATTGTTAAAATCCACCTTAAAATGAACATTAATGAGGTTTTGTGGTGATCTTTGAAAACAGTGGCAGCTACATTCAGTTGTACTTCCTGTAATACCATTAATTATGGCAAAGCCCCTATCCGCCAAAATTCGAAGTGAATGCCTCCGAAGCTCAGACGTTTAGTAAGAAAAAAAAAAACTATTCGAATATATCGCGACGTTTTATTAATTCTCATAAGCACTCTATAGATAATATTTTCTTTAAAATGTGTATGTACAAAAATTAAAACAAATTTAGGTTATAAATATTCAAATATAATTTAAGAAGTACTGGCATCACATCAACACGACAGTGGCAGTCTGCTCTTTTGACGCCAGCGGCTAACTACTCTTAAAATACTCTATTTTAACATAAATTGCCTTAGGGAATACTACAGGGATTGTCAATAGTAAGTTATTAATTTTTGTGGGCAACTAGTAGACACATGATATATCTTTGCTCTCGAGTCGACGTGACGGCAATATCGTCATACATAATAAAGATTATTATATCTAATCATTTACCTCTTTCGTTGATGTAAAAGAATATTTTTCGCAGCCGGTAGGATTCGAACCTACGCTCCCAGAGGGAATCTGATTTCGAGTCAGACGCCTTAACCACTCGGCCACGACTGCTGAAACCCTACTTGAATTAAATACGAGTAAAAATCTTTTTCAAATAAATACAAATTTATATAAAAATGAGATCTAAAGGAAATGAAATCTAAACATTCGAACAATATGTTTACAAGTCATGTCCTTTATATGTCCTCATAAAAAAATATTAAAATAGAAGCAACTTCGCAGTCGGTAGGATTCGAACCTACGCTCCCAGAGGGAATCTGATTTCTAGTCAGACGCCTTAACCGCTCGGCCACGACTGCCTGCATGATTACTGTTATCATTTTCGCAGGACATTATATAAAATTATTTTGCTTTGTATGTTGGCTAGATAAAAATATCTTGAAGTTTATATTATAATTCCATAAATAATATAAACGGAATTATGATTTAAACAGAGTTCCTTTCGCTACCAAAAGAATATAAAATATAATGTTTAAGAATAGTTAACTGTTATGAAATGAGTTACTCCTAGGAGTTTATACAGAAATTTTTAAACATATTTATTACATAGAGTATATTAACTCACCTTAAATAAATATTTATTTTGTGCTAAAATCAAAAAACGAAAGTACTGTTTGTAATCTGTTCTTACAACCTGACTTCTGCTGATTGTATGATGTCCTTTTTATCGGTTTTGATATGAATCAAATATAAAAGAATAATTTGAAATAAAAATATAACTGCTTGCTTCAACTTTAAAGTCCTTAAACTAAAAATATATAAATTGCAGTTTCTTACTTAAAGAAGGCTTGTTAAAATTAAGAAACAAATATAATATGTTAATAAAATAAATAATCAATGAATAAAAAATAAAAGAAATAAAAAACAAATTGATATAAATAATTGAAAATAAATAAAAAAATTAATTAATCAAAATAAATAAATCATGAAATACATAAAAGAATAATGAAATAAATATGTGGAAAATAGAGAAAAAAATTAAGAAATACATTGAAATAAAATTAAACGAATAAAAAAAACTAAAAGAATAAAGAAAAAAATTAATAAAAAAAAAGGAAATAAATATATGAACAATTGAATGAATATAAACAAATATACATATAAACAATAAACAAAATATTTAAGTAAAAACATATAATAATAGTAAATGATTAATGAAAAACAAATATGTAAATAAAAATTAAATAACGTTGCTTATTTCAATAAATGAGAATAAGAACAAATTGAGAAATAATTAAAAGTGAATGAATATATGACAGTGAATAAACAAGTAGAAAAAGAAACACAATAAAAATAAATAAAATAATTAATTAACTAAAACGTAAACTAATTTAAACAGAATAAATTTAATAAAAAAAAGACATTTGTACTTCGCAGTCGGTAGGATTCGAACCTACGCTCCCAGAGGGAATCTGATTTCTAGTCAGACGCCTTAACCGCTCGGCCACGACTGCTTGTAAAATTGTATGTTAAACGCGTATTATCAGGCCATGAGGCATCAATATTTTCTAACTTCCATTGAGACAGCGACCTGCGTGACCATTTTTATTTTTAATAATTAAACATAAATTTGTTGAATAACCGATTTTCCAGATATGCTAATTGTGTGGCAAATTTCTTAAAGCACAAAATATTTGAATCGAGTTCAAACTATAAATAATATATATATATATATATATATATATATATATTATTTATAGTTTGAACTCGATTCAAATATTTTGTGCTTTAAGAAATTTGCCGTTTGGCGAATTTTGTCAATCTCCGTGATTTGCATTGATATTTTGAGACGACAGATTTCCGTTTGAAAACTACTGATTTTGAAATAAACAATGAAAAGAAAATTAATAAAAAAAATAATATGAAGAACTAAAAAAAATTTTGGTTCAAAAATAATACGACTTTCCTTCGCAGTCGGTAGGATTCGAACCTACGCTCCCAGAGGGAATCTGATTTCTAGTCAGACGCCTTAACCGCTCGGCCACGACTGCTTGTGAGAGAGCAGTGCGATATTCCGTAGCAGTTTCTCATAAATTTATCGGGAATTTAAATGAATCAGTTTAAGTTCCATACAATAAACTGTTAATAGTTATTTTTGTAGCCACTGCTAAAATGCAAAAGCAGAGAAGAGAGTGAGCCACTCAGTCAAACACAAGACTGAAAAGCTAAATACAACAAAATCAAAAACAACAACTAACACACTGTGAACAGCCGAAAAAGAGACAAAAAGTAGAACCAAACAAAATAGAGAACAGAACAGAGAACACCAACAATTAATTAATAAATGATAAGTACAATTGACGGGCTGTTTTACCAGGAGGGTGAAGAGGAAAGATTAAATAAACATGCCTTGCATTGTGGCACGTTTTGAATTAAAGTTTTTTGTGATTGTTGTTGTCGATAGTTGTTGTTGTCGATAGTTGTTGTTGTTTTTTTTTCCACTAAAATCACAAATTCTAATCGAAACCACTGTCGGCATTTTCTAAACAAACAGAAAAAAGGTTGGAGTTTGTATTTCTTTTATTTTCTTTTCTCGTCCAAACCGCTAAAACTTTAAAGCAGGTCTTCTTGCTTTATTGTCTTTGCAATGTCTTGGCTTTTTGTAAAGTTTTCCGCCGTTTAACCGCAAAAAATAAAAGTCTAAGACGTTGGGAAATCAAAGATTGTACTTGAAATAAAAAATGAGAGAAAAAAAAAACAAATAAAGTAAAGACTGGCACAAATGGACAGATATTTTTTGAAATTTCACTTTGCAAAGAATAACAATTATTTTCTTAATATTAAACGGTTGTCTTAGCGGCGGGCTCTCCGTATTAGATAGGGAAGCTTGGTAGGACACAGCTAATACTAAATTGGATATCAGTGGCTAGTGATTTGAGGACATAGTCATCGCACTTGGAGATGGTGTAAACTGGTCACCAAGACCGTGCGATTCGACCCCGTTAATCATACTCTTTTGGGGTTTTGCGAAGACGCTGGTACAGGCGAATAAGCCACAGGGGGTTCTCAAAGCCAACATAAATCATGCCTTCGATCAAGATCAACCCAATTAATCCGCCGGGATCATAAAAGATTGGACTTTACCCAGAAAATCCTTGACGTTCATTTGGGAATTTTAAATCCCTACAAAATGTCATCGATTGCTCTTTCAAAATAACAAAAATATCGATGATATCTCACACACACTTTCTTTTATTTGAATTTTAAAATAGGAAGCACTTCATGGAAGACCCTTTAGTTAAGCACTTTTAACAACTCTTTGATGGCATCGCTATGGGAGTTTGTTTTAGTACTGCTTTTACGAATGTATCTATTTTTGCTTGATAATTTATTTACAAAATATTTGCCTTGATAGCTAAAGCATCCGTTTTATCTAGGCTTTACTGTAGAACCCTTGTCGCTTACCATCTTTGCGGTGATTTAAGTCTAAAAAAACCGCACAAAAACCAATAAAATTGTTAAGGATTTCTACTACACGTTAGGAATTTACATTAGTGTGTGTGTGTGTGTGTGCTAAAATCTATTGATTTTTCCTTATTTTCTTTGCTGCTAAAATAATGGTCGGCCTCAGACCTTTGAAATTTTCTAAACATAAAAATCTACTCATAAAATGCGTCGAATTGCACAAACATTTTTGTTGATGAAGTGCTAAAATACTCCGGCCAAAGTTGCAAGCAGTTGAGTAAGTAAAACCAGGCACACTAGTCTCAGTTTTTGGCTTTCAGTTGGAGTAAAATAATTTCTAAATGGATTTTTTTCTAGCAGGACTGTAAACACTTTATTAAACCTGCATCAGCTTTTCTGCTGTGGCACATCTTCAAACAAGAATTTCCGGACTCGCTCCTATTATTTATGACGACTTGCAGCAAATAGATACTCTTATCTTAGGGGAGAAGCAACAAAAAAAAAATTGTTATCAGGCTGCCATGGCTGTTTGGACGTAAAAGGGAGGAGGCAAGTCATTTTACTCTGCTTCGTTACCAATTCAATTCACGCGATTTTCGCATGCCGTCTTAAAGCCGCAAAAGAAATCCAAAGAAGTAGAACAAAATAATTGCATTTACAATGACACAATCAGTCTGAAGATGAAATAGATGAAAATCCACTTTAACAAACAAACAACATATTCTTCATGTCGGGCTCAAAACAATTACAATACCAGAAGATTTGCAGCAGGAGAAAACAAAAAAAGAGAAGAGGGAAAATAAAAACTGAATGATGTTGCATTCTCAAAACGATTCGTACAATGTTGTCGGTTTTTATGACGTGTTGGCAACAGTCATGTTTATTGACAAGTTCTTTTTTTTTTAATTCTCATTTTTTATATGTGGCAAATATTTCTCCATTCTCACACCACTATAGTTTTTATTTTCTTTTCGCCAAGTGTCAATTTGCAGTGCGTTGCTAATTAGTGCCTCAGTTGTCTGCCGAGTTGGATGGCAGACTAAAAACTTGGTTATTGCAGTTTTAATATCTTTGCAATTTGAAAACCACAAACTCAAGGGCGATAGAAGTGATCAATAAGTAGTTCGTCTTTCAGCGCTTCATACCACAATATCACTCGTTATCTGAGTTGCAGATTTTACTGCTACTAAAATTTAAATTTTGGGTCATGTCACAGATGTCAGCTATCGATGACCGTTAATTTCAAAACCTAAAATTAGTTCAGTCTTGAGTAGGTAACTTCACGAGGCCTGTTTGAAATAGTCGCGAATAAATCTTGTGTCTTTTCCCCACATTCAACATAATTTTCTTTTAAATTAAGTAGGACGTGTTTCTTGTTACAGTTGAAAGTTGCCGGTTCCCCAATGACCGGCATTAGCCACAAGGAAAAGTTCAGTGGAACTAGTTAAAAAGACCTCAATTGACCACTTTGAATTTTGAAATGAAATTTTGGGAAAAACGATTTAGCACGATTTAAATTGAAGAGTTGAAAAGAATCATTCCCAAAATTATGCCTTGAAATGCTGGAATTTATTTTTCAATCATTCAGTGATTAAATGCATGTTAGAAAACAATTTAATCTTTCCACGTATGAATGGAAGGGGGCTCATTCCGGCTAAAGTATCTTCAGAATGTCTGTAGTACGTACGACTGTCAGATAAGAGTACTTGATTTCTTTTAGCAGGGTTTTGGCATGGATCTCCTTCTGTAAGTAATTAGAAGCTCTCCTGAATGCCAGTTCTTAGAAATAATGTTGATCTGGAAAACGCGTAACATGTTTTCACTTCTTTTGTAAAAAAGTGGCAGTTTGGAAGACTTTAAAACAGAAAAGTGTAAAAAATGCTGCATTTCTTACACTTCTTAATAGAAAATGGCAACCTTCTGCCGTGTGAAAATAAAGAATTTATTAAAAATTAATCCAACATCCCATACGAAAAATAATATCTGCTTTGGAACTCCTCGAAACTGCCACTTTCTTACAACAGAAGTGAAAAAATGCTACACTTTTTTCAAAAAAAAAAAAAAAAAAAACAACAACTGCCTACTGCCAGTTGGTTCTTTGAAATAAGAAACAACGGATGGGTCCTTAATTATTCAGAGAAAGTGTACTCGTCTATGATAGTCTGGTTGTGGGCCCAGCGGTATGGATGACCATCTGTGAAGTCTTAACCGTGAGTTATCAAGGCCTTCTTACTGAGGCCACCGATACTGCTGGAGGCGGTAGCCAACTTTAAGGGCCCTTTCGTTTCTAAGTTACCTTGCCACGTAGATATACTCCGCAAAGTCTGTTCTGCGGGTAAAATGACCGATGATCCGTAGGGACTTATATCTTCGGGTTGTTTTAGGAAACATACTTTAGATGGGAAATAAAGTTGATGGTTCGCTAAGGACTCGCACAGATCAACTCAACAGCAACGCTACTACAGCTGTCGCCTGCCTTTTTTCCTCACCGGTTGTTTCAAATAATTCTTACGTCTCCTTTCTTTTCGAGTCCTCGCAAGTAGTATATCCGCAGTTAATTTCCGGAAGCACTTCACTCTGTAATTAAGTGTAAAAAAAGTTTTTGAATTTCGAAAATTGGCTATAAACTTTTGAGAATTTTGCGTCCCCTTCTTACCATCGTCCCTAAATCATTTCCATCTGTACTCCTCAAAATGAACATGTAAAGAATTAGCCACGATATAAATTTATCACTCTCATTATTCAATTTGATTTAGGTTTTTGGTGGCGGTCTTTATTACTTTTCTCGATTTAAATAAAACATCTTAAGTTTGTGTATCTGCAACGAAATCATCAATAAATCAAATAATGCTTTTAGCCAAACGAAGCAAAAATTCTAGTTTCTTAACAACATTCTAGTCATCGAATGGCCGGCCAACTGAATGTCTGTTAGGACAGAGACTAAAGCATAATCTGTTGTTATTCTTTCTTTTCTTTTTTGCAATCCCAGTCAGGGACTGGCTGCCAAAGATATTTCATCATGTCTCCGACACATTGAACAACAGCAATGCATGCCGGCAGTAGTTGTTGCAACAAAGTTGCTAATTGTTACGACATGTAATTGAAACTTAACACAAGAAGATTTTAAGGCAGTTGAGTTCTGGTTTTTAGTACGTAAACGTTCGTGTTCTTAACACGATTTCTTTGGCTGGGCTGCAATGAGGATTGCAATGGCGATTAAGCCGAATTTTGGTTTGCTTTGAATAGAGAAAACTGGCTGTCGTGGCCAAAAAATGGGTTTATTTGCTTTTAGCTTTGGAAACTGCCACTTAATTAAATGTTATTTGAAGTGGTAAATAAATAAGAAAAAGCAGTGAAGTGTAAATAAAAATATTTTCGGAGAACTCCTTCGGCAAAGTAATTAATCTTAATTAATAAATATTTTGGGAATTGTAGTTAAACATTTTAATTTAAATATAATTGTACCATAATGTCACCCGCTAAATAGTTAGCGGGAACCTTTACACTTTTGGACTTGGTACTTTTTATAATACAATTGCTCCAAAAAAACTCTTTTAAAATAAAAAACTTCCCATAAAAGTAGTTTCCACAAAGTCCTTTTTTAAATGTACTTTTCCCAAAAGGATTTTTTAAGTACAAACCTTTTCGTAAATGTACTTTAATTTTACAAATTATCAATATCATTTTAACAAAGATCGGGTTTTTTGTAAAGGTATGCAACTTCAAGTTGACAACACTTTTTTAAATGTCGACCATTTTATCAGCTGTCAAGTTATTTATGTTTAGTTTGGTATTTCATCATGAATAGACTGATGTCTAATTTATTTTCATAATCATAATTTTGTTCGAAATACGTAACTCGCACTACGTCCATTTTACGGGCAACATAATTATCCAATCGGAGCATTTAATTCGATTAGCTGTGAAACATATCCGAACCAGGTTCACTCTAAGCGATAATCCGCATCCAAAGTGCATATAGAAGTCATTGCGTATAGGAAGACTCGCATCAGTATATCCGCCATCGAACAGATGAATTGGCTACATGTTCATTCACTTGATGAAGGATTTTGCGGAAAGATGTCGATTGACGCGCTTGGAAAACCCAACTCGAGCAACAACAAAAAGGAGAAGATTCGGTATTCCGTTGATCCCGATTTTGATAAGCGAATTTTGTTTAGCGATACAGTTCCCATTTTGTCAGTGATCAAATCAAAACTGCCGTATTTGGAGTGATGATAGTATATGTGGACACACTGATTTATGGTCGCATCACTGACTTTTCGTTTATCAATCGAACAGCTCCGATGTGCAGGAACTGTGGTCTCAACAAGATGGTGCATCATGTCGCACAGCTCGTGCTACAACTGATTTATTGAAGGAAACCTTGGGCCACCACATAGTTTCATGTTCCGAACCCGTGAATCGGTCTCCGAGATCGTGCGGCTTAACGGCACTGGACTATTTTATGTGTGGAATGTGTTAAGTCGCTATTGTACGCCGTTAAGCGCAAAGGAAGTGACCACTTGGAGGACAACATTGACCGCATTATTGCCGATATACGGCCACATCGATAATCGGACCTCCAGATTAGACTGGCGATCATATTTCAGAAGTGATGATAGTCAAAAGATGGTCATATTGCCGGAAGATTGGCTTTCGGATAAACTAAATTTCATATCAATTTAAAAATTAATTTTTTTCCATTTCAAAGTTCTATGCCTCTATAAAAACACCCTTTAGTTGAAATATTAATCTTCGCGAACCGACAAGAAATTTAAATTAAAATTTTAACACGAAATGGCTCCTCAAAATCCCCTTCAAACCCTTTTGATTTGATACAATTCAGGCAAATCAAAAATAAATGAAATTTTATATTGAATAATTCCTCTGTTGAAAATTCTCCACACGTTTATTGATTTTATGTTCTATAATCCATTCGTTTTTATTTTTTTTTTTATTTTGAATTGCCTTATCTATCAGTCTGCTATTGCATTTTATCTGTCTGCCCATTCCAGCTCGTGACATTTATTTGTGAAAATCTCTGCACAAATAATTCTCTACTCTTGAAACATTTCAAACATTTTATTTCATTATATTTATTTCCAGCAACTGTTTTTTACACACACATTTTTTATTGTATGCAAACGTTTAAAAATACCAGCCATTACTTTTCAATCATCAATTTTCAATGTGACGTGCGTATTATTTACATTTCGCTACTGAGAACTGTGATTTCTGGTAAATGCATTTCCGATTAGGGTGGTTGCACTCAAGGCAGTTTTGCTCTTTATGTTGTGTTTCATCAGAGTGAACTGTAGAGGTTAAGACTGATAGCTTTTAAATTTTGTATAGAGACCTCCCTAATAAAGCAGTTTTACTCCAAAATATTCTCGTATAAATCTTTTTACAACCCCCCTGTTTTGTGTGTGTGTGTGTGTGTGTGTGTAAGAGCTCAACAACAAATGATGCATGCAACAAAAGGCCCTTCACTCCAATCAACTTCACCTTCTTCCTATAATTCGTTTCGATTTTTGTATGTACACGCCGTCGTTCGCCATCCGTTTAGATATTCTGGGATTAAAGAACGAGCAAATGTGTGAGTGTGTATGTTTGTGTGGGCCTGGTAGTACGTTCGCTTGCCACAGTTTTATTTGCTAAAGTGCCCCGTCTCTATAGCAGCACACACAGTGCACATGTAGCCAGTCATCATACAAAATAAAACTACTTCGAATCTAAAAAATTTTCAAGTTCGTCTGAGTTTTGTTGTGGATACTTTTTATTTGTTGTTTCACTTCGCAATTGTTGTTTATTTTTCTCTTCTTTTGTAACTTCAGCATTTATTTGTTATATTTTGGATTTTGGTTGTGTTCATTGTATTTTGTTTTAGAATTTTTATTTTATTTGAATTTTCTGGCTTAAAATAAGACAACACGATGTGTTGGGCACAACAGCAGCCCCGTTCGTTTGTATTTGTTTTTTTTTTTTGTGTGATTGAAATCGAAACTGTATTATTTTTTCAAAAACAGCATATAGTAAAGTTTTAGTGTATTTTGCATGTTATCTGGATATTTTTGCTTCAGTTTTCATGCCAATAAATTCATATTGTACCAGTTTAAGTTTGTGGTATAATTTTGTTTTTAAAAGTTATGCAACTTTTTCTTTGTATTAATTAAAATAATGCCAAACAGGTACACAATTAAATGGACGTATTGTACTCCTTTAATTAAATAAGGCCAGGCAATTTAATTTATTTTGTCCTAAAATAATGGACAATTATTACTCAAATAGATGCATGTAACGGATTAAACACATCGTAGTTTAAAATCTGTCAGTCTGGTAAGGCTATCAGCTGTTAATTATTTTTCATCTGAAGTTTTATTTATTACGTGGTAATCGGCTGATTTGATAATTAAAATAATACTGAAAAAAAAAGGCTGCTGGAAGTTACAGGGTTGGCTTTTAAGGTTAAATGATTTTCATATATTTTTTTAGAGCGCTACGGGTTAACGAGGACTATGCAGAATCATGATTATGAGATGTTTTTCTTGCTAAATTGTGACTGTGGTCATATGGTTCTAACAGGACGGTGTAAAGGCGAACACTGCTCGAGCGACAATCGATATTCTGAAGAAATCATTTCCCAGTCGATTAATCCCCCAAGATTCGCACCACCCTATTTAACTGGTCCAGACTTCTTGTTATGGTGTCATTTTTTAATTCGTTGGGTTACGTCAACAAGCCCTTGAGGAATATATTCGCAATTCGAGATCTTATTGCCCCAAGTTGTGGAAAGAGTGATGGAAAGTGACATAAAATGGAGCCGTTTGATCATCATTCGGCAACAGTCATTTGGTCGTCTTCATTTTGTCTACTTTATTTAATAAATTCAAATGGATTAAATAAACAAATTCCACAAGCAGAACCAAAAATTTTCCTTTAAACAAAATACAACAACGGGTTTGTCACACCCATTATGTCCGCAAACATATTTTCTATATTAACTCTCAGTATTCTAGAAATATGTGCAGATTGAAGGACTGCTACCTCATACAAGTTCCCATATTATTATTAATTTCAATGCAGGATGGTCAGAGGATCGTCTGAATGCAAAATGTGAACCGTCAACCCATTGAATTAGATCCTTATCCCACATTTGACTCTACGTAATTTGCTTAATTTTATTTGTTTATTATTATTTATTAAAACTGCAATATAATTAGAAAAATCTATTTTAAATGTTTGTAGAATTTCCCTTTAATATTATTTTCCCTTTATTGTGTCTTCAGCACAATTGTAAACAGCGAGTAACATCCTTGAACGAGATCATCAATCTCTTTTTTATTTTTGCTTTTATGTGTTTGTTTTTGCATACAACTTTGCTGTTGCTCGTTTTCTTCGTGTTTGAAAATTTTATTGCTTTCGCCTTTGCAACAAGAAAATATCAAGAGCAGCAGTTAGTAGCAGCAACATTTACTTTAGATAATGCTGTTTTAGTTGTTGTAGTTTTAGTGCCTCGCCTTTTTTTTCCTTTTCTTGTTTTGCTTAGTTTCCTTTGTTCTTTTATATATTTTGCAAATGCTGTATAACTGGTCCTTTGCTCCCACTACACCCACTCTCTGGTTTTGTTACAAACCAAACGAAGAGAGAGAGAGAGCGAGAGAGAGATACAGAGAAACCAGAGAGCTTCAAAATAAAAAGCATAAAAAAGATATCTTTGAAAGCACTGAAGGTACTCGTATCTGGGAACAAAACCAAAAGCAGAAAAAGATATAAAATAAGCAAAAGGCAGTCAGTAAGTCAAACACTGAAAGAGAGTCACAGATTTGAAGAAAACAAAAGAACAACCAGCCACTCAAATACTTTGGGTTTTCTCGCCTCTACACAATTAGTTGGCCAAGAGTTGTTTCTTACTTTATTTATTTTTTTTTGCTTTCTCTTCCCCCTTAATTGCAGAGTTTATTTGTGATTTTCACTTAAATTTTTTTAAAGCAAAAATTATTTGGGGCCGTAATTTGCTTGCTTTTTCCTTGTTTTATAATCTTGTTATTGTTTCCTTCTTCTTTAATAATTTTGTTATAATACAATTACTTTATTGTTGTTGTTCATATTACAAGCAAAACAAAAGCAACGTAAAAATATCGTTGCCAGCAGAAGTAGCGGCAACAGCAACCAGATTATTGCATCCAATGACCTCGAACTTGTGCCGGTTATTCATTTTTAGTTCGTGCTGCACACAAAATTCTAAAAAAGCAGTATCCACAAAAAAGATGAAAAACAGCAACAACTACAACAACAATATAAAAGGAAAGAGCAAAAAATATAATGAAAAATAACAATAATAATATAAAATAGTGTGCTGAGAGTGTGACTGATTTACAAAATTAAATGTTTTGGCTTTGCAATGGGGTAAAAAAAGAGCAGACAAACATTATAAATGATTCAATGAAATTGTTGATAAGAAATATAAAATTTTATTAGAAAATGTAGAAAATAAATAATTTTTACGAAGTCCAGATGCTCAGTTGAGAGTATTTTTTTAATTCAACCTTTTCAAACAAATCTAACAGATTGAAGTTGCACATTCGAACACGCATAAATAATGAATTAGATCTGGGAAAATTTGGTCATAAGTCGGGAAGAATCCTTTGATACGCATTCGAAAACAAGTCAATATAAAATTGTAAAATCTTTAGAATAAAAATTAAAATTTTAAAATTTCTCAAACTTTCCAAAATATTTTTTATGAAATTATTTTTAAATTTTGTTTTTAAACAAAATTGTTTAATTTTTGCAAATACATGAAATATTATTTTATATCCGGAACAGCAAGCCCTGAAAATTCTTCATAAATAGTTTCGATAATAAGGTTTGATAAATTTTAAATATTAAACTTTAATATCCCAATAAAAATTAAATTTCGATATTAAGTTCGAAATTTCGAACATTGCTTAAAGGTGTATATTTCTACAAAACGTTTTTATTTCAATGCCTAAAAAGATGTTTGTTAAAAAAAATTTTTAATTTTCCCCAAAAAAATTCAGTGAGTAATAAAATTTATTTAAGGACATTTTAGAAAATTCGGTCATCCAGTTAATAAAATACTTGCAAAAATTAATTTTCAAATTAATTTGTAATTCCGAACACACTCAAAGAACTAGTACATTATCATCTTTTTATATCTGTGTAACGAAAATGTAATGATATTAATATTAAAAGCTACAAGTTCGATTTTTCGAACATAACAAAGTTTTAAAGTCTTGAAAATTTAATTTTTTTTTGGCGCCGAAGTTACCTGAAACTGAAGTTTAGCAAGTAAAGATGACATATTATATAAATTTGGGCAGTCGAAATTAAGTTCGAATTTTCGAAAGTACTTGAAATATTTATATATATTCAACATTTTTCATTACCAGCACTTTCCAAAGCTAGTTTGTGTTAGCATGTTAACATGTTGCTTAAATTTTCACAAATTTCGAAATAAACTTCGAATTTTGTTATACATTTTGAGCAATAAAAGTTTGTGTTACGTGAGCCATGAAATTTGCTTTGGCATTTTACTTAAACTTTAAACGAAAACTAATATGTGGCAAATTTTGGGTTGGAGTTCGAATTTTCGAATATAGTGAAATTGTTAGAAAAAGTATTTTTATTTAATTTATAAACAAATTTTAAGAAGCGTGGGCATGTGTGTATGTATAAAACTTAATTTCGAAAATTCGATAATTAATTCGAATCTTGAGTTTATCCCGCTTTGGTTGTAATTACTGAAATCACACATTTCCTAGTCTGTCCCACTGTAGCATGTTGGCAAATTCACTTGCAACATCAATAGAAACCTGCTGTGCTACCAAAACAAAACATCTACTTTTAGTTGCAGCAATTCCAGGACTTCTTGCCAAGTCAGCGTAAGATTAGGCAAAGTAGAAACATTTAATTGGCCTTCAACAAGAAAAAAAGTGCAAATTGAAGTTTTATTCACAAAAAAAAATATTTAAATTTAAGAACTGCATGTAAATTTTTTTATTTAATATTGAAGAAAACTTAACTTCGCTTGTGTAACGCACACACCAGTTTTTAGCATCCTGGAAAGACCAGTACGAATGCCTGCTACGGCAAATGGTTAAATGTAATTAATATTGATTAATGACGGTTATAATTGGAAAGCAGAGGATTGATGCATAAATGCAGCAACTGTAAGTAGCAGTAGTTGTTGGTTAAGTGCTGAAGTTGTGTATGTGTGTGTGTGTGTGTGTGTGTAAGCAGTTACAAAAAATGCGAGTAGTTTTGGTTAGAGAAATACTTGATTTTATAAGAGCACTTTTATAATATTTGCATTTAGGAAGAGAACTTGATTTTATAAAAAAAAATTTATATTTAAATTTGTTTGGCGATAATTAATGAGCTTCTTGCCATTGCGGGAAGTTGTTAAACGGAAGTGATAGACAAACGAGACGTACGAACTCGACATATCAAAGTTGTTGTGATTATGAAAGTCATTCACTTAATGGAAACAAAATGTAATTCGAGATTGATAATTATTTCGATTTGTGGAAATGAGACGCACTACTTATTTTTCATTTCGAAGATTCTGAATTTCGAATTTTTAAAATTTTCTTCTATCTTGCAAATTTACCACAACTTTCCATCCGATTTATGAAGTTTTTAAATTTTTTTATCGAAAAAAATCTCTGAACAATAAGAAAAATCAAAACTGGAAGCTGTTGAAGCAAGTTCGAAATTCGAAGTGTAGCTTCGAAATTTGTAATATGTCTAAAAATGCACCGCTAAGAATTATCCCTTATCGATTTCAAAACAAAATTGGTAAAATTTTGTAGATATATTGAGTTCGAAAACTGTAATAAATTTACGAAATTAGTTTTTTCAGCAAAAAAGTATATTTTAAAGTAAACATTTTTAGAAAAAAAATGCAAAAATTCAAAACTATTAGTTGTTTTAGCATGTCCGAAACTTAATTTCGAATATATCGAATTTTCGAATTTTTAACTTATATTTATTTTTAAGGAAAGATAAAAATTAATTTAAAAGAAAATATAAAATAATATGTAAATATAAACCTATTCGAGATGTCGTGATTCTTTTTTTTAATAAAATTGTAAAGAAAAATATTTTATAAAATTTAAAAATTTTCAATTGTTTTCAAGTTTTTGTGATATATATACAATGTTGGTTAAACAAAGAAAAATACGAGCTGTTTTAATGGAAAAAAACTGAAAATTATAATATTCGAAGAATGTTCGAAACTTCGAACACAATTCAAAATAAGTCATAAACGCTTTTCTAGCTTCAGTTTGGCAAAATATTATGTCTTAATAAAAAAAATGCAAAATGTTTTTGATATTTGAAAGTTCGAAATGTGACACAGATTAATGTTTATTTCTTTTCTAGAAAAGAAGGCAACATTTTTTACACTTTTTAATAAAAACGGGCATCATTTTGTAATTTGAAGAAAAGGAATATATTATAAGTTAAACCAACGCGTCTCTTACGAAAAATAATTTATGTTTGAAAGCGACATTTTACCAAACAAGTGAAAAAATGTTACACTTTTTCTAGAAAATAAAACGCCATAAGTTCTTTAAAAAAAAGGCTATTTTAAAAAAATTTTTATATCTCTAAAAGAATTTAATTACAATGCTGAACCGTAAATTGGTTTTTTGCTTAAGCGAGAATAATTGTAAATATCATTTACAACTGGGGTGTAAAATTACCCTTTAACATATTTTGTGTGTTCTTTTCTAATAAATCACCTCTCAATAGCAAAATTAAATACATTTAACTTTAAAGAATTTTGTTGTGCTTTAAAAAAATCTCGTAAAAATTTAAAAAGCTTAACTTATTTTGTTAGTATAACAAATTTTCAATTAAAATTTTTGGTGCATATTTTAGCGCCCCTATAAATTAAATCTTTTGTTTACCTGTAAATCCTGTGTGAAACCTGGCACTTGTTGGTTTCACATTATCAATTCTTAATTAACTTACTTGCACCCCCTTTGAAATCCTTAATAATGTTGCCATTGAAAAGAATTTATATTAAAATTTTACCCTGTTTAACTACACCATTTCAGACTCCTTTGCGCTCAAAGACAAAAAAAAAAGTAGGCTTCATTGTTCTTATAGATTTTAATGATAAAATAAAAGCCTGCTAATGCATTTTGAATTTCAAACGTATTAAAACACACAAAATCAGAATCAAAAGGCAGAGAAATAAAAAGTAATAAAAATGTTAAAATATCCTTGTGCTGCACTCTGTGCAATTTCCTGTATTTATGCATTGACTGTATGAAATTCCGGTCTGACTGTCAGAACGTTGGGAGAACAAAATTATTGGGATGTTTGTACGATGATTCTGTGGCCTTCTGTCTGTCTGTCTGTCTGTGCGTGCGTCTGTCTGTTTGCCATTTTTATAAATTTTTATTTATAAATATATTTCGTTGTTGCTGCTGCTGTTGTTTTATTATTTTGCAAATAAAGTAAAAATATTTTTTAATTAATGTACTTCAGTTTTGAAGTGCTGATTTTTTTTTCCTTTTTTTTTCATTTCATTTTTATATTGAAAATTTTTCATATTCAGTTGTTGCTTTTGTTTGCCCACCCAAAATGACATGACATGTGCCGTTTATTCGCTGCTGATTTCATTTTGTGGTGTCTACTAACAGGACGTTGATATTGATGATGAGCAGGAGGAGGATAAAAACAACAGCAACAATAGCAACAACATTTTTTTTTATCACATTATAAATGAAGAAATCAGACTGGATGGCTGGCTGACTGGTGGGCTGGGCTGGCTGTTTGGCAATCGTCCTAGTCAGCTGTGAAGGAAGGAAGTTTGTTTTGTTTATAAAGAGATTTTTGTTCCGTTGTTATCATTTTAACCATATTTTATTCGATTAAGTTTCAAAAACAATATGTTTTATGTTTTTATTTTTCCCTAGAATATTGAAATATTTTGCTGTTTTGTTATGCTGCTAAATAACAATGCAGCAGCACAATAAAGGAATCAACAATATGTGGCATGTTTGAAATGCATTTCCTTTGGATGCATTCGGCAAACGCCAACCCTTTTTTAATAAATTGTCTGCATGTTTTTATTTTTCTGTCGTAATTAATGCCAAAAGGCAGCAAAAGTCGGGAAATTAAATTAAATTGAAAAGTAACGAATAAACAATAAAAGTTATATTTTTTGAAGCATCTAAAATGAGATGCGGTTTTAATAATCACAAGTTAATACACATAATAAATTACACTGGACTACACTGATATCAACTTATGAGATTTTTTAGCCAATTCTGACAAAACATTTACTGCCGTATCTGTATTAAGTAAAAAGTGTCGAATCTTATAATATCTTTCAGTAGTATGTTTGTGAGGCTTCTGAACTTTTTTCTTTGTAAAGTGCTCCACTACAACATAACTTGTCAGCGTTGCCACAACTAAAAAAATTTTTGTAAACAAAATATGAAGATTAAGTAACCAATTTTGGTTAAAAGTAATCAATATGGCAACACTAGCAGCATGAGCAGCTTTTTGTATGAAAAAAGTGGTCCAGAAGCCTCACAATCATGCTACTTGTTTCCATATATTTATCAAAGAAAAGTTTCAATTGTCCAGCCCAGGAATCGTTTGATTTTTCCAAAGTATAAAAAGGCTTAACTATTAAACAAACAAAAATTAGTTTGAGACGGTTACTTTTATGTGAAAAAAAAACTTGAATTGCCCGGCCCTGGATCCTTTTTTTAAATTTATATTTCACGTCTACAGCAGGAGGAGAATTGGAAGGCACTGAACTAGTTTACATTGCCTACAACGATCGCCTCCACCAGTGTCAACTATGTCAAGGATTTCGTGGCATTTTAGGGCAAAATGGAGGAGACACCCGATTGTAGATTGACTATCGGAAAAAATATGGATGTCTTGATTTGGGGTTCGATAAATCTCTAGCCACCGCGTTAAGGATCGTCTAACTAAAATTGTGGAAATACCTCTTGAGAAAGGGGGTAGAAAGCGCCTGAATGAGGAACACAGGAGGAGCTGCAGAATATATTTGGACGCTAAGGAGGATTTCGTCACTAAACCAATAAATGAGATCCTGAAAGCCAAGTAGTTTCAGTGAGAAACAAATGAGGCCATAAAAAGGATAGATTTATTTACTTCGCTGTTGGCTTCTCAAGTGAAAAATATTGAGGAAACTGTTTCTGTTTCATTGACGAATAAAGAGGGAACTGCAGAATATATTTGGACGCTGTCTAGGATTCCATCACTAAACCAATAAATGGGGTCCTGAAAGCCAAGTAGGGGCAATGAGGAACAAAAGAGGCCGCAAAAATGATAGATTTATTTACTTCGCTGTTGGCATCTCAAGTGAAAAATATTAAGGAAACAGTTTCTGTTTCATTGGCGAACACAGAGGGAGCTGCAGAATATAATACATGGACGCTGTGAAGGACTTTAGCACTAAAACAATAAATGAGGTCCTGAAATCCAAGTAGTTTGAGAGAGGAACAAATGAGGCCACAAAAAGGCTAGATTTATTCACTTCACTGTTGGTCTCTCAAGTGAAAAATATTAAAGAACCAGTTTTTGTTGTTGAATTGACGAACACAGAGGGAGCTGCAGTATATACTTGGACGCTGTGAAGGACTTCAGCTGCAGACCAATAAATTAGGTCCTGAAAGCCGAATAGAGTGAGTGACGAACAAAAGAAGTCTCAAAGAGAACAAATTCAGCCTCTCAAATGAAAAGTATTAAGGAAACAATTTCTGTTTGTGTTACCAAAAGTCAACAGCTCTCAATCAAGAGCAGGCAGCAGGCCTTTAAATTAATTATTACTGTTCCAGCCCAGCTTCTCGTCCTTCTATTAATACCACTCTTTCACATTTTTTTTTTTTTGCTTCAGTTTCCTGTTTATTAATATTGAGTGGTTTGTTTTTATTTAATTTTTTTTTTTTCAATTTCATTTTGTTACTTTTTCGGCAGCATAACGATAAGAATTGAACACATGAAAATGCATTAACATGATTTCTTTTTTTTTTTGCTGTTCAATAAAATTTACAAAAGCCAACTGCACAAAAAAAAGTTGTAAAGGAGGGATATTTTTTCCAACAATACAACGAGTGCATTTATGAAAAAGGACCAAAAGTTGTTACGGTTATTGTTTACATATCGATTTAATGTAATGAACCGGTAGCGGACTGCAAGAACGAAATTGCATTGAAGTTTGGTAAATTAAATAGAGGAGATGTTGAAATGTGCTGAGAAAATTTGGGTGAAAAGCAAAGTGCGGCTGGCACCCGGTATGATTTTATTTGTTTTCCATTGTATTCTTTTACTTTTTTTTTTTTTGCCAACAGTCATGATAATGTCAGATTTCATATTTTTGGCTCATTGTGGTTATTGAACAAACATATATCGCATGTACATACATAAATGAATGCTATTAGGGAGGTACAGATCTTCGCAAATGTAAAAAGAAAATGTATTTTTAACTTCCCTCTACGTAAATTGAAAATTTAAATTTTGAAAAAGTCAAGTTCTCATCAGATCTGGACGTTCTGAGGTCCCAGGAAGCTTCCCTGACTAATACTGAGAACCCATCACTTTGTATGTATGTATGTGTGTATGTGTAAGTATGTGACCTTTGGAACGGTTGGCCCGATTATTAAATATTAAAAACTTCATCTGAAATCGGTATAACTTTTCAGCATAAATCTGCTCCAGCCTAATATGCCATCCGACATTTAATTGAAGTGCATTTCCGTGGTTAAGGATGCCGGTCGCTGTTTTGTAACCGGCAAAATTCAAAATAAAAGGCTGCAACATTTTTATTCTTAATAAAATTAAATATTTACAACAAAATGTCGCCGCAGTGTAAACACGGTGCGATGGAAAAATATAAAAAATAAATATATTAAAATATAATAAACTCCAACACAAACACACGAGCTATTTACAAACATTTTCTTTTAATTGAGTTAAATTTTAAACCTTTTAGGCTGAGTTTTTCAGAGCTCAGTTAAACAAGGTTTAGTTAATCTGAAAGCAGACTTGTGCCGCCATTACCAGGATTGTACATATTAGTTTTGTTTTAAATATTTGCCTTCAATGAAATAATAACGGAGATACTTTTTCGTACAAAAAGTGGTTGATTCTGAAAATACTCGTATACATACTTTCCAAAAAAAAGTACTTTTAGGAAAACTCATGTGTTCAAAAAATTTCTTATAGGAAAATGACTTTGAAAATTACTTTTCCGAATAAGTACTTTTGGAAGAAGTACTTTTCGAAATAGTAAAATTACTTTTTCGGATAACTCTTCTATTAAAAAGTACTTTTCGAAATAAGTACCTATTTTAAAAATGCAAGTTTATTTTGAAAAACTACATTCCGCAATAAGTACTTTTTGAAAAAGTAATTTTACGAATAAGGCCTTTTGGAAAAAGTACTTTGCACAATAAGAACTTTTTAAAAAGTACTTTTAAGAAATCATGCTTAATCAAAAAGTTGTTTATGAAAAGAGTACTTTTTGAAAAAGTTCTTTTCATAGTAAATACTTTTTAGAAAAATACTTGTTGGGGTAACTCTTCTGTTAAAAAGTAGTTTTCGGAATAAGTACCTTTTTTAAAAAAATTAATTTTGAAAACAAGAACGTTTTGAAAAATTACTTTCTGGATTAAGTACTTTTTAAAAAAGTAATATTCGGAATTAGTTCTTTTGGAAAAAGTACTTTTTAGAATAAGTACTTCTTGAAAAAGCACTTTTGAGAAAACATACTTAGTCAAAAGGTTGTTTATGGAAAGAGTACTTTTTGAAAAAGTTATTTTCAGAAAAAGTATTTAATAGAAAAGTACTTTTTGGGATAAGTCTTCTTTTAAAAAGTGCTTTCCGGAATAAGTGCGTTTTTTAAAAAGCACTTTTTTGAATAAGTACCTTTTTAAAGAAAGAAATTTTAGAAACAAGTACTTTTTGAAAAATTAATTTCTGCATTTAGAACTTTTTGAAAAATTACTTTCTGGATTAAGTACGTTTTGAAAAATTTATATTCGGAATTAGTTTTTTTTGAAATAGTTTTTTTCAGCGTAAGTATTTTTTAGAAAACTACTTTATGGAATAACCCTTCTTTTAAAAAGTACTTTTCGGAATAATTTCGTTTAAAAAAAAGCAATATTGGGAAATAGTACTTTTTGAAAACATACTTTCCGGAATAAATACTTTTTGAAAAGGTAATATTCTGAATTAGTTGTTTTTGAAATAGTACTTTTCGTAATAAGTACTTATTGAAAAAGTACTTTTGAGAAAACAATCATATGCGAAGGGTTGTTTATTGAAAAATTTCAGGGTTGTTAATTGGAAAAGTACTTCTTGAAAAGTCTTTTTGGGAAAGTACTTTTTGAATTTTTGGAGCCAATCCCGTCATTCTTTCTAAATGAATTTTTGTTTTCCTTAAGCAACAATTTAACAAAATTTCCGAACCTGATGCTGCATAAAAAATCGCTCGAATTGAACAGACATCATCGACAAATCAAATAATCAAAATTACAAATTTATGGCAACTAAAGAAATTTGTGATAAGCAACAAAGAAGAAAACAATACAAAAAGCCCTTGCAGCTAACAAAATTATCAATAAACTTATTAAAACCATAAAAATACAAAAAATTTTTCACTTCCCCAAAAAACCGTCAAAACGAATTCTGTTGCTCATAAAATCATCAGATAGAATAGCTTTTCATTATGGCAGCCAGTAGTCAAATTTTAAAATTGTACAAAGAAAACAAAAATCCTTTTCATTGTATTTAATTAACAGTTCTCTCTCTTCCTCTCTCTGTCTTAATGAAAGCCTTTACAAGGTGACCATGCTTTGCGGCTATTGAAAATATTCAGCACTTTTAATATCCTCTTTTAAGTTGTAGCAGGAAACCTGGCCTGTTTCCTGTTTTCATAAAATGAAAAATTTAATTTTATTGTTGAAAAAAAAATATTTTTAAATATATTGAGTGCTTTTTTAATATCTATTTTGAAAGAAGGGCGCATGTCCATTGTCAAAACCACAAATAATCGAAATAAAAAAAAATAATAATAAAAAATTACAATCTCCTTCTGCTCGTTTCTCGTTTTTTTTTGTTTTAAATCTGCATTGAAAGTATTTAAATAAAAGTGTGCATGTATGTGCAGCTGTACGAGGGTGGTACCTGTAATACTGAGATATAACCGGAAAATTATGGCAACAAAATATCTCTTTGGACTAAAGAGACTTTCATTAAGTGCTTCCTATTTCTGAAATGAAGCAAAAACAAAATTTTTCAAATTTTTCAAAGATTTCTTGAAGCCATTATACATGGCTTTCCTTCCCCTCTTGTACTCACGCCTTCTGGTTAGTCACAGTCATGTGGCGCCCGAATGCTCTTATGGCTGGTGATTAGCATCTAACTTTACTGGAAGGTAAGAGCACGGATAGGGCCATAATAGCAGGTTTCCACGGAAATCGAACACAAAACTATGGCCACTAGACTTTTGGATATATAAATTATGGAACATTTTCCATAAATTGGATAAACCTCTTTAGAGAGTTGCCGACAGCTGGAGACAGAGACACAAAAAGAATATTAAAGGATATTCAGGTACAGGCAGGAATAAGTCAGTGTCACTAGCGGTACTATTTGATCATCTTTCATCCACCCTCGCACCTCTGTCCGTTCATACCAAATGCAGTTCAATTTAAACTGTCGACTGGACATAATGTTATCAGCATCCTTCCATACCATCAAACGTTTCAACAAATATTCATACCAGCTCTCATTCATTCACTCACTCACTCACTCGCGACTACTTAACAGCATCCTTTTGCCTGCATTTTAATATCGAAATGTCCTCTTTTGGAAAATAGAATAAAACTTGAAACGAAATTGGATTTACATGCGAAAAGTGGAAACAGTAAAAGCCAAATTATAGGCTTAACATTGATTCCATGCCATATTATGACAAACGCATACGGCGAAGCACACACACACACACTCAAACAAACACACACCCACACACATATTCATATAAATTTGTGTGTTTTATCGTACTCCCAGTCCTGTGCCAGTGCCACACAACTCTTTTTAGTGTGTATATACGCACTTTTACTAATACTCATGTGTGGGCCAGAGGATTACAGTGGGACCAGAAATTAATTCTACAAATTTGTTTATTTTTTTCTGGGACTTGTTAATTTATATATTTTTTTTTTTTTTTGCTCCAGTTGCTCTCGGTCTGAATAGCAAGAAAATGTTTGAGAATAGCAGTGCAAAATGTACAACTCCCTTCACATGTGGCTGTCGACAGTTCGAAGGCATTTCATAGATCTCTGATGTGATAGTAATCAACAAGACGATTGTCAGCAAATAACCAGAATTATTAAATGACATATTTTATAGTCCTTGGAACAGTAATAAAAAACGACAACACAACATGCACACGTTAGAATTATTAAATGAACATGTTTATGGTCCTTCGGACCACATTAAGAAACCGCATCACAAAAGGCAAATGCAAATAATCGGAGTTATTGAATAAAAAAGTTTTTGATCCCCTGCACCGTAATCAGAAATGGCAATACAAAATTATTTCATTATAAATCATGTGGTCCTTGGAATCATAGTAAAAGACGAGTAACCGGAATTATTGAGTGGAAGTTTTTGTGATCCTTCGAACCATAATATTCACCAAAACAATCAGAATCACTAAATAAGCATTTTTATTGTTCTTCCAACCGTAATAGAAAATCGTAACACAACATGCAAACGTTAGAATTATTGTATGAAGATGTTTATAGTCCTTCGGAATATATTAAGAAACCGCAGCACAAAAGGCACATGCAAATAATCAGAGTTAATGAATAAAAAAGTTTCTGGTCCTCTGAACCATAGTAAGAAATGACAACACAAAATTATTGAATTATAGTTCATGTGGTCCTTCGAATGATAATAAAAAATTTTTAAGAACGAGTAACTGGATTTATTGAATGGACATTTTCGTGATCCTTCAGACTATAATAAGAAACATGCACACGAACACCAAAACAATCAGAATCATTAAATAAAAATGTTTATAGTCCTTCGAACTGCAATAGAAAATGGTAACGCAACATGCACGCGGTCGAATTTATGTATTGCTCACCAAATAATCTCAAACATTGAATGAATATGTTTGTGGTCCTTCGAACTTTAATGACAAAATGAAGCACAAAAATATTGAATAAGTAAAATTTTTGATCCTTCGAACCCTGGTAAAAAAAGAAACTCAAAATAGTTGGCACAGTAACGAGTAATCAGAATTATTGAACTCAAATAATTTAGGTCCTTCGGACCGTAATAAAACATGGTAAAAACAATACGCATACGGACGAATTTCGCCCGCCAAATAAAATGAATTAATATATTTGTGGTCCTTCGAAGCGTAGTAAGAAAAACCGCAAAGCAACCGGAATTATTGAATGGAAATTTTTGTGATCCTTCTGACCGAAATAATCAGAATTATGAAATGAAACATTTTGTGGTTCTTCGGACGGTAGTATGATTTGTAAGCGAGGCTACTGATTTTGATTTTATTAAAGTTTTAGCCTGTTCTCATATTTTCCCTTCACTGTAGCATTAACTGAAATAATGCGTTTTTATTTGAATTGTTTTCTTTTTTTGCAAAAACTGGACTCCATCTCTTGTTGTCTACTTCATGTGACACACGGACACACTCATTTACATACACAAAAAAATTTGTTATATTTTTTTATCGCAGTTTAAACAAAAATTGTACATAAAATAAAAATGTTTGACCAAAAAGTGCGTTTTCCATTTGCATGTACATACACAAGCATCCATACGAATGTAGGTGTGCATATACACACACACACCAACACAGTTTTTCATGAAAGTACAGTTTTTCATTTCAAAAAAAACGAGGCATCAGTTCTGTTTAATTGTTTTGGTTTTATTTTCATTTCAACTCTCCCTTTGGGAGTTGTCACGTTCACCAGCAAATCCTGTCACTGTCATTGTCAGACAGCAAATGCGGTTAAAGCAAAACATGACAAAAAAAAAAAAAATACTTAAGCAACATTAAAAAAGTAAAAATTGAAATTATAATTAATGTGATTTTAATACTTTTTCATTGCGCTCCTATGCAAACTGCCATTCTCCTGCTCGCTCCTTCTTATTCACTTCAAATGTAAATTTATTGTTACACGGGTCGAGAATGTGTGACAAAAAAAAAAGACAAAAATACAAAATTAATAAGTAACTAAAATTAAAACTGCAAATTTAATTATATTTTATTTTTATGGTTCCTGCAGTTGCATATTAAGAGAAATTTATTTATGACCGGTGAGCATTTCGTTTTTTTTAACAAATTCCAATTGTTAAAAATCGTTAAAATAATGCTGACTTTTTTAAATATTTTTTTCTTTTGTCTTGGACTAGCAGGGGTTAACACCCAAATATGCAGTACATTATGCCCGAACTAAGAAGGAGGGTATAGTTTCAAGAGGACAGATCAAGACAGATTAGAACGATTGGGGAATTTTTTTGTTGCTATTTTATTTTTTTGCGATGAAGTTTTTGCTGCAGGTAACGTCGAAGGAGGATGCTGTTTTCTTTTCTCTTCTTGACAATATTAATCGTTGTGTACAACAAATCAGCGACCAGAGTGCTATGCCTTCATCATTCAAACCAGCCGACAACAATTAAGACAATCATTCACTAGCGCAGATCAGAAAAATTCGGCACCATTTTCTTTCAATGAGTGCGGAGTCCAACCCGCGATCTAAAGTATCGTAGTTTTGCGCTCTTTACTTCAGACAAATGCGCCCATAATGGCATCAGTATGTGTTTCAAGCGAATAAAAAATGTAGTTGATATCTTACAGACACTTTCTCTCATTCAATTTCAAAGATAATAAACGATTAATGAAATACCTTTTATAAATACGGGGAGCATATTTTTGTGGTACACTTTTGAGTACCTTAGCTTCCACCAAAAGTGATAAAAATTTAATGACTGAAAGGTTTTTATATCTAGATTTGCACAATGTAAATATCTGTGTACAGTTTCCTACCACACAATTGTTGAAAGAGCTTTTAAAGTAGCCTTAAAAGCAGCAACACAATCTTGGTATTTTGATTTATTTTTTATTAACAAACACGCACGTACACTTCTGTATAAACGTTTAAGAGGGGGCGGTAAAATTATTATTTTTTTTATTAAATTATAAAAAAAAGAACAAGAAAGGCTATTTTTTACATGCGTTGTTGTGTAACAAATAAATGGAAATATCAAAAGAAACTTGTTAATTTTCTCAGTTGTCTTGTTACTTAAAAATAAAGTTTTATTTAATATAAATTACTTGTCTAAGTATCATGGGTTATAAGCTCAGAATTAATGGAGATATCAACAGCAATTCACTTTTCAACTCAGAGTAGCACGGCACTGTTTTCGAAAGCCATTACACTTCCTTTTGGGTACTCATGTGTTTTCACCACTGCCCAGGTGGCGGCTCAGTTGAAAAAAATATGTATCAAAAAAAATATAACAAAAAAAATCAAGAAAAATATGTGACATAAAAAAATGGGAATTTCATCCGGCGTCTTTATTCCAGTTTAATTTTGAAACACTTCTTTGCAAATTTCTCATTAAAACTTTTTAAAAATTTAAAAATTTTTCATGTCCAACTGACTCAGCTAATCAGTGCTACTACACGAGTACTGATGCAATAGTGTAGCGGCTTTCGAAAACAGCACTGTTCTACTCTGCTGTGTGATTAAAGAATCAATCGATTGATTGATTCCTCCATTAATTTTTAGATTATTTATTCTCCTTCGAGTACTAATTTTTTAATTATAATTAAATTTTAAATAATAAAAAAGGTTTGATTTTAATGTCTAATAATTAAAAAAGATTTATTTTAATTAATTAAAAGTAATAAAATTTCTTCTACACTGAAATAGTTGCAACAATTAGAATAATATAAATAAATTTTCTTTTGTATTTTTAGCATCACTTCGTGAACACTGATTACCCAGCAACTTCCAAGGTAAGTGATATCTGCTTATTTGCTACATTCTTTAGCATTATGAAACTTAATATCAATATTTATGCAAAATTTTATTAAAACCCAATTTCACTACCTCTTTGACATGCAAAATATGTTGCGGCATAACATTTTGCGGATTGTTGCACTCAAAATAGTGCCACCCAAAGACATGAATAATAAACCGTGTGTTTTTTTATTTAAAATATAAAACAATAACAATAATAATAATAATTAAAAATGTTTGAAAAAATATTCTTGTTATTAAAATTGATGTTGGCGGTTAATTAAAAAATGTTCCAAAATATGTTAAAAGAAAAAAAAGTTTAAAACAGTAGACAACAACAGAAAATTGTCCGCCCAAAATATGAAATTTAAAAAATAATGAAGGCAAAAGCAAACATTAGGGGCACTCACTCAATACTGCTAATTTTTTTCATGTAACAAATGTGAGGTGCAATAAATGTTACCTGCGGCTAAATATTATTCTCTTAATTATTTTACTTAATTTGATTAATTAATTTTGTTAAACTTTGATAAAAGAAAATGGAAATTTGGTTCTTTAGTTATTCATGAATATGGGAACGAATTTCTGTGCGAATTTGTGTTATTCTTGAAGGCTTTTTGAAATGCAATTATTATACACTCCTCGAAGTGAAAATTTTCCAGCATGGTACCTTAGATGGCAGATATTAACAAGTGGACAGCTTTCGAAAAAGAATAATAATAGTAATAATTTTCTTATAAAATGTGTCATGATACTTTAAAATTCTTTCCATCGTGCTGTTTTCAAAAGCCGCTACAGGTTTTCGAAAAAAAAATATCTACAGTCAAGAACTTAATTGTATTCATGATTTTATAAATTTCTTTTAATTGTGCTGTTTTCAAAAATAATGACAAAATCAATTTTTTAAAAATTTCAAATTATTTTTTGCTTTAGATGTATTGAATATCCCTACTATTTAACAGTAAATAATTTATTAAAAAATGTGGAAAAAAAATTTAAGTGCAGCCGAGCACAAATGAAATTCACATAGAAAAACATGAAAAATGTTAATGGAAAACCTCAACGTAATAAAAATATTAAAAAAAGATGAGTTAAAAGTGATTCCGGATATATAGTAGTCAAATACATATCCACACATTTATGTATGTGTGTGTACATGTTTATATCCACACACGAGCAGAAAAGCATATTAAATATTGAATTGATTAACCTTTTATTTGGGTGGTAAATTTTTAACACAAAAGCCTCTACAGTCGGTTAAAAAGGCTGAAATAAATTTTAAATTTTACTATTAAACGGTTCCTCCCCAAAAGAGAGAAAGGTTGTCTCCCAACTGTTTAAGTAACATTTAATTATATTTTCATAGTATAACACATTTACAAAAATGTTAGCAGTATCACAAAAGAAAAAAATTTTTTATATTAATATTTTTTTAAAGTACATATAACATTATAACAGTTTGGCTACATAGGAGATACAGCATTATAACAGTTTTGTGCAAAATATTTTAAATCTAACACGCATTTATAAACTTTCAGGCTGTTTTTGTTTTTATAGAAAGTATCAAATTTATAAAAATATATCTGTCATTTATTATTGTAGAACAGTTTCAATCACCTTTATATGTGTCTTATAGTGAATCAAATTAATTAATGTTTAATCTTTTAAAACTGTAATACAGTTTATAAAAAATACTCAAAAAACATAAAAGACGTTTCTATCAAAATAAATAACTGTTATATAAACTGTTATACAACTTTAAACTGTTATACCGTTTACAAATTATAATACAGACACTTAAAAAAATCATTTATTATGTTCCAATAGTTTTGGTTTATGTCTCTTATACAATTCCATAAATAAATTTTTATGATTATAGTCTTGTTATACAAAATCTAACTTTATCAGGATATATTGTTTTCTTATATATTTTTGTATGTTAAACCTGCAATATAAAAGTTTTTTTTTCCACTTGTAATAATAATAAAATTGTTTGCCATATCATCGCTTATAGGACTTTGAAAACTATATTACGGACCGTCAATTATTGTATAACAGTTAATTCAAAACTGTTATAAAACGTCAAAATTTTATTTAAACCTTTTGTAATACGAAATCTGCAGTTTCTTTGTATTATTGTCATATTCTTTTGTTAAATATTTGTAGGTTTTTCGGCTGTAGTATAAAAGTTCTTTGTACAGTTGTAATAATTATAAAACTTCCTTCCATAGAACTTAATTACGTGTCTTTAATCGCTGTATGACAGTTTTAAAAAACTGCTACACAATATTAACATTTCAGTTAAAACTCCAACTATTTATTTTCATATGACAAACAACTTTAAATTTACTGTTATACTATTAAAACTGTAGAGTGTTTCCGTTGCCCTCAAAACCAAAACTGAAGTTGTTAATGTAAACTTTTAAATAATTTCATTTGCTGATAATTAGCCACCCTTTTGAAAATGCAACAACAACAACAATAAACATAAAAAATGCTAAAACACATGAACAGCCATGATGCGAGAGGAAGAATGAAGCTGATACATGGTTTATTTAAACCTGCAATAGTTTGAGTTATTGTGATGTCCACTACTGTGCGTCAGAGTTTCGCTTTCCCATCAATGCCACAAAATGTTGCACAGTTACAACAACGCACATTGTCAACTACAGCACACACATTTATAATTTCGGTTTTTTATTAATGCATTTGAGAAATCTTCCTTTTCACCCATTTTCGGCAACATTTTTTATTCGACGTGAGAAAAAAAAAACAACCAAAAATGGCCATTAACTGCAATTTAACTTTTTATGTTGAAGATTTTCTGGCCAACAACTTTTAGTCATCATTATGGTTTCAAACAAAAAACTAAGTTTTTTTTGGTTAAATATTTTTGGACTAAAAAATGTCGAAACTAAACAAAAAACAATATTTGCAACAAATCAGTTGGGAACACGTTCAAAAGAAAAGCAAAAAGAAAATATAAAATTGCCACTGAGTCAGCAAACAACAAGTGAGTAGAGCAGAAAAAACAGTCTAAAATTCTAATATTCTGAGATGATTGATAAATTACTAAAAGCCAAATAAAATTTCAAAAAATTATGAACAAACAAAATGAGAGTGCGTGTCAAAACACGAGTGCGTTTTAGAATGGGCGAAAGTGTGTGTCTGTCGTCATGTGCACCAAAATGGGCCTTGAAAGTGTTGATAACAAGAGGAGTTTCACAATCAAAATAATGGTTTCACTTGTCCAACTCCTGTATAACGCACTTTCTTTCCATGTGTGCGCGTAATATTGCGTAGTTTATTTTATACCATTTCCTATTCTTGTCGGCCATATTTTTTTTATTTTTTTTTGTATTATTTAATTGTGGTTAAATATTTTGCCTTGTTTTTGTTTTTATGTGTTAGTCTCTTGATTAACTTAAATTTAGTTTAGAAATATCCGTTAGTGTTGCAACATTAATTTGTTTTACTAAAATATATAAAACTAAAAAAAATATTTAGCCCAAAATGGAAAACAAAATTTTGAAGTTTTTGATAAAACTGGACTGAAGGTCTACAAAAAAAATAATAAAATATGATATTCAACAGAACCAAACATAAAGTTAATAATAAAGGAAGGTAAAAAATTTAAGTTTTTTAAAAACTTACAAAAGTTCTGAATTTAAAAGATCTGAAGAAACTATAATTCAGAAATGTTTGCAAGGGTTTTTCAAATAGATGTGAAGGAATTATTAATTTAAGGGCGTATAACAGTTTCGTATTAAAGTGTATTAGATTTGCAGTCAACTGTTTTAAATAACAACAGCTTCAAATACAATAATAAACTTTGAAATCTAATTTCATATTTATGTCACTTGTATAACAGTTTACATAACATAAATCGAGCCTGCTTAATACAATTCAGTTATTTTGATTTGCGATAAATTTTCTTGAAACAATTTATTTAGTATTGAACTATGAATTGCTGAAAATAATTTAGTGAATGTATAATAGTTTTCAAAATTTTGAAATATCAAAGAAAAATAAAAAAGTGTAATATAGTGAAAGTTTGTACTATTTAAAGAACTACTTGATACAAAGACTGTAAAGCCGAAGGTCTCGGTTTATTTATTGTGTTATTGTTGCATTAATTATAACAAATTTTTTAAGACATCGATTTTGGCAAATATAAATTAAAAAATTTTCAAGATTTTCTATCGAAAAAAATGCATTTGAAACCTTTTAGTTAATGTAAAATATATTCATATGAAAATAGTAGTATAACAGTTTTCCAAAAATGTGTTATATCATAACAGATGCTTCGAAGAATTACTGTTGTCAATTGCTGTATGCTTTAATAGCAAATTTTTTCAAATATAAAAATTTTGTACAGCATTGCGATTATAGCAAATAAAAAATTAATTCAGTAAATGTGTATTAGCACTGTATAACAGTTAAATTTTTTATACTCTTCTAGCCAATATTTGCTTTTGGGAATTTAAAGTTACTTATGAATTATATTCATAAGTAGAAGATAGTATAACAGTTCACCGAAACTGTTATATTAAATGAAAACACTGTTATATCATGTCTAATACTTCAAAGAACCACGGTTTTATTAATTATACTCTTTAGAATTTTTCCAAGTACAGAGTTTTTTTTGCAGGAAATGAAAAAATATTTTCAGATAATTTGTGACAGCCTAAAATTTTAAGCCAAACCGCCCCACTGTGATATATAAAAATATTAAATATATTATATTTTAAACTAAACACAACCTTCAACAATTAATTTGGAATTAGCCAATTGTAATAACTTTTACTCCTTTAACTGGGTTCAAATAGTTTCGTTTCCTTTTTGGCGTTTAGAAACCAACACACCCACATTAAAAATAACAATTTGAATTTGTGGCAAAAGAAAGTCAACAAGAAATAAGAACAAAAAAAAAGGAAACAAAAATTCCTGAATAGATCCTTTTAAAAGTTCATCGATGTTTTGGCGCGAATTCAGATTTTAACAAGAATTTCTTCATAATTTTCACTAGACAACGTTGTTGTGTATTTTCATTTCTCTTAGTTTTTTTTCTTTTATTTTATTTTTTATTTCCCCCCTCTATTTACAACATTGTTACCATGGTTTCTATTATATTTCATTTGGCTAAATGTGAGTGCGAGAGTGTGTTTTTGTTTAGTCTTTTTAACGACGCTTTTGGTTTATTTGCAACTTGTAGTTGTTTTGATATTTTGCGCCACATTTCTGTGTGTCGGCAAAATTTGTAGTGTCTTGAATGAAAGTCAAAGTAAAAAGCTAAATATCAAACAAAAACAAAAAAACCATTTTAAAAACAGCAAAATAATAACAAAAATGCATAATGAAAAATAAAGAAAATATCAAACACCAACAACATGAATCTAAAACGTGGAAATGGAAAACAAACAAATGAAACTCTATAGAACAGTTCTTTTATTTTTTATTCGTTTTTGCTCTACTGTACGTTTGAAAAGTTTTGTTGTTTTTATTTTTAAACTATCTCGTATCTAGTAGCGAAAAATAATCACAGATGTATATGCGTGTGTATGTATGTGTGTGCGTCAGTGAATGATGTGTAGCTGCTGTAGTATTTGTGCATAAAAGGAAAACTAGAGCCAATAAGTCTAAAAAGCATGAACATGCATGCAGAGGGTACACACCGACAAACTGGCAATGAGTTACGTTTGAGTCGTATTTCTTTTTTTTTTTTTCTTTCTCATATATAGTAAATTGCCACACTGTATATTTAGTTTCGTGACGCATATAAAAATTGGGCCTTGTTTGGAAGGAGCCAAAATTACTATATATTTTGGTTCTAGAAACGAATTGGGTAAATGGAATGTCAGTAAAATTATTATTTTTTTTTTAAATATTATAATAGTTATAAACAAATAAATTCCAACAAAAATTTAAGCTAAATAAAACATGCTATCGTTTAGAAATACATACTAGCGCAGTATAACAGTTTATTTGAAATGTATTGCAGCACTAATTGCCCGCTAATTTTAATGCTTAACTAACTATAATAATAATAAGTCCCTCACAAACAAATTATAACAGTTAATATCAAAACTACTAAATATCTATTTTACCTGTATAAATTCGAAAATGTATTCTAACAAAATGTTTGATAACTATAGAATTATGACACTTTACGCATGATTATAACAAAGTTTCGTTGATATTTAAAAATGGTGATAATTCCAATGATCTTCTAAATAACTATATTGCAAATATTATGTTATTTTCATCAAGTATAAAAAACACTTTCCTTATATAAACTGTTATAATATCACTACAAGTGCCATTAGGAAAAAAATATGCTAAATATATCCAGATTTCAGAAATTTTCTTTCAGTTTAACAGCTTGAAAACTGTTCTTTACAATTTTGTGCAAAAATTATAACACTTATTAGAAGTGTATGGCAAATTCGCTTAGCTGTCAAAAGTATAAAGAAAGTGTGGTAACACTTTATCAAAGAAACAGCTCAAAAATGTGCAGGGATTGTTTTATTGTTTAGTAAAGAATTCTGTAGTCTTGCAGGCGAAACTGTTATATTATTTAATTAGAAAATAAAAATGATATGTATATGATAGTATAACAGTTTCACAATGATGTGGGTGAATTTGAAAGTGGGTGAAAGCTTAGAAATGTTGCAATAATACTTTAGTATAACAGTTCGTTACTGCAGTTTGCATTTCAGGGCAAAATTAATTCATAATAAGAAACTATTATGAAATAATTTCTTAGCCATGACAATAAAGAGGAAATGAATGAGTTCGAAAAATTAACTGTTCATCTTCAAGTGAAACTGTTATAATTTAAAGGAAACAAACTTTTTGCAAAGTTGTAAGAAAAGTAATACAAATTTTAAACTTTAATAAACTTTGCACCGAGCTTTGGAACTATATATATTCCATAAGATTTCCGGTAAGTGGAATGGTTTCGGTACGGAAAAGAAGATTTCGCGAAATCTCAAAAAACTAAAAGAATATTTTTTCAAGTGTAACAATGGAATCCGTGTCAATTATTTTTATTCTATGATATAATTTCGATCCAAACTGGTTCGCCGTCACTAGATAACCCGTCTAGTTCTAAGGAACAACCAAAGTTTAAAGTAAACTTCGGTGTTGGCCTATCACAGGCCAAGACATCAGGGGATGAATCCTAAATATGCTGGGTATTGTATAGGAACTAGAAAACAGGATTAGCAAGGGAGAGATAGCGTGGAGAAAAGCCAGATAAAGAGGGATTAAAAAGAATATGTTGCAGCTAATTTTGCTTTTTCATTTTTTCGGTAAATTTATCCTACAGGTACCGACGAAGGAGAGTGCTGTAGCACTAGTGGACTAATGGACACTAAATGGACATTAAGAGAGAACAGATAACGACGGATTAAAAATTATTTGTTGGAGCTATTTTTACCTTTTCATTTCTGTGGCTAATTTTTGCTACAGTTACCGACGAAGGAGAGTGCGTATCACCTGCCAGCGTCAATTACTATGGGGAATGTACAGTGGGCACTGGGTTATTCCTGCGTCATTGGTAACTAACACAAACATGCGCCAATGGACTCTTTAATGGAGATCAGGAGAAATCGATGGAGATCGAGCAATAGAACACGGGATCCTCGACTTTTAATTCTACGATTTAACTGCACCAGCCAGCACCACTCCCAACGTGCAGAAGGCTTTGTTAGCCACACGATCACTCCACACGTACTGACTGCCGGGTCCCAGACGCATTAAACACAACTCTGACTCTTGGAAAAGGTGAACAGTGAAGCGTAAAAGTGTATGCAAGTTTCCTGGTACACACAACAGTGTTATGGTTTATAGGACCACTGACTACCCGTTAATTCCTTCGTCAAAAATATAACTCAGATTACCAAAATCTCGCATATACTTTTGCAGTGTTCGATGCAGGGAATTTCGTGTTGTTTATTTGGTCAGGATGTTCGTATAGTGATGGGAACAGGACATGTGTTCTGTTCAGTTCGCCACACACAAAAGCTGCCAAATAAACGTAGTATGCGGCTAGACAAGGTGGCCCAGGGTGAATGCACGCCTCATCATATACACACTTTAGCGAAGTGAATTCGAGCAAAGCGTGAAGCATGTGGAGCACAGACAACAGCTCAACGGGAAGTGGGGTGATGGAAAGTTTTTCATATCTATTCTTTTTTTTTTTCATTCTCAATTTGCGTGTGTAGTTTAACTAGAGGAATTGTGTGTACGGCAGGAATTTCATACTCACTGCACATGTCAAGTGGGGAAAATGATTTTTTATGTGATTTCATTGCTGCTGTTTGGATGCAGCAGCAACACCAGCTGCCGAGCAGCAACATTATTATTAATCTCTTTCATATACATATAAAACACACACTCAAAAATTATTATATTATGTTGGCTGAGTACATCACCCTTTCCTACAGCACTAGAGCAACAACAACAAATGCAACACAAGCAAAAGCAACTACAACAAATTAAGTAGTTACTGAGTTCAAATGTGTGCAGCTAAAGGAACCGGAAGAGTAGAGAAGGCGGGCGGAGGACGAGTAGGAGCTGGAGTCTAATATGTTTGTTGTACATAACAGATGTGTATATATATACACATGCTTATATGTATTTAATACATACACATTTACATAATATTTTTTATGTTCGACTGACAGGTGCAGTTTTTATTTACTCCATATCATTTCCTTTTGTACATGACGTATGGAAGTACATACTTTTAGTTCATTTAATTTCCATATAGACATTTCGTTTGATTTGTCTATTTTGCGATATCGGTCCGTATGAGCTTCTCTCTATAAAACGTTAGATGGAGAAATTTGTTGTGAATTTCAATGATTAATGGAAATTCATTTCCTTTGATGTTTTACATATTTTAACTTGACACGCTACTAATGACGATGACGACGACGATGGGGATGCCGATTATTTCCATGTACATTTTCATTTACGCGTGGTAAAAATTGATAATTTAAAAGGAAGCTGGATAATAATCAGAAATAAATTAAAATTTATATGAACGACTGCTGCAATTAAAGCAGCGCTTGCATAACAGCGATCATCTGCAGTGCCCTAAAACACTTTGAAGCTTCCATTATTCGGACCCAACGTAAGCGCATCAACGAACTTTATTTTGTGAGGAAATGATTTACAGAATCCATATTGATAAAGGAAATTTCCAAAATAGTCTCATGATGCTCTAAATCTCTATAGGAGAATTATTCTACGACATCTACTTCTTGAAGGACTTTCAATGAATTTTAATTGTCGTTCCGGCTTTACCTCAACCAAGACCCTAGAAGATGGTCTCGTGGAGAGAACGGCTCCTCGAACCTTTAACTTTCTAGTAAACCACCAGCAAAAATTACGCTCCACCGGGAAGCAGGTTTGTAAGTGAAAGATAACCAACTCTCGCTTACCAACCTGCCTCGGCATTACCCGATCTTCGTTCGCAATATGCCACTTGGCAGGTTCGTTTTGCTTCAGTAAAAAAAAAAAATATTACGTCCTGATATAATTGCATCCTCGTAAGAGAGAAAGGAAGCACTTTCTATACCATTTCTGGTATCTATCAATAGCAACCAGGAATTCTGTAAGACGTTATACTTATTTTGTCTTACCGATAGGAGATATCTTTTTACTGAGAACCGGAATAAAACTCTTTTTAGTCCTTAAATTAAGTATCACATCGATTTAACGCGACGCTGTCCGGAGTCTGTTTGGCTCTGAGTGTGCTCAAAATTTCGAGTTAAATGTGGAAAATTTTTTAGGATATAAATTTTATACTAAAAAACTTGATTTTGGATTTCTTTTTGTCTTGGACCAGGTCTCAGTAGATGACCCCCGTATACGCAGTGCATTGTGCCAGAACTGGACAGGAAGAAATAATTTTAAAAGTACAGCTAAAGACAGATTAACAGATGGAAAATTTCGTAGCTTATTTTTCTCTTTACTTTGCCTGTGGGTTTGCTACAGGTACCGACGTAGGAGAATGCTGTATTCTGGTTTTTTAGCACGTGATGGTGTTAACCACTGTCGGTAGTTACCAGCGACCAGTGTTATGCCTTCGTCGACAACAATTAACAGAACCAAACGATAATGCAGGTTAGGAAAGTTCTACATAATATTCATGACGGAGTACGCAGTCGAACTCGGGATCTAAGGCAACGTTGTCTTGTGTTCCCAGCAGTAGAAGTTTTCATTCTAAATGCTTCATTCTAAATTCTGTGGGTTCGGATGGCATTAGGCTGACTTCTCCCTACTCTGCATTGAATTTCATTCGAAGGGTCACATAGAGCTTAAGGCCGAGTCGTATAGTCGAGTATGCTCCGTCGTACGTTATAATTCGCGTTGATCTTCATTTTATTTATTTCACTTAAAATGAAAAATTATTATTACATTTTAGACTAATTTTTCTAATGAACTTGACTCCAGGGAGTCAATGGTGTTCTGAATATTGACTTGCAATAATAAATCTATTTTTAAGGGCCTTGTATTGTTAAGTGGCAGAGTTATTAACCTCGGAAAATTCCTCAGGAGAACTGTAATCGTAAACAGTTATCTGAGGTTTAGAAGTGCGAGTGAGACGTAAACTCTCGCAAGAGAGTAAACAAAGAAAGTGGCATGGCTGCTCTTAAAAATAATTGTCAATGAGACTGATGTTAAATGATTCAGAACTGCTTTGCGACTGGATTACTTCGATTATGCTGATCTCGTAACTTCCGGAACAGGCTTCTTTAAAGTTTTCGAATTTAGAAACACTGTTCTAGCGTTGAAAGTTTCCAATCTTTACCGAACAGAAATATGAACACAGTTTAACACATTTATGTGTATAGATATATATATATATATATATATATATATATATATGTATATATATATATATATATATATATATATATATATATATATATACAAATATATGCGTATGCACCCTACTTAACCAACCCTAAAAATCCTAAACGCACATTAAAATTACATTTCCCTTTCCTGTTAACACAATAAAGTTGAACTCAGCACATATTAAAATTAAAACAGCTCTTCACTTACGCTCTTCACTTAATCACAAAGGCCGAGATATACATAAATACATGCATACATACTTATGGATATGTGTGTGTATGTATGCAGGTAGGTTGTTAACTGATTAACTGTTATCAAAATCGCCTTTTGACATCAAACAAAACCCCAGGAGCAGCTACACGAATTCATACAACCTTTGCAATACATGATGAACAATTTCGACACCCACAACAAGTCAAAACCCAATAAACTTTCTCAGCATTGGTAACAAACAATATTCAACTGCAAACAAAATGTAAAAAAAAGAAGGAAATTTGACAACGCAGCATAAAAATTAAATGAATACAACAGCAACAACAAAACCAACATCATCATCATTATCATCATCAATAGCAGCAACATCGATACAACAAACATTTCTATATGCACATACTTACGTAAATACATGCCACGACAGTATGCATGTGTATGTGCATGATGTAGCAACACTAAGAATGAGAATGAAATAATAAAGCACAACAACAACTGCAAAAGTGTTTGATGTGAAATAGATTAGAATGGCCACAAAAAGCATTAAACACTATTAAAATCAAACTGACTAAACAAACATACAACAAGAACAACAACAACAGTGTTAAATGCTCAAATAAAATTTTGATTTCGACAGGAGAGTACAAGCAAAAAAGAAAGACAGAAAGAAAAGAAAACAAGTACAACAACTACGTATTATTTCTTTTTATTACACTTATAAGAAAGCTTACAAACACCAGCACACAATGAGATGTTAAACGAAAGAGTAGCAGATGTAAACAAGCCAACACACTCTACAAATTGCAAAGAAATTATTATTATTTTTGGAGCATCCGCAAGGAAACCTAAAAACAATTGAAGAGAATAGAAATAAAATAGTGCTGCCAGTCGTTTGACGTTTTTCGCCTCTAAATTCGACAATTTGATTATTGAAATCTATTACAAATTGTCGAATAAGGGTGATTGATTTGCACTAAAATAGACAGTGTGCAAGGAAATTATTTGCAGAATAAATTAAATGTATAAAAAGATATGAAATATGTTAAGAAACCACTAATTCTACTATTTAACTATTGTCGTTATAATGATAACTGAAACAACCCAGTCAGTGTATTCTCGAAATTTATATCCCAAAGCATTCTAATGCCTCTGCGAAACTGAAAAGTTTGGCAATACTATTTCCATTATACCACCACATAAGTGAGAGTGAGTTGAATATTTTGTATTCGTTTTTTGTGTTTTATTTTTTTGTTTTGAGTATTACAGATTTAGCTAAAACAACCATTTTAGAGGGTATTACTTTGCTTAGAGAGCACTCACACAGGCAAAACAAGAACTCAGCCAGAATTGAGAAAGAGCGTTATTACTAAACATTTTAGAGAAGAGTAGTTTAGTATTAGAGAATGTGCTCCCACGCATACTATAACGCGCCAAAAATTCAATATTACTTTTTGCAAAAGAAACAAAATCACAAACAACAACAAAGGCAATATTTTCAGTTTGAGGGATTTTTGTAGTTGTTTTTTAGTTTTATTGCTGTTGTTGCTTTTTTTTAGGTTTTTTACTTTTTGCACTATATTTACTGTGCATTCACATCTAATAGGGACTAGTGTTTGTGTACTCACCCATAGATAATAACGCATACAAAAGCTGTAAAACTTTTGAGCAAAAAAAAAAAAAAAAAGCTGAAAAATATTATAAAAGTGGAAGAACAAAAAATATTAAAAAGAACAATAAAAAATTCATACTAACAAATAAAAATTGTATTAACAGAGTAGAAATATTTGCTTGATCGCTTACATATTTCTGCTGGTGAAGTGTACATTTTCTTTTCGAAAATTGTGTTTTCTATTGATTGTGCTATTTTGTATGATATTTTCGCAACTTTTCGTGTGCTTTTATATTATTCTATTACACTTTAGGGTACTTTTTAAAGTACATAAGTACCGAATATACTTATGAATGTACATACATACATACTTATGTAAATACATGCACATGTATACATATGCACATGGGTGTACAAGTGTTCGTTGGTGTATTTAAGTATAAGTAAGAAGCTATTTTGTGGGCATGAGTGTATATTCAGGTGAGTATGTGCTAAAATGGTTTTCATTGTTGTCATGTTGAAACGATTTTTTTTTAATATGTACATACAACTTGCGACGGCGGTCTCAGAACTAATTAGAAATCAAAACGATGCATGTCTCACCGATCAGTTATGGGTATCAGAACTGTTTGAGTTATTTTTTTTATATTCTCAGTAGTAAATTACCAAGAGCATTCCAGCAGAGTTCATATTCAGCTGTCCGCAAGAGATCCTATCAAATTTATATATTGTCTTGGATCAGCCCTTAGGGAATGACTCCTGCATAGGCAGTGCATTGTGCCACAGCTAGAAAGGAGGAGATAGTGATAGATGAAGGCATATTAGAAGATAGAGAATTATAAATAATTATCTACTATAAATTTGTACTTGTACCGATGAAAGATTGCGCTGTATTCTACTCTTTTACTTTAAGACGGCGTCAAACGTTATCGGTAACGCTCAGCGACAAGCCGATAATAATTAAAAACAATCGAGCATTAATGCAGATCAGAATGATTTGGCATTATATTCGTGGCTCAGGGTGGAATCGAACTCGGAATCCAATCCATAAAGTTCTGTGTTCTCTACTCCAGCTAATAGCACTCTTATTATTTAAATAAAATATAAATTTAAAAATTTAAAGGTTGGAGTGTTTGTGGCACCACCATGCAAAACCCACTAATTGAATTTGCATGAAATATGGCCAGACTGATAGGTTATGGCCCAGAAGGACGACATTTTAAACTCGAAAAACTGTTACATTCCACCAAGGTGACCGTAGAGTAGCGGTTTGAGGTCGGTCGAAAACTAGCAAGAAAATGCCGTAACTGATTTTTTGTGGTCTTAATTGGCTAATAGTGACATCTGTGACCTATGGATTCAGCAAGACGGCACCATAAGTCACCTAGACGGCCAAACAGTTCAGTTATTGCAGTTATTTATCAATGACCGCATTGTTTTTGTAATTTAACGCTGGTAGATTATTTTTTTTAAAACTCCCGCTTACGTGCAGAAACCAAAAACAACTAACGCTCTTAAGGATGAAATTCTACACTGCATTAACCAGATAAGCGAAGCCCAATTTACTTGCTAACCTAAAATGTTACCTTCATACCAAAATATATATTAAATAAATGCTTAATGCATTAATGCATTTACACCAATCAGGTAGTTATCAATGCAGAAGCCTTCATCGTGGTTACTATACGAAGTGAGTCTATGACACGTGAATGAATTTACCTAGCGTGATGTGATGAAACGAAATAGGGACGTAGTGTAGGTATTATTAATATTTGACTAGATCCCCTCAGCCGTGTCATAAAATTAACAATGGTATTCACGGGGGAAGAGGTACTCCCCATGCAAGATAAACAATATGCCAAAAACTAAAATTAATACCCTGTTTCAGGCTTACAGATGTAAATAAAGACTACGTATTTTTAACTAACTTTAAAGTGCGGCAGAGAATATGAACCGATCGATATCAAGAAATCCCAAAAAAATTTGAAAAAAAATATTCCGGAGTGGTTTTTTTTTCATAATAAGGGCTCTACCATTGGATTCATTAGCTCTCAAAATTAGAAAAAAAAAACCAAGTCGAAAACTACAAACCCGGTCAGACTCGGTTAAACCGTTCGTGAGGTATCATGAGTTGGAGTTCCTTGGAATTTTATATAAAACAAAACAGTGTAATTTTGTTACAGTTTTGGGAGCGGGAACTATCTATTTGTCCCTCCCCTCTGTATGCATGCCTGGTATACCTAAAATCAGGAAATAATTACTATCATTTTATAAAGGATGGTCGTAAGGTAGAGCTGCTCTTTATGAGGCCTCTACGCCATTTCTTTAAATACCAGAAGCTGGGTCTCCGAAACTCTAAAACCGATTTTGATTAGATCTACAGTTATTTTATTTATTTTATAATGGTTTATTTTTGGGAAGGAGTTATTCTAGAGGCAACAGGACCTGTCATACGACACGTTACGTGCCTAGCAGCCAATTAAAGCTGTGAGAATATATATAAGAGTTACCGGTCACTACTACATGTCGTTGCGATTGGAGGCGGGGTCAATTGGTGACACGTTCCAGACTTAATCTTTATTTACTTGTTCTTAGCAACTCTTCCAGTTATGGTTTCATAAAAACAGGTAGTAGAAATATCCTACACTTGCCGGTCATAAACAATATACATGTTTTTTTATTTTTATTTTTGAGTAGGGCCAGCGCTGGAACTGGAAAGAAGTGGATACTGTTAGGAGGAAAGATTAGAAGTGCGGCTGTATCCTGCGACCAGTGCTATGCCTTCATCATTGAGACAAGCGGACAACAATTAACACAATCCTGCACTAATGCAGATCAAAAATATATTCGACACCATATTGATGACTGAGTGCGGAGTCGAACTCGGTACCTCAGACATCGCAGTCTTGTGTCCTACTTTGTCAGCCAACAGCGATGTTACACTGAGTGAGGGAATTCAGTTTTGCTGAGTCACGACTCGGTAACTTTTTTCCTCTCGTCACAATATTTCCCGCAGGATAGTCTCAGTTTGAAAACTTCGAAGTTATTTTGGGAAAAGTCCCAAGTCTATAAAGAAAACAATATCTGTCAAAAATATTGCTGACAGCTAAAGTAATTCTCGAACTGCCTTCATATATATATATATATATATATATATATATATATATATATATTTCTATTTACACAAATATTATTATATACATATTTTCGGTACGATTACCTTTTGGCCTCGGCATTCAAAAAGTAAAAACTTTGTATGTTAAAATATTTTTTGCACAACTTTTTGTTTCTTTTTTTTTAATATTTTTTTCTTGCTTCCTACTCGGCGAAGTGAGTAGGCGGCGTATGTATTTCACTTTGAATTCGTTCTGTGTTCAATACATTTTGTGTGGTATAGGTTAAGAACGAAACTACCCAGAATGTTATAATATTTTTCATTGTACTTTTCTGTACATCATTATTTGTTATACTCATCATCTGTTATAAATCTAGACTAGATGAGGAGAGTTTGTGTTGTGTAGTCAGTTGTTTGGGTGTGTGTGTGTGTGTGTGTGTGCTGAAATGAAATTGACGAATATTATGCGGGTTTTATTATCTTTAACTCATTTTTAGTATATATTTTGCTTAAACTTATTTGTATTTTATTCCTGTACTCTTTTTCTATTTAATGCTTTTAAGGTTGTAATACATATTTGTGTGTATGTATCTAAGCTTATATATATGTGTGTGTGTGTGTGTATGCATGGAAGGGTGGTGACATGGTCAGTGGTTACGTTTAAATTAGTTTGTTCTACTACAACAACAACTACTGCATTTTTAGTCAGTTAATTTGCAATTTTATTCTGCTTTTTTCTTGCATTTTCGGGTACACATTCGTAATTTGGTTATGAAACCAATTTCGTTGCAGTTACATTTGAATATGTAGTATGTATATGTACGTTTAATTTTTTTATTAATCTTTAAAAAATGCTGTGCAAGCTTTAACCCATAAATAAAATTGTTTAGCTTTTGATAAGCCCATTTTATTGCAGTTTTAAATGACATACGAAAGTGAGGTTATGATGCTTCAGCTTAAATCCAAAAACAGCTCAAGACGTTTCATGATAATGTTGGATAACCTGGAGCACTAACCTTCAAAGAACACACAATGTAAAGGGTGTTTTTAATGGAGGTATAGATTTTTGAAATTTAATCAATAAAGCAATAATGATAAATCAAAACTGCCATGAGATAGACTCTATTGGAAAGATAATTCGTTTGCTACAGTAGTAAGACACAAGACTACGATGTTCCTTGTTCCCAAGTTCTTACTCCGCGCTTAGTCATGGATGTGGTCGAATTTTTCTCACTTGCCTTAGAGCGGGTTAGTGTTAATTGAATTTGGCAAGATATGATGGCTCTGATGACTCTTGTGGTTTGTGGGGTTTTCGGCCAAAAAGGTGTCTAACGCAAGATCACGTCAAGTCTCCATTCGAAATGACCATGCCCACATATCGCACAGTATTAAATGTGGCATTTAGCGTCGTTGGTATCCTGATAATTGAATTCATTCCAAAACATGTTGGTACTCAGCGACATATAGCGCTTGCCATTGACAGATACGACCACGCCAATGTCGTTCTCAAAAAAATTTGGACCGGTGGCGCCGCCAGCCTAAAATCCACACAAACAGTGACATTTTTGGTTTACATTGGAAGCTATTGGATCTCATGCGGTTTATTATGGTCCCAAATTCCACAAATATAATTCTTTCATGTCTCAGCGCCTAATCGCTGAAGATGATTTTCGGACGGAAACTAGAGTCAATTGCGAACTGCTTCAAAGTTTATTCAGCGAACGCACATCCTTGTCTTTAGTCATTTACCTCAAGTTCCTCGGTCATTTGAATTTTTTTGCGGATGCAGACCCAAGTCACGATGCGAAATTCGCCAAGCTGTGGTCTGCGACAGGCCGTGCGACGAGAAATCGACTGTCTCGGATTCTCCTGCATACTCCCAAGCACAGCGGCGATGTTTTCAGCAGATCTTGTGTGTTGGTCGGATACTTAACTAGCCCATTGCGAATTGCTCCGGAACGAAGATGATTTTTGGCAAGCGTAACATGGGTGAAGAGCGCGGGTCGTTCGTCACTCGAACAGAACATCAATTTTGATAAAACAATTTTATTATTTGCATGTGCTGCTGAATAGTGTATCCGTTAATGGTGATTTGGCAAAAAGGAGACTGAACAAATGAAAACTAATTTAACGGATTTCGGAAGTCCCTATACACTTACACCTGTAAGAAATTCATCAAAAGGATGAAGGATCTCTACGGAAGTTGTCCGGTTTGCTGCAAGTGAAGTTCAAAAACTATGAAGCTGCTTGAAAAGACTCGACAGAAAAATATTCCTGCTTTCACTGAATCTTAGCTTATTCATCACGGATAGAAAATTTATTAAAGAGCAGTGCCACTATATTTTTACTCTTTGAAAAGTGTAAAATTGGAATTTGAAACTCATTGAATCCCTCAGTCATTCAAGTAAAAGAGTACATGATCATTATGCCCTTCTAGGCGCATCAGACATGCGCCAGAAGGGCGCAATCTGGAACACCCAATTGCAACAACCTTTCGCAGAATTCGTGAGCGTCAATGTCGCTTCGAGTGTTGATCTCCAAGTGTTCCATTGCTTGCGGCTTATCGACGTAGACAAGGGACTTGAAATAGCCCCAAAGATGGCCAATTAATTAGGTGAATCAATTGCAGCGCCCGCTGTGTGGCATGTGGCCCCGTTCTGTTAGAACCACATATCAGCAGGATTAACGCCACGTATGTAATTGAGGTACGGGAAAATTTTGAATCATGTTCCCATTGCTCACCATTGACAGCAACATTCCGCCCATCATCGTTTTTGAAGACATATAGATCAAAGACTTCGCCAGCTTATAAAGCGCACCACACAGTAGTTTTCCGAGGATGTACATGTTGTTTCGACAAAAGCTTATGGATTGTATTCACTCCAAATGCGACAATTCTGCTTCATGACGTACCCGTTCAACCAAAAATGGGCTTCAGCGGAAAATAAAATTTTGAATGGATGAGTTTGGCTAATAGAAAAATTATTATGATTAAAAGTTTCAACAATTTGGACTCATTCCATTTTAAGATATAAAATTGTGTCTATTTTGAAAATTTCTCTGAGAAAAAGATGTAAATCTAATTCAGTCTTCAAACGTTTCAATTACCTGCTGCAATATTTTCGAAATCACCAATTCGATCTCCAACGTTACTGTACTTAAGAGTATGACTAGTTGAAGTTTGTGTCACACATAAGTTGGTCTATCCTAAAACCTAAAATGGCTTTGAATCTACTGTGATTACAAGAATAGAGGGGCCTTATGCCACTTCCAATTGTTTTTATACACCCATACATACTCGTCTATATTTTTGTGTTCACAACTATTTCAGAACTAGTCCAAAAATTTCTGTTGTTTATCTCCAAAAAGTTTTGGATACACAAAAGCATTTATTTATTTATGTATTTGTTGGTAGTGCAAAAGAAAATGCAAAAATTTACTTTGAACTCTAAAATGAAAAACAAGATGAAAAGAATACCATCGAACAACAACATAAAACAAAAGACTTGAGTTAAAAGATTTAAAAAAGATGCAAACGAACAAGAAGGAGAAGAAAAAAACAAAATATTTATAGATTTATTTTTTACAGCAGCACAAAACCAGCGTAAAAAAATAAAAGCAACAACAAGATGGTATACATACAAAAATGCATGTGCCAATAAGTGTATGTGTGTATGTGTGTGTGTGTGCGTGTATGGGCATATTTGTATTAATAGATGTGTTCAAGTTGCCAAAAACTCACATATACATACACACGCTGAAAACAAGTTGAAATAGTTCCTGAAGAGTAGTACCGATTGGGAAAGGAAAAAGACGAGAGAAAAAGAATTAAAAGAACTTGTAACAAAATTGCAAACACCTTCATAATGGCCAAAGTTAATACCTACAACAACTACTACACCAATTATATATATTTTGTTTTTGTATTGAAAGTTTTATAAAAATGCCTTCAGTTCAATGACGATGATGGTGGTGACGGCGATGACACACACACACACACACACTCCAAAGAAGTAATTTTCTTTTATTCGAAGGGTTTTTTTTTTCTTTGTTTCATATCCAACAATGGGCCAGGCGCGTAACCGGGTAAAGAGAGAGTATTATGCATTATCTGTTGGTAACCAGCATCAAGCCCAAATGAAGAAAAAAGAATTTTAATGATTATTTAAGCGCGTGCGCTTAAATTGCGACAATAAAAACAACAACTACCAACGATATGATACAAAATCAAAGTAAAGAGTTTGAAGTGAAAGATGTTTTTTTGCCGGCAAAAACAAAAAAATGCAATCAATACTTGTGCAAACACACACACACACCCAAAGCTTGTACCTACAAAACACACGTATCCACTCGTCAAAAAATTGCAAGAAAGTATAAGTGAGATGGTGAGAGTCAATTTTGTTTCATGAAAAAGTTCTCCATTTTGAAATAAAACGAAAAAAAATTTAGAGAAAATCTCCAAAAGAGGGTGTGTGTGTGAGAGCGAAAAAAAAACAAAAAAAGGTGCATAGAAATATCACAGAGATGGAAAAGCTGTACCTTTTGCTTTTAGTGTAATAAGACAAGGTGGGCAAATTTGAGGTTAGGTAGACAATTTGCTGGCAAATGGAGAGAAGTTGAGAAACGGGGCCGTCAGCCCTTTCAATTTATTTAGTAAAAAGTTAAAAAGTTCTGAACTTTTAAAGTAGCCCGAATATTGTTTGCTAAATGATTGGAAATTTATTGTTGAAAAAACTGAACGAGAACAAAGAATTTTGCAACAAGTGGACTCCAATTTCTTAATGATTAAAATTATCGTCTGAAAATCTGAAGACAAGCGTTAAACCTTGACTACTGAGCGTTCCGAATTTTGGATTTTCCATACAGATGCATTAAGGCAAAGAAGTGTATATAAAGGAAGGGGAACGCAGGGTGAAAAAGCAGCGAAATTGTAACAAATCACTCTAAAAGTATCTGGTTAGAACAGTGTTGTCAACTTTGAATTTTCAAAAATCACTAAAATCAAAAAGAAATCTTAATTTTAAAGTTTTTAATAAAGGGTGTTTTTATAGAGTGATACAAGCTTAAACCATAATAAAACATAGTACAAGGCGCAATTTGGAACACCAATTTTCACAAACAGTAACATTCTGACCATCGTCGTTTTTGCAGACATATGGGCCCTCCAGCCCGTAAAGCGCACCAAACAGTAATTTTTTTGTGGATGGAATGGTGGTTCGACAAAAGCTTGTGGATTCTTCTCACTCCAAATGCCAACTGAAAATGGGCTTCATCGGAAAATAAAATTTTTAATGGACAAAGTGCACATTACATTTGACGAACAGAACCATTATTTTGATTAAAAATTTCCACAATTTGCACGTGTTGCTCTGGTGTAAGTCGATCCATAATGAAATGTCAAAGCAAACTAAACAAAAACCAACTGTCAGCTGTTAAATGGGTGGTCAAATAAAGCAGTGATGCCAACTCAAACGCTGTATCACTCTATAAAAAACACCCTATATTATTTTTAAAACTATTTAGATCACTTTTGCACTGACGAAGTTTACTTTGCCAAGTCTTGGGAAATGAAGCTTCATTCGTCGTCCAAGCAGACCTATATTTTGTTGTTGTATGATACCGAGTAAACCAGAGTCCAAAAGAAAATCAAAAAGAATTCGTCAAGATAAAGTTTGCATGTGCAGAAGTTAGAAAACTTTGTGAACACAAGTTTTTTCAGTACAAAAGGTCTGTATGGCTTTAGCAGCCATAAATTCAGACAGTTCGGAAAATTCCCAGCTTCTCTTTTCATCAAAATTTGACGTCGGCTAAAGCATGTTTTAAATATATTTCGAAACCCGAAATACGTTAGCTTGTAAACGAAAAGAAAAAAAAGCTGCTGCATAAAAAGTACGGACCAAAAACAGAAAGTTTGCTTTTCAATTCTTTAGAATCGTAAATATAATTCGCCCAGGAAATGTTCCTTCTCTGCTTCATCATAACATTTGAAAATTTTCTCTGAAAAGGCGGGAGAGAGAGAGAGCTAAGAAATTTCTGTGCGAGAGTAAAGCGGCTAAATAAAAAATACACAAAAAATTTGCTGTCTTTTTCTTTTGTTTGCACGGACTGCACATTGAAAAGTTTTTCTGTTGCATCTCAAGTATGCACTTTTTAATTTAGCGCCGATTTTTCTCCGCTGCAACAGCAGCTCTCATGCATGTTAGTATGTAGTTTTACCCACACACACGAGCATACATACTTATATGCAAACCTGAAAACATGCATTCATGCTCAGGTTGCTTGTATTTTTTTTTTTGGAGTCTGTTTTATTATTTACGTATACATAAATGCAGGGTTGGGGGCGAGTAAGTTCCTTATATATGTTGTTGTTGGTATATATGATGTATTATATATGTGTGTGTATGTGTGTGCTTGTGTTGTATTTTAATATGACCAGAGTTAATTTTATGTGCAAAAGTATATTTTGAATATAATCAGCAGCATAATGATGTACATAAAGGCAAGTGTACACACTGTGGGATGAGTTGCAAAACTTTTACTCAAGATAATCATGATAATGACGTTATTGTTGTTGTTGTTGTTGCTGCTGCAATAATTTTTTTGCGCGGGCTATAATAAGTTTTTTACTTACTTTCGTTGGGCAAAATTAGTACGTCGCTCACATTTCAACTGTTCGGTAGGGTTATTTATGTTGTTGGTGTGCTTTTTTCTGTGTTTTAAAAAAAAATAATTTATACACATTTTTGTTTAAAAGTTTATTTAAAAATACAGCCATTTAAATTTACATATGCATGCCAGCATACTTATGCACATGCTAACATACATGTGCACACACGTACATAAATGAATGCATATAAATTATAAAAGTTACATACTGCATGCAATAGATGTATTTGGTTAGACAGTTCTAAGTTGAAAAAAAATATTTAAATAAAATTAAAAAAAAAAAATGTATGGGCCGTAAAAAGCATACATATTTGATATAAACAAATTTATGCAAAGTCGTGCAAACATTTTGTGTAGTTGGTTTGAAAAAAAAATATTAAAAAAAAGAGATTGAAAATTCCCCCCTGCGACATCGTTTGTTTATTCGTGTTCAAGTAGTGATGATTTTGTTCTACAGTGTATTTGCCAGTAGTGTTGTTTCATTTTTCCTTTTCTGCTAAGGCCGGTGGTATACGAACAAAATATCTTGCCCATTGTTGCCGCTTCCTTAAGTAATGCTTAAGCAGGGATGGAAAGTTGGAATTTTTAAATATAAATAATTGAATATATTTTTTATATTTATGAATATAAAATTGTGCCCAAATCGTTGTATTCAAAAATTAAAATTATAATAAAAGAAATATGGAAATACATGTTTTTAGCTTAAAAATGTTCTCTATTGACGTGTTTAAATTGATATAATTCTCATACAGTCCACAAAAGAAACAAACAAAAAAAAAAAACAGATGCAATGTATTACCAACAGCTTATTTTGCAATAAGCATATAATTTAAGGTTTATTATTTCCTAGTGGCACAGCTGTCAGCTGTTATATCTATCATTCTTTTAATGAAAAGTTTGCTTTACACGAAAAGGTATTATTTAGTAGTCAAAGATTGTATAAAACTACTAAAAATTTACTTAATATATAGTAGGCCACTTTGCTATTGTTATTGGGTCCTTCATAATCCCAGCCAAAGTGGATAAAAGGATTTTGCGAAACTACAAAGAAATTTGGAAAGACTGAATGCGTTGCAAATATGATCACTTGTGAAAATATCGCTCCTATTACTGAAAACGTGGCGGACTTATTGATTCTACGGAGCTTTAAGCAATTAAAAATATCTTGCGAGTCATTATGGGGAATTATGTAGATGAAGTTGCATCTGCATTCCTCCCAAAATCAGCAATTGAAGCCGGCTTAACAGCCACAGAGCAACAGGTTTTCAATTTTGTTAAATTGCCTTCCTGAACATTTCAAAGTTATTTAAAAAAACACTTTGAAAAATAAGTTTTTCTAATATATGAAATTCTAGCGGGTCCAATCGGCTCAAATTAACCAAAAATCTAACTTCAGGAACACTCTTCAGAGTGCTGGCTGTCTAAATTAATCCGTTTCAGCTCTCAGAACTAGACAGGGAAGCTTTCTAGGATTTGAAAACAGGGAGATCAGATAAATACTCGATATTTTTCAACACAATTAACTTTCCGATTTTTGCAAATTTTTAATATTCCTAGAGGGAAATGAAAAAAAAGCAATTGGAAGTTAAGCTTGATTGAGTTTATAACAATTCTTATAATTATTTTATATCACATTTTGAAATATTTTTGTTTGTTCGTTATTTGTTTTTCGGCTTGAGGTCTTTTTTATCAATAAAATAAAATTAAAACCTTTCTTTTAATATATTTTTATTCCAATATTTCGACCAACTCTGTTAATTGTCTTCAGGGAATTCATAGTCACTTGTTTATATTTATAAACTTTGTCACCTACAAGTATAAACAAGTGACTATACCAGGACCAGAAAATAAAATTGTAATCCCCTGAAGATGACCAACAGAGTTGGTCGAAATATTGGAATAAAATATATTAAAAGAAGTTTTAGTTTTATTTTATTATTAAAAAAAAAATACCTCAAGCCGCAAAGCAAATAACGAACAAACAAATATATTTAAAAAGGTCTGCAACAAAACATATTCATTTTGAAATATTTTCAGAAATAGTTTTTTGTTTTCCTACAAAAATCATTGACGCGTCGTGATTTACAAAATCAGGTCTCAAGTGCAACTTAAAAGTAAAAAAGTAATTCAATTAATTAATCTCTGTTGCAGTATTTCAACAAAATTGCTCAAGCAATTGCAAAAGTAACTCGCTTCCCAGCCCTGTGCACTGATGGCATTTTTGTATTTATATTCAGATGCGTATGCATGTGTGTTGTGAGTGTGTTGAAGTTTGGAGTTATTTTTGGGGGGCTTTCGGTAGTTTCATTGTACTCTTTGCTTATTGCTGGTGTTTTTTGTGGGCCTCACCGTCACCGTCATCGTCATCATCATCATCTCCCTCTTTTATAACAGCAGTTGAAAGAGTATGTGTAATGCTCTTTCATATATCCAAACATATCCATGCACACATACATACACACATCCATATGAGCACACAAGTGCAAAGACACATGAATGCATGTTTGTGTGGATATAATAAAAACTTTGGCGTATGTGTAAGTAAATTTTGTATGAAGTTTTTGTCTTCTTCTTTTTGTAGGTACAAAGAGTTGATACTTTTTATATTTTTATGTATTTGGTGGTGGTGTTGCCTTTCAAACTCTGCCTGTCTGTCTGTCTGTCGCTCCATCTGTGTGTGCTTGTCTTTCTTTTTATTTTCATGTTCCTACTTTTAATGTGATCCCTGTACTCCCTGTTTATTCCTGGCCTGTTTCTTTTTTTTTTTTTCTATCCACTCTCTTGTGGTAAGTGTGTTTGTTGTATTCCCCCTCTTTGTATTTTTTTTCCTTCTTCTCATGTTTTGGGGATTTTTGTCGTTGCTTTTTGTGCCGAAAACGGTTGTGTATAGTGTTGGTGTGTGCATGTGTTTTGTGAGTGCTGCTGCTGTTTTGGTTCTTGAACGTTTGCAAAAGATTTTTGCCCATATTCATCTTTTTGGCCGTTTTCGGTGCGTTTCGTGGCGCTTGTTTTAAGCAATTTTTATAGTTGTCTTCTTGTTTCTTTTCTTTTATTTTTCTTGCTTGAAGAAAAGTTTTTTTCTTGTTGTTGTTAAGAAAGACACAGAAAAAAGTTGTCTTAAGATAAAACAACCAAAAATAAAAGGATTTTATATCTGATATTTGTTTTTTTTTCTTTTTTTTTTTGTCAACTTCCAAGTATCAGACAATTTTCTTTTTGTTGTTGCTGTTAAGAAAAGTTTCTAAAAAAAAATTAAAAGAAATGCCACATTAATTCCTTTGATTAAAAGCGTTTGTTAGCACGAGTATGCGTTAACGTGTGTGTTTTGTATTGTTAAAGTTTTTATGATTTGTTTTTGTTTTGTGTGTTTGGGCTTGTGCTTGTGTGTTGGTGTGTTTGTACGCTACAACAAAACTTGCATGTTTTGGCTTGTTTTTCTATACTTTTTAACCGGCAAAATGCTAAAATTCGTGACGTAGTTTTGCGTGCTTTTAAATAAAAAACGAAGAATAGATAGATTTTGTTTTGAGTTGGTTTAGAAAAATGAATAAAAAGCAAAACAATATTTTTGTTTAACCTGCGAACTTAGAAAAACATGAAATTAGAATAACAAGTTTTGAAATACGAATTAAATGGTGGCCACGGTTTCAGTGATTAACAATTTTTAATGAACTTTTTCACCGTCCACTAAAATCATGAGTGTTAACAAATTTATAATAAAAAAAAAATTTTTATCAGTGTTATTTATTAATCAAATTGATAAACCTTAAACAGTGCTGAGAAATGAAAATTTTAAAATATAATTAAAAAGAAAATTTATGAATAAATTGAGGAAAAAAAGTAAAACAAGAAACAGAGTTGAAATTAATAATTTCGCAATTGTTTTTAACAAAACTAAAAAATTGGATACACTCAAACAAAAACTGTGTTCACATAATTTTTATTTTTACTCCTTGTTTTTGATGTTTTTTCTGAGGCTCTTAGAACTGAAGTGAATATATTAAAAACACAGAAAATAACTTGAAATAAATAAAAATATTAAAGTTGTTAAAAAATTAGTATAAAATATTTTTGTCTATAATTATGAAAATTTCTTTCAAAAAAGTTGTGATCTAAACAAAAAGATTTGTGCGCAAAAATAAAGACAAACTATTTTTATTATTCGTAAAAAGTTAAAAAGTTTATATATACATATAAAAAGTTATGCTAACGTAAGAACTTGTTTATCGTTAAAATAAATTATGCGCCCATAAAATATATTGCACATTGAAAATTATGAGTGCTTTTAAAAAAATTATCGCAATTGGAAAAACACAATTTTCATTTCAAAATTAAAATTTAAAAAACCAAACACAGAAAAATATTTAAAAAAGAAAGCCATCGTGTAGAAAAATTCAATAGTTATATAAGTTAATAATAATTATATTTTGACACGCCCTTTGTGGGGGCTGCGTTTTACCCAAAGTTGGAAACTTGTTTGTCTAGATATCGGTAACTATAAAAATTACCAAAAGATTAATAATTTTTACCTTGGTGTTAGTTGCGCTAAAGTTTAGCGCACCAACAAAAAAAAAAAACTAAATACTAAAATGAAAACTATAGTCAAATGCAACTATATAATCGTAATATATCGCATACAAAATGTCAATATAATAGTAAAAAAAAAATCACAATTTTGAATGCTTTAAACTGTTGAAGGCAATTTCGGCTTAAATCTGCTTTCAAAATCGCAAAACTTATCTTGCATTTTTTCGGAGTTCGTAGCCTCGGCAAATATTAATTTGCTGCCATAAATTGCAGTCTGTGCTCAAATAAAATTATAATAATAAAGAAGCCTGTTGGCGTGTGTGAATTTACACACAAAAATTCATTTAGTCTCAGCAATTTTTAATAACTCCGAATATTAATTTTTTAAATACTCTAACATTTTCATAATTCGAATAGTAATTTTTCCGGGAGATTCTTACTGACTCTTAATTGCTATTGCCTAAGCTTCTGTGATCACCATAAAAAGGGCTATCGCTGACTCCGCAAAATGTATTAATGTCTCAAAAATTTTGTAATTACTTAGAAATTTCAATAACTCGGAAAGGAAGTATTTACGTATTTAATATATAAATAAAAATGGTGTCAGCAAGTGCGTAAAGCTTTGAAATGAATTGTCCGAAACATTGCTAACTAATTCCTATAAACATATATAATTCACAATAACTCCGAATAGAATTATTTCATAATAATATGAAAACTGTGGAAAACTCCGAGTTTTTATATCGCTTCTGATATCATTAAAAATATATCCGAGAAGAGTTTTACTTATATTTATAGAAGAGTGTCCATTCTTGTTATAACAATTTAATTTTACTCCGAAAACTCCTTTTCTTAAGGAATTATTAATGTTGTTAGGTAATTTCCAAAGATAAAAAAGATAAAGAGTATATAAAAAAATTCAGTGAAAATTTGAAAAAAAAAATTTGACATGTTCGTTCTTGTTGTAGTATTTAATATTAGGAAAAGTCTTAATCGAAATTATTGCTCTGAAACAAACTACTCTAGACTGAGATCATAAATTTAGAATATTAAATAACTCCGAAAATAGATTTGGGAGCAACTGTTGTTTGCAACAACTCCGCATAACAATCTTAGTGCAACATGCAATTTCTATCTATTATTTATAAACAATTTATTACTCCGAAAACTATTTAATTTTAACGGAAACTTTTTTAATTTGCTTATAAATTGCAAAATGGTTTATCAGACAAAAATGTAAAAAAAAATTCAATAAAATATCGTTGCGTATGTGCTCCTTCTCCGCACTGATAAGGTACCTCATAAGTATCTCATTAACACTACACCATGCAACAAAATGAATGTTTAAATCAAATAATTTTTAAGTCGGGCCAATATTCAATCCCAACAAGTGGAATATTCGTGGTCGTATTCCTTTCGAAGTAAAATTGTTGTCCCGAATCTCACGTACAAGATTGGCAACAACGAATTGCACTGTGGGCATTTTGAGGGAAAAATACATCTTAATAATTCTACAGGTTCTCAACATCTAGTCCGATTGTAATTATATTTTCTACGGCATAAAAACACACTTTGGTAATGTTGCTGTTGAGTTTTAATTTATAGTCTGGAGTTTATCTCTTTAAGGGGACCTGTTGGCTGGAGGAGTGGAAACTCAGTCATGAATATGATGTCGAATTTTTCTGAGCAGGATGCACTAAAGCGAAAATTATAGAAGAGAGGGCCCGTCTAAAATCTAACAACCTTCTTAACCAAGAGAAGAACATAATTTTTGTTTGATTCTAACGCTGTATTCATAAACAATATTGTAGAGTTGAAGAGGGCTTTCAAATAAATTTTGTATCGAAATTATGTTGTAAAGCATACTTGTAGTACCCATTAGCTTTAATGAATACCGCACTTAATAAAGGGTGTTTTTTTCATGGAGTGACAAGTTTAAATCAGAATAGAACAAGTGAAAATATTTTTAATATCAAGGAAACGGGGTTTATTTGAAAGAAAATTTTATGAAATTAATATTTAAATATGACTTCTGCCATGTGGCTGCCACAGCGGGCGCTTGGAAGGCGCAATCTGGCACACAAATTTTCAACAACTTTTCGCGTGATTCGCCAGCGTATTTCGCCGGTAACTCTTTCAATGTTGATTTGCAGGTGTCTTATCGACGTAGACAAGTGACAACATAACCTCAAAGAAAATAATCCAAAAAAGGTGCTCAATTAATTGGGCCATTACGTGTAATTAATATTTTTTCATCAAAAAGTTTCTTTGAGTAAATCAATTATAGCGCCCACTTTGTGGCACGTGACTCTTTCCTGTTCGAACCACATATCAGCAGGATTAATGCCACGTAGTTGGGGCACGAAAAAATTTTGAATCATTTTCATATGCGCTTCACCAATAACAGTAACATCCTGACCATCGTCGTGTTGGAAGACAAATGGGCCAATGACTTCGCCAGCCCATAAAGCGCACCAAAGAGTAATTTTCTGTGGATGTAAATAGTGTTCCAGCAAAAGCTTGTGAATTCACAAGGCGACAATTCTGCTTATTTTCGTACCCATTTAACCAGAAATGGGCTTCATCGGAAAATTTAATTATGAACCGATAACTTTGATGAACAGAACAATTGTTTTGATTAAAAATTTCAACAATTTGCACGCGTTGCTCTGGTGGAGGTCGATTCATAATTAAATTTCAAAGCCAACTTAAAAAAATCAGCTGTTAAATGGGTGCTCAACTAAAGCAGTGATGCCAACTCAAAGTTGTGACTCGAAAAAAAAACACAAGATATATAATTCATAAAATTTAAAATGCATTTTAAATATTTACTTGTTGCTTTCGTTTATAATATAAAATTCAGAATAGTTCAAGTCACTAAACGGGGTCGTATTGACATGCTTTGGGTAATAAGTGTGTGTACGAAAAGTAGCAAACTTTTAATAAGCGTTTATTGTTCAATTAAAAAATATCTTCGTGAAAATAATGGAACCAAATAACATACGAAGACGCGTGTGTGTGTGTGTGTGTGGATGTAAATAAATTCGTGTACGAGTTACTCAAAAACAAAAACGAAAGCATTCATTTGCATGTTCATTTTATGTATCTAATAAATCCAAGTCGCCCTCACGTGTAAACGACAAGTAGAAGCAACAAAATGCCAACAACTAGTAACGAGTGAGAATGAATGGCTGCATGTTTGAATGTGTTTGTGCATGAATCCGGCTGTCTGTTCTGTATCTAAAAATTTGTCGGTGATTTCTATTTCTCTATATCTAAATAACTAACAAACATTGTTGTTGTATTTATAGTTTTATTTCTTATTATATTTATATGTATGGCTTGTTGTTCTTGTTGTTGTTGTGTTGTAAATATCTGCCACATATGACGCTCCGTTATCATCATCGTTCCATAATGTTTTGCTTTATTTTAGCAATTTATAACGGGTGAAGGCGCGCGTGTGTGTGTGTGTGTGCATCCGTATTTATTCCACAATTCATTCTAGTTTATTATGTCTAGCGGCGTTTTGAACTTGAAAAGTATATTTTTTGGTTGTTCTTGGCTTTTTTGCATTTTCGGGTACAAAAACCATTCTCTGTTGTTGTAAATCGTTCTGTTTGATATCTTTCTTTTTTATTATAATTTTTTTTTTGCTTAGTTGGCAACATACACAAAAATAAAATGTATGATAAAATATTTTGTGATTCTATTAAACGGCAGGCAGAATTTTTTACAAATTTCATGTTTATGTTGCAAAGAACACATTCTTTTAAATATAAATACTTAACACATATTTTTGTGGTGCACTTTTAATTGTCCTTGCGTCAATTAACTTATGCTGGAAGCACATGGTTAACAAGTTACTTTTGTGTAGATAAGCACAACGTAAATATATTTTCTAAATACCAGAAAAAAAATTATTAAAGAGCGTTTTCAAGTCCATGAGAAGAAACAACAAGACAGTATCATTTTGTATATTTTCCTTTAAAGTTGTTAGAACTTAGAGTGCTGCCAACTTTCTTTTTTTTAATTAAATATATGCATTTAAATGCGTTAACGCTTCAATGGAATATATAATCGTGGAAATTTCAGAAAAAGCACCAGTACGATTGCAAATCAAATTGTACTGTTAGAGCGTTATAGTTAATTATATTGTTATAAAAAAGTGTTTTATTTGAAATATTTTAACTTAAGGTTTATTGTTTTAAGTTATTATTAGTTTTTTTTTCTTAAAGATAGTTTGGCAATATTATTGAAATTTCTCTACCCACAATAATAAACTTGTGAACTAATTTTTCTATTACTTTTATACTTACAGGTGCTTTTTGACTGTTTGGAACATTTTTATAAACTTACGTTAAAACGTTGTTGAATCTTAAAACAATTTATTTTGTTCTTTTTAATTTTTAATAAAAAAGAAACACTGCAACAAACAAAACCAATCCCAAATCAAACACAAAACTCGGCACCCTCATACAGAAAACATAAACAAACCATCAATCAAAAACCCCCTAAACACAGTAAAACAAAAACAAGGAAACACAGGAAAAAAACACAAGAAAATAAGTGCAATTTTCGTTTAAGTTTGACTTTAAGTTTTAATTATTTTACTTAATTTAATTTATTTTAAACTAAAATCACTAAAAAGAAAACGAAAATAAACAAAAAAGAATTTTAAGTTTAATTTCTCAAAATTTAACAAACAAAATTACAACCAAAAACAAAAAATTAACTACAAAATATAAATCAAATACCTACAACAACAAAACTTTTTCGGCAATACAACAAGCAAAAACAAAATTAACCATAAACCCCGCAAAAGTAACAGTAAAATCGACAACAACAAAAAGAAGCAGCAGTAATATTATTACAATAACCCCCCACAACAAAATTCGCAACAGCAACAACTACAACAACAGTAAATACAACAATTAACCGTAACAATAATAAAACGAAATTTATAATAATACAACTACAGCAGAAACAACAACAACAACAACAAACAATAAGAGAGAACCCTAAACAGAGAGCAACAGCAACAACAAAATAATAACAGCAACTACAACAAAGCAACTTATAATCAAATCAAATAAATAAACAAAAGCAAAGCAAAGAAAAGCAAACAAACCTTTCTAAACACCCAACTAAAAAATAGCAAAAGAAAACAAAGAAATTCAAATTGAAACTCAATTTCGGCCTGGAAAATTTCAAATTTTATGCAGTAAAATAGAAAAATAAAAATCAAACCATAGGAAATAGTCTGAGCAATAAAAAAATTACATTAAATAAAACCAAACCTCCAATAAAAGCCCCCCCCCCCCCTTCAGTCAAACCAAAACTAACCGAAAATTTTACTTCCCGAGAGAAGAAAAAAAAACAAACAAAAAATAGACAAAATTTGTTAAATTTTAAAAAGAGAAAATCAAGCGGAAAGAAATCAAAATTTTCAGACAATTTAAAAAACAAAATTTACTTATAATTTATTTTGAAAACTAAGTTTTTGTGTATTTAAAAAAGAAAACAACGTTCTGAACACTCAAAAGCCAAACAAAAAGACAAATTAAAAACTAAATGAGAAAAAAAGTTTTCAAAAGCATTTAAAAAAACAACGTTAAAGGAAAAGCACCAGAATCCTAGATTTTTAGCAGAAAAAAGCTCTGAAAAACTTATTTTATTAAAAAAAACAACAAAAATTAAATTTAAAAAAACATTCACATGTAAAAGTCTCTTGCAAAAATTAATAAAGATTTTGGCTAGTAAAACCCAAACATTCTTTTCTGTTGTTAAACTTTTAACAAAATGGAAATTATAAGTGTTTGCTAATTAAAAAAAAAAGACTAAGAAACAATCGTTCTAAGGAAACAAAAATAATTAAGGCAAATAGTTTTTTTAATTATAAATGTAAAAAAATTTTACTGCATTAAAACAAACACACACAAAAAAACATTTTTTAAAAATATACTCAAACAATTACTGCTAAATTAAACAAAAAATAATAACTGTTCTGAAACAAAAATTGTTTGGCAAGAAATTAAAACAATCCAGTTGGTTACTCAAATTAAAAAAAAATCGTTTGGATACAGCAAAATGGTAAGTGAAAATCGTTTCAATTATTATAATAGACTGATTTATTTAAAAATAAATATTTGAAACTACGAGGTACACACTTAAATGCACTTAAATGTTTCTGTAATAACACGCAAGTGAATTTAAAATTAAATTCTGATTATTTTCCATAAATATATTGAATCAGTAACAGAATTAAATATATTTTATTAACCCTGGATGGTTACTGATTTTAAAAATGAAGCATGTATTTGAACCAGTTATTTTTTTAACGTTAAATTAAAAGGTCGAATGATATTAATTTCTTGTAGTTATTTAAAAAACTTTTAGAGGGTACTATTTTAAGCCCATGTAATTTGGTCATCAGAAATAAAACTCACTTTATACAAATTGAGGCCTGACGCAGTGTAAACTCATGACCCTCCTATGAAATTCCGTAAGTCGTCAATAAAATAAAAATAATTGGCTATTGCAAAAAAAGAAAAAAAATAAAAAAATATGGAAAGTGTAAACCCTAAAGGCCATCCCTACCTGGATTTTATGCTCTTCGAGCTAAAATTGTATTATTTTAATTTTCAAATCAATCGTTTCCCACGTGATGAACGGTAATTGACGTTGTTTTGAGTGACTCAAAAAGTATCGAGAACTCTAACTGATCAGATACATAATTTCGGAGTTTCTAAAAAAAAAGTTTTTTTGGAACTGTTTCGTTTAGAATATCTCACTAACGGATTAATCAATTTTAGACCGATTCACGGTCATCGATATGGTTTCTTATTGTTAAAAGTTAATTGGAAAAATAAAATTCACTTTTCGGCACTCATCTGAAGTTTTATTTATTAAGATGACAATAGATTCTGAAAGAGTAGACGATTCCAAGATTAACATTTTCTTACTTTCCCAAAGGAAAATTGGAAATATTTGAAAATCGGGAAATTATTGGCTTAACCCCGCTTTTTAAAAATCAAGTTCTCATGAGATCTCCACGTTTTGAGGTCCTAAGAAGCCTCCGTGACTAATTTTGAAAGCCCGTCGCTATGTTTGTATGTATGAGTGTGTGTGTGTGTGTTTGTGTGTGAATATGTGATCCGTGCATAACTTTTAATCGGCTGAACCAAATTAAAGCAAACTGGTGGCATTTCTAAACTTAGATTTCGTAGAAATTTAAACCGGTTTGAAACCGGTTTAAAATATCTTAAATAAAATGTTTTTTTGGAATACCTCTTAAACGGCTTCACTAATTGATTCCTCAAAGTAGTCAGCTCTTGATAATTCAAACCCACTTCGATCATCACCAAACGGGTCGAAATCGGTTAATCGTGAACAAAAGTATTAAAAAAAACATATATTTAATTTGAAGATCTCCGAAATTATATATCTGATCAGTTATTATTCCCGATTCTTTTATAGTAATCGAAAACTAAATCCATCACCGCTAATCACGTGGGAATCGGTTGATTTGAAGACTAAAATAAAAGTGTTTAACCCCCAAGAGCTCAAAAGCCTAGAACAACACAAAAAGTAGGTTGCGATAGCCTTGCGGTTTAAAAATAACCGGAAGTTACAGGGATGTGTTTTGGGGGTCAACTGTTTCCGTATATTTTTGTTAGTTTGAAACTTTCGAATACCTGTTAGTTGTGGTCCCCCAGCCTGAAACTAATGGCGTTTTCTTTTCAAGCGCAATTTCATTAAGAATTTTCTGTTGTTTTTGTTTTGTCATCAATTCAATATTTTAATGGTTATTAAATTATTTCTGATTGAATTTCCCTTCTTTAAAATAGTATATACAAGACATTAATTAAAAGCTCATTAATAATTTCATTAATTAGTAAATAAAGGCGTGGCATAAAAACTATTGTAAATATTCGTCGACAAACTGTACTCGACAATTAAATCAGTTATTATGTATTCAGTAAATAAATACATTGACATTTATATTGAACATTTATATGTATTTTATATACTCACACATAGTAGATGTGTGTGTGTGTGTATGTGAGTACGAACTATTAAATTATATTATTCGCTGCAAAAAAAACCAACGTTTTCAACTCAATAACTACCGTTTTGTGCAGTTCATTTTTAAATTTGAATTACATAAATTCGTGTGAATGTGTTTATATATATATATATATATATATATATATATATAAATTACAGAAGTATGTGTTTATAAGTACATAAGTGTATATGTATGTGTGCGTTAACCCGCATTATGGAGATTGATAAAAATCTGTTGCAGCAAACGGAAATTAAAAATGTAAATTAAATATAAATTTTTTTTCGTTGTTAATAAAATGAGGCAACACAAAACGTAACTGATGCAAGCTTAAATCAAACTACCAACAAACTGTCATACGAACAAACATGTGTTTTTTGGGTTTGTGTGTGTGTGTGTGTATGTAAATAAATATGAAGAGTGTATTAAATATTTAACAAAATTGCATGTATGCATCGTTGCAACTTTTTCTGCATATACGAGCGTATATACTTGGATACATATTATTCACACACACTAACACATTCATACATTTGGAAAATTTCGTAGCACATAACAACAGGGTGACCAGCTTTCAAAATAATATAAGACTAAATAGAAGAAGGAAGCTGAGAGTAAATAAATCTCATGTTCTTCTGAATTAAAAATATTTATCGAACAACTAGAAGAAAAAAAAAATTAAATCTATTACAGCAATAAATAGTTCGATTTAAATTATTTACAATTAAAAAACGATGACTTGTTCTAATCCAATAAAGGGCAAAACTTTCAGATGTATTTAAGATAATTAAAAAAAATGTTTTCTTAAGAAACATGGAACAAAAAATTTAGCAAAATAGGTCATGAAGAAAAGTAATGAAACGGCAACACTGGAACTTACTTAAAATACGTTACAGTTCTCGTACGCTTTTTCATGGTAAAATTGATGCACACAATTCAACTAAGCCGCCTAACAACTGGCAATAAATAGAATATACGCATGGGGTCTGATGATGAAAGTGTAGCGGCTTTCGAAAACAGCTATTCTGCTCTGCTGTGTAAAATATTAAACTGATGTTGACTTCCTTTTTTGTGTTTTGGAATATAATTTATGTCTTTCTGATTTAAAAACCTTTTCGAACAATTGGCCTATGAAAAAATCAAATTTAATTTAACCCTGGTTGGTTACTCTTCATTTTTGTAGATTGAGGTAACTCTTCATTGAATTGATAAACAATTTTGAAAAATAGAAACTTATTTATTATATATTATGTAGAATTTTTCTGATCTGAATTTAGTGATCTGTATTAATTGGTGTCGGCTTGTCTTAAAGACGAAGCCCGCTAAACATTAGTGGCAGCAATTAACAACGTCATGTAGCATAACAGCAGGATACAGCACCCTCCTTCGAGACGGTACCTGTCGCAAAAAAATTCCACGGGAGCAGTAAAAATAGTTACAGCAATATTTTCTTTCTTCTTATCTGTTTTGATTCTGTTCCCTTAAACGTATTCCCTGCTTTCTAGTTCTGACACAGGATCTGTCTATATAGAGGTCATCCCCTGGGTTCAATAAAAAAACCCTTAAATTTAGGACCCAATTTCTTTATTGTCATATAACTGATATTTTGTTTTACCCGAAATTAAAAAATATAACTAATAATTTATTAGTCCTATAAAAATTATCGTCCTAATTTCGAACACCGTTTTAAGCGATTTGGATAAACGCGCAGTTTATATTTTGGGTCCAAAAAAATCTCTGATTTTTTTTTGTGTGTTTCATGCCACCGTTGGTGCATGTCAGAATGCATGTTTCACAGTGTTGCACCATGAAATGCATTTGTTCCTGTTGTCTCAGCGGCTGCACAATGCACAAACAAACAAACAAACAAAAAAAAAAGGAAATCGGAAAAGTTGCAGTATTACAACCGGCGACCAATTGCTTATCTGCATTCTATGGGTGCGTGCTGCTGCGTTTGTATTGTTTTGCTGTTTGTAGTTGGCCATTTGCAGATGCTGCAGCTGCTGCTGCTGCTGTTGTCTTGGGAGCTTTCCATGCGAGTGTATTTAGGGGCAATTGTATAGTGGGTGGTAAAAGTGGCCGGCTATTTATGTTGACTTTTAAAAAGGATACAGTTTGTTTTGTGTGAGTATGCAGGGGGGAGGGGGATTATTGCATGACCATATAAGGATTTTTATTGTGTGTTGTTGTTGTTGTTTTTTTATATACATATTTTCTGCTGCTGTTTTAAATGATGTACGCGAAAATTATGGTGGCTCTGTTTGTTTATATTCGTACATGTGTGCGTGTGTGCATGCACTGCTACATGTTTTTGCCAGTATTTTGTCTCCCCTTTAATATTTATATGTGATTTACTCGTTTTATTTTGTAAAAGGGGTTGGTCAGGTAATAAAAAGGATGACGGTGATGATGGCGATGGTGATGATGATGATGATGTCGTAGGACGAAATTTTAAAATGTTGTCTGCTGCTCCCAAAGTTTTGATGTGGTAATGAGTTGTTGTAGTCCCCCAGGTTGAACAGATAATTTGTTTAAAAAGTCCTGAGAGTTGCACCATTAACCAAATGGTCCAACGGTTGGTCTGGCTGTTCCTTTTTTATTTAATAATTTTTTTTTTTTTTTTTTTGGAAAATAAAGCCCATCAATATAAATGGATGACAGTGCTTTTTGGTCTATAACAATTTTTGCCATGTTGCATATTAACAGTGGCTTAAACATACACACATATTCACACACATATAGCGTGGTATATGTGTATTAACTTATTACACATAATAATCGAAAAACACAACTGTACTTTTGATAAAAACAATTGTATTGGCGACCGAATATATTTGACTTTTTTTTTTGTTATATTTTTCCCAATTGTATGTACAGTTTGTATCTGCTGCTGCTGTCTGTCTGTCTGTTTATCTGTGTTTGGTTTTTATTATTTCCAATGCAAACACATACGAGTGAGTACATACGACACATACAATTTTTGTTTAATAACTATTTACTGCTATTTCGGGTGCCTCTAACTGAGTATTGGTGTGAGTTTGTATGTGTGTGTTTTTGGGTTTCGATTACATTTCGATTGTATTGTCATCTCTTGCCCATTTAATGAGTTGGTGCAGCAGCATTGCCAGGCTGATTTATTTATAATTTTTTTTTTTGATATAAAACATGTTGTTTCCCTGTTATGCCATCCCATACATGCCCACATAAGTATATATTTTTAATGTATATATGATTATCTTAGTTGTATGTAAAGTGCTGGAATTAATGCGTTTTATACAGCAGGAGAATGGAATGTATTTATGTAAATTGAAGGTGTTAAATGATTATTATTTTGTTTAATCATTAAAAAAATCAATTATTTTTCATGTTTTTAATTATGCGCTTCTATCAAGTTAATATAAAACCAACATAATGATTTTATGGGCATAATATATTATATAAATTAAATGCATCAACTCCTTTTTGAGAGGCGGAGCTTATTTGGAATATTATTTTAAAAATCAAAGAAATAATTAAAAATAAAATAAGAATGCTTTAAATTAAATTTGTTTTTTTTTTAATATAATAAAGTGTCTATTTCAATAAAATAAATTCAAAAAGGGTTTTCTCTTTACGCCCGCTACTTCTTAACATTGTAAAAAAAGAAAAACAAAAATTATTTAGGAATACCATTGATCTTAAAGACCCTCAGGACAACTTTCCGCTGATCTTAAACGCTGGAATTAGTGTAGCGCGGTTCTATGCTTTTTTGAGCTCTTTGAGAGTTTGATAAAGCACTACTATTCTAAGTTTCACACCACTGCAGTTGATAAACGATGACTGATGCTTTTACAATTTTTTATTCATAAAAAATTTCGATAGACATGATAAATAATGTAAAGATTAATGCGGATTCCACATCCAATCAGTTTTCAAATCACACAGCAGAGTGGAACAGTGCTATTTTCGAAGACCGCCACACTTTCCTTGCGGTATTCATGTGTATTTGTGCATTACCACTGGACTAGATGGTTTAGTTGAATGTGAAAACAGTTTCCATTTGTAAAAATGTGTATGAGAAAAGTGCATACGAGAATTGCTTCAATAGTAAACTGATGTAGAGATCCGGGTTCAAATCCCCGTAACGATTACTGCTATTTAATTAATTATTGTAATATTTTTACTTTTATTTTATTTTTTGGTAGAGTTTATGTCATTCCCTCAATATTGATTTGCGAACTGAGATCTTATGAGTAGGAAAGTCGAATAAGCGATGTTCGCCTGTCTATACGTGAAACTAGTTTTCTGAAACGCTAGAGACTTCGGTCTTCAATGGATGTCTTCGATTGCTATTGTGAATCAGCATAATCTATAATAAGTATCCAGAGCTGGGCAATTTAAATACATTTTTTTGCATATAAAAGTAACCGACTAAAACTTCATTAAGAACTCGATGGTTATTAAAAATGAATCAAAATCAAAACATTGATAATTATTTAGAACTAATTTTAAATATTCAGCCTGATTACGGTTGGTGAACTTCGCCTACAAACTCGACAGTTTGTAGTAGATTAAAGACAAAAAGTCGATGTTTTCTTTAATCTATTACAAATTGCCCGCGAAGTGGCTGATCATTGAGTTACCATCTTGAAGTCTGAATGAAGATCTTGACATTGAAGTTTTCCACATAGAATCTTCCACCCATCAGGTTATAGACTTAATCTTGTTGGACTTATTCTGCTGTGGGTGTTCTTAGAACCACTCCGAGTTATGGTTTGGTAAAAAATGGAGTATAACTATCGTAGAGTTGCCTGTCAAAAATAATATATCTTGCGATTTGAAACTGAGAGAGAGAATTTTGTAAGCAGTTTTGTTCTCGTTTTTTTGATATGGTCTCTTTCCCCACCACTTACCACTCGGTAACTTTTTCTTGCATGCCCATTTTGACCAGCCATGGAAGAGGTACTTCCAAGCCAATCGGTGCACCATATCCCGCAGGGATATCAACCATTTGAATGTGATTTATTCGATTTTAAAGTTTGACTCTTAAATATTCCTCCGAAAATTTCTTTCAGTTACCTTGAAAACTAAAACGTCTATTGATCGGCATTTGCTTTGTTGCTTTTAGCATAAAGTGAAAGTATGAACAAAACGGATACAAAATATTTTGCCACACAATCTAAATCACTAAATGTAACACTTTTTTCCTCTTTTTTTTATTTCTATTTCAGTCAACAACAATGTTGCAAATTCTGTCTTTTCAATTTATGTATTTCGTTTGAAGTCTTTCGGATTTCGCCAAAAAACATAAAAAAACTAAAACTCTAAAACGAAATAGACTGACTCTACACATACAAAACAAAGTAAAAAGTCTAAAATTTCGGTTTTAGTCAAACTTGGAAAACAAAAACAAAAATATATCTTTTTGTTGCACATTTCGCACCAAATAACGCACATCGCACATGTTGTAAACTAAAAGCCACCCACATATTTTATGAAAGTTAAATTGATAGAAACAGGGGGGAAAAAATAATGAAACACACACACACACTCACACATGCAGAGTCTAGCAAATATTGAATTTGGCGGTAGAGCGTCTAAAGTCTAGCAAAGTTGACTGTGATTTTATTTTGTTTCATTTTTTCTTATTTTTTTTTTGTTCCTGCATGTCTGGCATAAAGTTTAGCTTTTTTCAGCAAAACTACTTGCAACCGAGAGGTATTTTAAATCTGTTACAAAGTTTGGGGAATAAATGTTTTGCTTTCCAAAAAAGCCTGCGGTGTGAAACGGCAAATAAATTAAACTTTTAGGAAATCGTATTTAACTTTCCTTATGATATCAAATTGATATCATAATTAATCCGAAAAACACGACAAACAATCTAAGTATTAATGGAGGAATCAACAGTGGAGTATAACAGCGGTGTTTTCACAAGCCGCTACACTTTCTCATTAGTTCTCTTGAGTATTTCTTTGGAATGGAAACTGTTTTCACATTCTTCGGAGCCACCCTAATCAGTGGTAATAAAGAAATGCACACGAGTACTGAAGACAAGGTGTAGCGGCATTCGAAAACTGTACCGTCCTACTCTGCCGTATGAGTTGAATATTAAATTGATGGTGATTCCTCCATTAATGCTCAGATAATTCGGCATGTCTTTCAAACACTAGTGCTCAATCGTTTACTGAACCAGTGGACTCGGAAGTCTGCGTTGGAGGACCCCATACAAAGTTCCAACAGAACTTTTTCTGTTCTTAGAAGTAATTTCTTAGCTACTGGCCTACCGTGTTCTATGTAAATAAAAATGCAATTTTTATTTCATATTTGTCCCGATGTTTCGTGAATTTTATATTCACTTTTTCAAGGGATCTTCGTGTATTTAATAAAGAGACGTTGGGATCGTTGATGGAAACTGCTTTTGGGAAGAAGGCTAAAAGATAGCAGTCCTTTTGAACGTTTGGTGGACGTTCAAAGAAGAAATTCCCACTGTAATGCGTAGAGCAGTTATCTGGTAAATCCACAACAAATCCATGTGATCTCGATGAGGAGTGCGTTGAGCGGAGAAAAGTGTATGTTTCGCAACACACATTGCGACGATGGGTACGATGGCTCGGACTTAGTCTAATCTGGAGGATGACTTTCCAACATGTACGGCTGTATATCGCCAATAATGCGGTGAATGTCCTCCTCCAAATGCTCAGTGGTTTCGGGCGTAGACCAGCGACTTCCCATACCTCCACAGAAAATAGTGTAGCGGTGATAAATCTCACAATTTGGGCTTAGGGCTTATCGACGTGGACAAGTGGCTCAACATAACCCCAAAGAAAATAATCCAAAAGGGGTTGAATCACACGATGTTGGTGGCAAAATAATTGGGCCATTTTATAAAAAAAAAACAGCATCTGCAGAATTGAATCTAATCAGGGAATCGTTCGTTTCTGGATCTAAAATTCGGTTTAATTATTATTATTATTATTTTGGTAGCGTAGATATAAGGGAATCGAAAATAATAGAGGTACCCCTACTCAATCATTTATAAAACCCCGCTGAGAGATGTTCTAAATTCTTTGAAAATATCGCAGTTACACGATCCCAAATAATGAAACAATTATTTTATTCTGTGAATCTCAACAAGTTGAAAGAACTTTCAATGGGTGTTTTTTTTACAGAGTGACACAAATTAATATCATAACAAAACCAGGAAATAAATAGAACAATTTTGATTAAAAATTTCATCAATTTAGTATGTTGTAAGTGGAAATTGCTTGTCATCAAAAATTTCTTTGTGCAAATCAATTGTGGCACGAGCTGTATGACATGTTGCGCCCTCTTTTTTAAGCCACAGACCTGCGTCTGTTCAGTTGATGATCGATAAAGTCAGTAATCATGGCATGACCATCATCGTTTTTTGAAGACTTGCGGACCAATGATGCCACCAGCTCATAAAGCACACCAAATGGTCAGTGTGTCAACATACACTTGGGGATTGTCATCACCCTATTTACGGCAGTTTTGTTTTGTCATCTTCAAGCTAATAAAATGGCCGCCAGTTAAATAAGTGATGCCAATTGAATTTATTAAACCTCTACAATAACCGTATACACCATTTTTTTTTAAATGTGTTTAAAAAAACACATGAAAATAATGTC
>OY776278.1:81792691-81835191 GCA_963675445.1 Linnaemya vulpina | reverse complement strand
AAACAAAACTCGGTTTAACATCAATCAAGGTAATATTGTTTTTTCTACTGCATTTATCTTGTGTAGACGATAACTCAACATTAATTGGTAAACTATAGATGTTAATGCATGAAGTAACTGTTGCTACAGCGACTAAGCCTAAACGATTAGATGCTTCATCATAACCTCCACTAGGTAGGAAAGATAAATGATGTATGGGGCCATCATTTACCACGAAGCCATAATGTATGTTTAGCTCTGGAACTTGTTTGTTTTGCGTTACTTTTAATATTAACACTACGCTAGGATGTTTTTTCGGGTTAGTAAATTTTATAAATTGAAACATATCTACGCGATAAACAACCGCCAGATATTGTTCATTGACATAACTAGGCAATGGCAACCATGTACACAGTTTAACGGGAGCACCCAAAAAGAAATATGTATTCACTTTAATGGAGAAAAAAATTGCATTAATATATATCAAGAATTTAAATTAGAAAATGTTTACTAACTTTTATTGCTACTACTTTCGTATTTCTTCATTTCTCTCCATTCGATATTTTTTTGCGGCACACCAACTGTAGAAATTAATGTGTTTTTATTTCCGAAACTGTATTTCATTGAAACTGTTTCCGTGGGTAAATATTTGTTAAATTTTTCATGGTTTATTATAGAATAGTTTGAAGTAAATTCGCTGCAGAGAAGTTCGCAAGTATAATTTGATTTTAAGCTAAAAGAATACATTTAAATAAATATTTTAAAAAATTTTTTACGGAACATAAATAGAAATGGATAAATAAAATTTAATAAAAATGTTAGCCTTCAAATATGATTGTAAAAAATTATATATTTTATTATATATTATTTATAATTAAATTCCTTATTAATATGATAATTTTATCCATGAATATATAGTTCTACTTTACATCCCATTACATGACGTCCGCTCAATCTTGCTTAATCTAGTCATCTACACATATTTATATTTATGCATACATATACATAATGTATTTATGTTTGCCTTGATAGTACATTGTTTTTAATCATTAAGAATGCTTGAATTTTTATTATTTTGTAAATTTTGCTTTTATATACTTTTAACCATATACGGCCCATAAGTGCTCGGTTAAATAAATAAACAAATAAATAAATAAATAACAAATAAATAAATATATATCCGTATATATACCTATGTAAATACATACTTTTTATGTATGCATATCACAACAAGTTTTCCAACTCTTAATAATTCTATTAGCGTTGGATTGGTAGGTGAACCATTTACTTTCGAAAAGGGGGCATCTGAGTTCAAAACCCGTACGGAAAGGCATCTTGTATTTATTTCGTTTATTTTTATTAGTAATTTTTTATTTATTTTTTAACTACTTTTTATTACTTCTTTTTAATTGTTTTATCTATTATATATTTTATTTATTTTATTTTATTTATTTTTATTTTGCAAATTTTATTATTTATTTTCATATAATTTTTAAAATTGTTTACTGATTTTTTTAATTACTGTTTTCTTTACTTTTTATTATTTTTTTATAATTTTTTTTATTTCATTTTTTTGTTTAGTTTTTATGTATATATTTATCTTAATGTATGTTATTATTATTATTTGAACTTCAAAATATCCATAGACTATGCAATATTATTGAGATATTTATTTTTATTAAATGTATATATATATATATATATATATGTATGTATATATATATATATATATATATATATATATATATGTATGTATATATATATATATATATATATATATATATATATGTATGTATATATATATATATATATATATATATATATATACACATATATATACACATATATACATATATATATATATATATATATATATATATATATATATACACATATATATACACATATATACATATATATATATATATATATATATATATATATATATATATATATATATATATGTATATACACCTACAGTCAGGGACTTAAACCTTCATACATACCCAATCACAGAGAACCAGGAAGAAAAGTTTTACACAAAAATTATTCAAATACATTTTAATTGCTGTACCAAGAAAAAACTTTATTCCCTTTATAAAATTATGGTAAATACGAAAAAAAAACTTCAAATTAAGGGAGAGAAAAGTGTTCATACAGTGCATTCTCTTTTGCTTTATTTATAATATATAAAGGCTTGGTGCGCAATAGCAGCATCTGCAGTTGGCCGACTAGTGTTTATTGATGGTATTATGGATCGATACTACTATAAACAACTATTAGAATATAATTTGCAGTCATCAGTGGAACTCTGGCCAACACAGTTTGTGGGTGTTGCCCAGAGTTGGATCTTCCAACAACAATCCCAAACATAACGCGGTCATTGTTAGAGATTTACTGTTATATCATGCACCAAGGCAATTGAAAGCCCCTTCACAATCGCCAGACCTAAATCCTATTGAGCACATTTGGGATATTTTAAAACGAGAAATTGCTCATGTCGATGTTACCAACAAACAGAAGTTAAAAGAAGTTTTACAAAGGTGCTGCTGGTCGGAAATTGTCCCTGATGTGACCAAAAATCTTGTTGCATTAATGCCACAACGTCTTTTATATATTTTATATTTACTATTTAATTCACTATTTAATTTATAATATTTACTTACAAGTCTTTCCATTTTCGCAGCACTTCCTTATCGAGATCAGCATGGCGACCATCAAACACTATATAAAAATAATTAAAATATTTTATAAAATAATTATTTGGAGTTATCAACGTGTTTATATTGAAGTTGTTTAAATTGAAAGTTTTCTTTTTCTTCTAGAAGAACTTAAATCAACTAAAAATATTGAATATTGATCGTAAATTCAGTCATTCACGACTATATTCTACATTCAGTATGAATCAGATTTATCTTGTCATTGTAGTAGTTGCGATTGACTATTAATTTAATTAAGCAAATTGATCTGAAGTTGGTTGGGTCAAAAGGGTGCCTAATACACGCAGATATTCAAGTAGAATCTACATGCTTTTTAAATTCATTTCGGAAAAGAAGTCTATTTTTAATTCTTAATTTTATTTGTTCTCCTAGCAAGAGTTCTACAGTTTACAATAGATTTAAGATAAAATCACCCATTGCAAAATGTCGAATTTAACTGTAAATTACACCACACATGGTGACGTCCAATGTTTTAGAATCATTTTAACAACAACTAAAAATATGTAAGTTTAAAATATAGTTAATTACCTGCTTTTCGACTTATTTGCTTTTTACAGACTTTTTTATCATTAGTCTTAATATATTCAACATCCGCAACTGCCACATCGTCTGTAAGTTCATTTTCATCAACTCCTTCAGACAAATCATCATCTGAAGAATTCTCATCAGCAGTTTTCAAATCGCAATCCGAATCGTTCGGTTCGCCACCACGGTTTTGGTGGCGTTTTATCACATGTGCTATGGCTTCTTTTTCATTTGGAAATACACGTCGACAGAAGTTGCAGATATATCCAGATTTTATAAATTTACATTCTTTTAAATGACGTGACAATTCATTTATATCGTTGCTGGTAAATTTACAGCGTGATTTTGGACAAGAAGCCTTGCCAAGTTCTTTAATATCTTTAGACCATTTAGCACTGAAGCTTTCCGCCTTCGGTTCTACATATCTAATACGCAGTTTTGGATCACCAACTGATTTTACGTCGTCTTTTTCTAATTCTTCGCCCAGTTCTTTAAGTTTATTTTCAGCTTTAATAGTCGAGTGACGCTTCAAGCGTCCAGAATTACTAACAATTTTTTCTTTTTCCCCATTAGTATCATCCGGATTTTCATCACACGATTGATTTTGTGCACGATTTCGGGCGTAACAACTGCGCAAGTGTGCCGCAATTGAATTTTGAACATACTCTCTTTCGCAAAACTCACACATCACGCGTATTATTTCTGCACCGCATGATTCAATGTGTGATAGAATTCCCAAGGCGGAACGATAGACCTTTTTGCACATGCGACATTTAATTTCATTACAACCGGCGACTTTCATATACCTCATGATGTTATTGAGAACTGCATTACGATTTTCAATGTGCTTAAAATATTATAGCAAAAATAAATACAATAGATAAGAATTTCTATACTTCTTTTAACTTACCAATTTCTCTTCTCCAACTTTCCAACCAACACCGTAATGTTCTGATAAATGAATTAACCAATTTGCTTCATGAGTGCACTTTAAACACAACCCACATTGTATTGATCCAGAAGCAGGTTCAGTTTCTGTTAGTATCTCATCAGTATCAAGTTGTTCTCTTTTTGTAATTAGCAACAACCGGGAGTTAAAGTTCGATTCGAGATTCTGTTTAGATTTCTTTCCCCTTGGCGTTGTTAAAGGAACAGAAGTTGACAAAACTTTATCTTCGGATGAATCAAATAATACGACCTTTTTTGGTCTCCCCCTTTTCCGTTTAGTTGCCACATTTTCATTTGTAATGACAGAGATTTCTTGTTCAGCTTTAACAACATTACAGTTTTCGCTATCAAATTTCTCACTTTCTTCTGGAGCATCAGTATCATCTAGTCTAGCAGATGCAATTTTATTTTTATTGTACAAATGTTTTGTAGCGATATCTGGCTGTTGTAGAATTTGTAATAAGTTTTCTTCTTCGTCGTTTACAGATTTTACATGAAATCTTCGTTTAGTTTTTGGACTCTTAACAGACAGGTTGTTATCTATATCTTCAGCTTTATTTCCACGTTTAATGTTTTTTGATTTCCTTCTTCTTTGACTATCAGTGCTTGATTTATCAGTATTTATATCTCTTTCCATAACAGCGGTTGTTTTATTCCCTTCGCTGCTATCATTTGATTTTTCTATGTTGCCTACCTCATCCTTTAATTTGTGATGGGTTGATTCATCGCATTCCTGAAAATTTTTATTGGAATCAGGCTTTTCGGTATTTACTTGAAATGGTTCCTCATGACTATCAGATCCCGAACGAGTGATTTTCTTATATTTTTTCGCATCTTTGTCGCTTACTTCTATATTATCAGCTTTATTTCTATGTTTCATTTTGATTAATTTCTTTCCTCTTTTACTTTTAGAGTCTGATTTATCAATATTTGTATCTGTTTTTAAAACTACTTTATCGCTGCTATCATTTGTCTTTTTTACGTTACCTACTTCATCCTTTAATTTCTCATGTCGTGATTCATGGCATTCTTTCCAGTTTGAATTTATTACCGCCTTTTCATTATTTACTTGAAGTCGTTTCTCATACATATCAGATTCAGAACAACTAATTTTCTTCAATTTTTTCACATTCGGTTCTCCTTTTTGTGATTTTTTTATACTTAGCAGGGATTTCCGTGATATTTCAGGCTTTTTGTTATGACAATCTAAATCGATAACAGAATTTTTAAGTTTCGCACTATGGGGTTTTGCAAAGCTTACATTCGTCATTGAATCATCTAATTTTATTTTCTTATTGTCTATTAAGGCCTTATTACTATCGATCACATTTTTAATGCCTCGTTTACATTTCTTTCTAACTGAAATTACTTCATTAATTTCATCGTCATCATCAGCCGGTGAAGTGTCATCGGTGATATCAGTCTCGTCATAACATGGAGAACATCGATTTTTTAAGAAGTTTTTTTTCCTGTCTGTGCATGCAACATGCGATGCAGATGATAATTCAGTTCGTTCATCGTCGTAACGTAACCGTTTCCTACGCTGTTCTCCCAAAGTTGGTGATATAGCTTTACCAGTAGTTAACCAATTCTTTAAAGTGCCATGTTTTGTTTTTGTTGTATGATCAGTTTCTTTAGTATCATATTGCGCATTTTTAATATTGCTATTCTCAGAATTGTCTTCGAAACCTAAAAATTCATTACTTTCTTCACAGTCTCTCATAACACAATCGCAATTAGGATTACCATTGTCATAGTCTATAATACTGTGCGCATTTTCGGTTTCTTTTATATCTACTGTAGTTTTACGCATGTTTTTATATTGTTTACTTGGTTGGATTGGACAAGATTCTTGTGTAGTACTTGTGTCACAAGATTCCTCTATTTCCAAAGGCTTTATACATTTGCGAAGACTTTGTTTGGATTTTAAAGTATCAAATGTTACAGTAACATTTGTTTCCAAAGTCTGAGAAAAATAGCGATTTCTTTTAGTTCGTGAAGAGGATGAAGTATTGAATAATTCCAATTCATGGGGCTTAGAGTACAAACTTTGTCGTCTATCATGTTTTTCAATTAGTGAGTCAATTTTTTTCTTGTTACATGCTTTATTCTTTTCGTTCTGTTTGGACTTTGAAAGCTCGAATTTAATTTCAACGTTTTCTGGTAAAAATTCCAAGTCGTCATCACTTATGAGAGGTCTTGTGGAATGTCTTGAAGCAGATCGCCTCGAACAGCTATTTGTTTCAACTTTTTGATCCACAACTTCTGATAAACTTTCCTGGCCTCCTTTTTCAGCTATGGGTTGTTCTGATTCACTATCTTTATTGCTGTCATTTAATTTATTCAAAAGTGATTTAATGTCTTTAACTTCCGGACTCCTTTCATTACTTGCACCGCATGTTTTTTTTAAAGGACAGCTTTGTGACGAGTATTTTGTTGGCGAATGTTTTGCTACGTCTATGAGAGAAATTTTTGCAATTTTCATAGCTTCCAAAGTAGTTTTAGACTGTTGATTCAGATTATCTGCCAAAGATTCTTCTGTTTTGAATCTTGGAGTTTCATAAGACTTTAAACGTTTTTCGTGTGTAATACTCAAGTCGTCTTCATTTGTATTTGATAGCTCAGCTATCATTGTAGTTGTGATTTCTGAATTATTTGTGTGATGCTGCGACATGTTTGGGGAAATCATATAACGAGTTTGTATATCTTTGAATAAGACTGATGTTTGTGGATTTTTATCTTGAGAAGTCATTTCCTTTTCTAGAATACTATCTCGCGGTTCAGCTAAATTGTTTATCACAAGGCTGTCGACCATTTTAGTAAGTGCTATAGATCTAGGAGTAAGCAATTTATTGTCAGTTATCTCTATAGGATGAAAAGATCGTGTTTCACCAAATTTAGTCTCTTCAAGGCTTCCTTCTTTTTCTTTGGAACTCTTAATTGACTCAGCTTTCTCCGGGGTTTCATTCGATTGTTTTGGTTTTGTGAACATATCGTTATACAATTCAATGAAATTTTTTTCAGTTTGTTTATGTAACTCATCCTGTGTCTCAGCGACTTTATTTTCCGATTCCTTGTTTAATGCTGATTTGTTAACTACAATATTATTGTCTTCTGTTAAAGGTTTATTTAGTATCTGTCCTGTTTTATGACGTTGGACTAAATTTATTTTACCTTTTTTAAATCTGGATATACGTTTTGTCGCTACTGTAGTGTTGGATCTTATTGCGTTGGTCTTCGATGATGCAATTTCTTGAGGCAGTTTCGTTATATCTTTGCTTGATGGTGACATTTCGTTAACAGGTTTTGCTGTTTTAGTTTTTAAATCCGTATCGGTTGTGTTACATTTTAATGACGCTTCGAAAGTGTTCACTTTGTGTGAATTGCAATCGGCGTTAAAGTTCTCTATAAATTCAGTGAGGCAATGTTTCTTTTCCACTGTTTCTTTGTTTTCCAGTACATGCTCTAGCTTTTTGGTATTGTCTTCAGTTACAGAAGTCAATATGGACACTTCAGTATCCATGTCAACTAAATGAAGTTTAGATTTAGTCAAATCAGCAGTTGTAGCTGTTTCTAATTCATTGAAATTATTTTGATCATTGGAGCTATCATTAGCTAGCACTCCAGGAAAACTTGTCGAACTTTCAATAACTACATTACTTTTCATTTGTTTTTTTACTGAATTATTATTTTCTGGAGACAATTTTGTTTCATTTTTGTTTGATGACGACATTTCGTTAGCAGTAGTTTCTAAAACTGTATCCGATGTGTTATATTTTAATGACGCTTCGAAAGTTTTGACTTCATGTGAATTGCTATCGAAGTTCAAGTTATCTATAAAAACAGTGGAGGATTGTTTTTTTTCATCTGTTGTTTTATTTTTTAACACATGCTCTGATTTTTCAGTACTCATTTCACGTACTGAAGACACTAGAGATGTTTCAAAATCCCTGTCAACTAAATCAAGCTTAGATTCAATCAAATTAGTAGTTGTGAATGTTTGTAACTTATTGAAATTATTTTGGTCATTAACACTCTTAATGGAACTATCATTAGTTAGCGATGCTTGAGAACTTTTCGAATTTTCTATAACAACAGCGCTTTCCTTATGACTTTTTAATACATTATTTCTTTCGGCAGGACTTAATTTTGGTGTAGACGTTTTTTGAGAACTTAGAGCTTTTAAACTCGGTGTGTTACATTCTTCTTTGCATATAGGTGATAAATTTATGGCACAAGAAGCGTTTAAATTAAGTTCTTCGGGAGATAACTCTAAACTTTTCTCTGCAGTTAAGGTATTTGTGTTGCCAAGAGCTAAAATAAAATCTACAGCTGAAAAGCAATCCTCATTTTCCATTGGTTCTTCAACAATTTCTATAGCTGATATGTTATCATATTTTGTGCTTTCGGAAATTGTATTATTTAAGTTTTTTTGTGATTCATAATTAGAATAATGAAAATATGAGTGATTTGCTGGTTCAGTTGATGTTGCATTTACAACGTGGTCAGTGACACCACTTGTTGATTTAACGTTTTGATCTTCAATATAATCATATATTGTATTATTTTTTATTATAAACTTATTAGATATTTCTTTTTTAGTTTGAGCAATATTTTCTGTATTATGCTCTGCAACATATGTCATAGTGTTAGAGGAGAGTTGTGCATTTGCAGCCGTAGTACTTAACGTGCATACATTTCTTACTTCATTATGTTGATTTATTTCTTTAGTGACTGGTACGGATGCAGAAGTTTTTTCTTTCATTTTCTTTGCTACTTCCGCCAATTGTTCTGGTGTAAATTTAAGTTTTTGAGCATTTATTATAATTCTCTTATTACCTTTATTGCAAATTCTTAACTTAGCGGTAGATACTTTATCATTATTTTGTGTTTGTAGTTGTTTTGGTTTTACAGTACCAACTAGAGTTGAATTTACGGTTTCTGTGTATTCATCAGTTTTTTCTTGTTTTATAACTAATTCTGGTATGGGTCGATGAGGATTAATAAAACGTGGTGTAGTTGTTGGCAAGCGTAATTCGGTTAAATCTATCATTTCATCCTGTGATAAAATTTTGTTCTCTAAAACAATTAACGAACCTGTTAACGTTGAAGTTTTTGAAGCATTATTGACTAAATTTGATATAGTCAGTGATGTTGCAGGTTGCACGTTGAAGGACGTGTCATAATTAGTAGGTATAAAATCGGATTTATCCTCAGGTTTTTGTTGGATATCGTAGTATGCAGTACTTCCCATAGAAAATGGCTTTTTAAAAGAATCTATTGCAGGTAAAGGTGTTTCTTTCGCTACATTAACTGTTGGAAAACTTACTTTAAGTGGTGAAACTTGCGGAAAATCTAATTTTGTTTCACTTTTGTTCTGCTGTTTAGAAAAAGATGTCTTGATTGATGCTTTTGGTATTGGATTTTTGTATGTATCTTTCTGTTGTTTTATATATTCAGTTTGAAAACTTGTTCCTTTCGTTGTTGTATTTAGAACGTAATAGGATTGTTTTAACCTTTCAGTTTGTGTAGCATTTTCTGCCTTATATTGTTCGTGAGTTTCAGCCGACTTTACTAATGTTTTTGGTACTTCTCTGACATGCTTATTCAAGCACTTAGTGTGCTGCTGTTTAACTGGATGAGCAGATTCACAGGTCGTCTCTCTTTGAAAATCTAGTTTTCGTGCAATATCTTGTGGTGATTTTTGTGATGTTTTAGTTTTTATGGGTTTTACATTTATGAGCGCAAATGTAGAGTCAAGGTTTGTGGTAGCTGTTACTTCTCTTTTGGGTTTTGTAGGACTGTTGTCTTTTTTACTTCTATTTGTCGATTCTAAAATTTCTTCAGGTGGATCTTTTAAGACACAGTAATATCTTTTAGAAGCTGGATTTTGTTGTGATTGTGTTTTAAATAATTTATCATGTGGATTTTCTGTACATGACGGAGGAAGTTTTAAATTTTTATACTTGTTTGTTTTATCAGTTACTTCTGTATCACCCTTTTGAAGTATTTTTTTATTTAGTAAATTTTTGACGTGTAATAAACGTTGATGTGGATCTAAACTTGCCAACTTTTGTTTTTCAATTTCTGACAGTGCATCCGGTCCTGTTATAGTGATTTTTGGTGGTGGTTTTCCTTTGAAAGTGTTTTCAAGTTTCTTAGCTGAAATAAAATCAAAATCACGTTTATGTTCTTACTTATATGTATATATTAGATTATATTAAAAAGTTAGCACAGATTCGAACAGAGGTCTTTAAAATAACACGGATATAAATATACACAAATTCTACTCTCTCGGCCAAGTCAAGCGACGCAGGGAAACGACCAATTGTACTATAACACAAAACAATTTTATTTATTATTTGCAAACAATTGTTTATTTCCACGTTCAACGTAACTCCCCATAATTTGATCCAGCACCCTACTTTCTCACAATCGAGCTGACCCTGCGACGGATTTGAACTCGGAACTATTTAAGAATGCAGTGCTATAACTCGACTATAACCGCTTAACGGTCTCGTCCAAATTCTTATTTTCCTCTCCTTGCTCAATATTCAATATAAACTTGGCTGATGCTGTTCTATTTCAAAAAGAAATCAATGTATACATGTTGCTGAAATAACAATGCAAATCTTTAGGTAAAATTCAAAACCACGTAGCTAGACTTTTACTATTTCGCAGAAGAAACATAATACAGCCAAAACCCTATTCGCTGACAGCTCCTTTAAGCGGACACCTCCCTTGTGCGGACAGTTTCGCTATACTTTCAACCATTATGATGAAAAACAAACAAATTACAATCTAATAATCGGACGCTCCCATTCGCGGACACATAATCACCATAAATTCTGACAAAAAAGTTCCCATAAACGGACAATTACTGTTATTAAATATTGAATTTTCACCTTTACCATACATTTAGCCTTTAACAAAAGTTATTGTGAGTACATACTATAATATTTAAAAAGCACAATAACATGAAGAGACAGTGGCAATCAGTAGAAAACATTGTTGGTAACATAGTACGAAAAATATTGAAATCATAAACTGATGAAAGTGTTGTGGTAGAAAATTATTATGGAGGATCGTTGAATCACTGATAGAGAACTTACTGAATATGGCGACGTATATGTTGGCTCATTGAATAAAATTTTTTTACAAATATAGGGCAAGACACGTGCAGCTGTAAAGTTCGATCCGAAATTACTGGATTTTGACCAAAAAAGCACAAAAGAATCATAATTGTAGACGAACCATATGTATTACGTCTAAAGAAGAGCGCTTTGCTGACAGCTCATGGACAATTAATACCAGGAGTGCTTCGCGGATTAGAAAAGAAATAGATGGCATAAGTCTACTACATCTGAGGGGACTACTTCGAAGGAGACAAAATAGAAATTGATAAATAACTAAAAATTTTTTTATAAATAATTAATATGTACCTTATTTTTAGAACAGATCTCTTATGTATGCACATCTCGAAAGCAAAATAATTTAGAAATTCATTTATTTAAATTAATAGTGTTCTAGTTTTAACTAAAACCAGAGAAAATGATATGGTTAAAACCATTTTTGATTGGTTTTGTGCACATTATGTCAGAGTATATATACGTGAGTACATAATACTAATTTCAAAACTGAAAGAAAATAATACATCAGATGATGCGATACAGATTGAGAATGCTGCAACCTGTTCAAGCAAAAACCCAAAAAAAAAACTACCAAATTATAATAAATCATGAGAAGATCACCCATTGTTCAAGGATTGGATCTGGAGATAAGATAATGGTTATGCTTTTTGTAAACTTTGTAACTCTGATATATGTTTAAAAATTTTTAGGATACATGTTTTTGGGACAACAGTTTTTTCTTCCAAAAACCAATTTTTTTCTCCAATTGTAAGTTTTTTTCAAAAAGGATATGACAACACTGCTTATGACTTTATGACTACAGTGTGAATCCCCCAAATGTGTTTATGGAACATTTATTCGCTCTGTATAAGTATTGCCATACTTTTAGAATATTAATTTGCAACCTATAAAACAATTTCGATGTAATTTTTTTATACAAACAAAAACAGCTGTTGTGCAGTTTGTGCATTATGTATTATAAAACAGAGTAAAATAGTAAAACAAATACACCAATTTCTATGAGATATTTTATTTCGTGTGATAAAATTTATTGGGCAACCTGTATGCTAAAGCCTGAATTGAATTTATTATATCTGCAGTGTAAACGCAAAATCACATTATTTCAAATTTAAAACATGTTTTTAACTTTCAGTGCAAAAATACTATAACGAATTAGTCCATCTACTCATGATCTCTACATTTCTGTCAGAGGATTCGCACGCACACGTTGTTTTGAAGATCATTAATATAAATACGGTAATTTTCCGATTAAACGAACATTCGAACGTCCCATATAACGAACCAAATCTTTCCCACTCAATACCTTTCATAGAATTACATTTTATTTTTTATTCGCTATAGCGAACAAATGTAAACTTAAATAAAAAGCATAATTGCCACGAAAACAATTACTTAGAAAAAATTTAAATAAAAATGTATTGTTAGCCTTCTTTTTTATATCATTGAATAGTCAGTCAAATGAATGAAGTAATTTGTCCTACAAAGTCAGAAAGTTACAGTCGTAACACAATTTTATAAACAATGGTTGTTTATTTTTAGATGACTAACACTTACTGTAAACTTAAAATATGTATAAATTAAGGAATATTTACAATTTAAGGATAATTTGTGATAAAACAAGCAACTTGCTCTATTCAAAACATATAAAAATATAGTATATAAGAAACAATAATATATGTTTATTATATGTAGTATTGAAGAAAAGATTTTTATTTTAAAGCAGCTAAAACACAACCCCGGCTTCACAGTTGCACCACTCTACATAATATATTATGTGCAGCAGGTTAGCATAATACATATTTCTAAAGTACCTGTTGCATAGGATTCGCCTATACTCTGGAAAAGCTCTTGCACACTACAAGAAAATACTAAAATTGGTATATGCAATGGTTTGCCAGGCAAGGACATACATGAACATACTTTTAAATTTAACGTATTCTGCAGTTGACTGATACATATATTTTAAACTCTTAATAATTCGAGTAATATTTATTTGAAAAAATAAATGAAAAAAAAAAATTACGTATATCCATAATACAGAATAATCTTATAACACTACATTTTCTCTTGTAATAAACATTATTATTTGCTTATATACATAATATTTTTCTAGCTATGCTTGCTACGTCCTTGTATCACCATAGTTTTGAAATTGATATTTTTTTAATATCTTTATTTTTCTTTTCTATTATAGAATACGTTGTAATTTACTTATTTTAAAACAGTTGAAAAAATGATTTGGTATATATATATATATGTGCGATTATTTGGTTTTGAAAATATTACAAAAACTATATTACGAAAATTTTTACATTATTCTTATTTGCTGATGTCTTAAGTATTTCAAAGCTTACTTTTATTATGATTTTAAAACCATTTTCTTTAATTTTGTTACATTATCAGACTTCTAAATTTTTGTTATTAGCTTTGGCTAACAATAAATTAAATATTTTTGTTGGTGGTTAAGCAATATCTATTTTATTGAGATCTATAGTTAAAATATTAATTTTATTGGTGGTTTGGCAAACCGTCAGTAGCCTTTAACCACAGTTTTGAAAGGTTTCAAAACTTCTATTATCATGTAGACTTTCAAAAATCTTTTGGCAATTAACAATATCTCAAGGGACCCATTTTCCTAATTCAATCAGTATTTTCACAGCAAAATAGCTTAAGGCTTATAATAGTAAACTTGTTATAAGCTAAAAATATATAATACTGATTAATATTACTTTATAAAAAAATAAAAAATATCTATTGAAAATTTTAATATAAAATATTTAAAATATCTATTGAAAATAAACGTATCCCGGCATCGAACCGAGGAAGTTCTTTTTTAAAACTAACACCCTAACCTTTCAGCTAAAACAGCCCTCACGAAATACAGTAGACATTATTAATATAGTAAGCAAGTAGGAGATCAAATAAAGAACTCAATTGAGAAAAACCTTATTGTTATACATATGAATAAGTTTGTAGCATTTTGAAACATATATATATATATATATATATATATATATATATATATACTATGAAGATTACCTGCTGCTGATTCATTAATACTTGAAGGTTTCGACACATCAAAACTTATATCTTTCGTATTTAAACTAGGTTTCAATTCATCTGTGGATTTTTTTACTTTATTTTTTTGTTCAGATTTGTGTTTACTCAGAGCTTCAGCAATTTTACGATCTAGTCCAGCCTGTTGAAGTTTTTGTATATCCAAATGTGTTATTCTGCGAATTATATGCTTCTTTACATTTGGAGCACCAGTATTAGCAGATGGTACATTAAGAGAAGATGCATTCGCCACTGATACCTTAGTAACTGGTACTTTAGTAGATGAAGCATCCAAAGATGAATTAACAGAAGGATCCATATTTGTAATTCAAATATTAATATAAATAACACTTAAATTATTGCAAAATATTTTGTTCATCGAAATTACAACAAAATTTACTATGTTTACAACATGTCAAATAACATCACTTGATAATTAATTTTTTTTCACAGCAGTCTGCGGATACAAACGACGTCATTGAGACGCGTGCTTTTTCTTGAATTATATGTTCACTTTTTACTTAAAATATCTAATGAACAGTAAAAATGTAGTTAAATAAACAAGCAAAAATTGGTTTACACCTTTCTCATAACTTTTATATTTTATTTACTTGAATATAGAATCTTACTATAAGCACACCTCGTTTTTTCACTAAGTAGATTTCATGAAATTTATTTTCACACATTTTGACAAGTAGCTCGTTAACTTTATTCCTTGGTTGCCAGAAAAATATAACAACTAATATCTTTCCTCACATTCGGCTACCTCTGATGGTAGTTTGCAGCTTACATACATGTGTGTACCTACACTTGCATGCTAGTACCAGTTTTCGTATGATACAGAAGCAGTCGATCTACTGCAGATATTAATAGATTCATAGTATTTACTCTACAGTATATCATTGCGGCATCGTAAATGTCACATTGTGCATTCTGAACCCATTACTTCTTACAGTCTGGCAAGGCTCTGCAACTTAACGAAAAAGAAAATGTCGGGTTAGCATTTTAAGAAAATATGTAACCGACGAGAAGAAGCATGCTTATATTTTTGTAGTACCACTGGTCACAAAACACTCCATTCGTCAGTGGCAATATATAGAAATTATAAGCTATAGTCTCATGTACTAAAAATATATCTATAACAGCTCATAACAACACACAATGGATTTTCAAAATCGAGCCGGTGGAAAAACCGGTAGCGGTGGTGTAGCTTCTTGGTCAGAAACAAACCGTGATCGAAAAGAACGCTTGCGCCAGCTAGCCTTGGAAACTATAGATCTCAATAAAGATCCTTATTTTATGAAAAACCATTTAGGATCGTACGAATGTAAACTTTGTCTTACCCTGCACAACAATGAAGGATCTTATTTGGCACATACACAGGGTAAAAAGCATCAAGAAAACTTGGCTAGGCGCGCCGCAAAGGAAGCTAAAGAAGCGCCTTCTATGATGGCGCCTGAAAAACCTCGAGTGGAACCGAAAAAATTCGTTAAAATTGGTCGCCCTGGTTACAGAGTTACGAAACAACGTGATCCTAACAATGGCCAGCAGTCTTTACTATTTCAGATTGATTATCCTGAAATTACAGAGGGTGTTATACCCCGTCACCGATTCATGTCGGCTTATGAACAAAAAATCGAACCACCAGATCGTAAATGGCAATATCTACTTTTTGCTGCTGAACCTTATGAGACAATAGGATTTAAAGTTCCTTCTCGTGAAGTTGAAAAAATTGAGGGAAAATTTTGGACACATTGGAATCGAGATACCAAACAATTCTTTCTACAGTTTTCATTCAAATTGGAACCGAAAATTTTACCACCACCCCCACCAAATCTTCACCGTGCTCTTGGTCCTCCTGGTGGTTTTCCTATGCCAGGCCCACCACGTCATATGTTTAATGGTGTGCCACCACCACCACCAATGGGTGTCCTTCCTGTACCGCCGCCACCCATGTGAGGAGGAATATTCTGTTTCCTAACCAATGCAAAAACTGCAGTTCGGAAATAATGAACAAAATCTTTGCACATTTGTATTTGTAATAACGATTCCAATAAATAAATATATTATAGAAGTTTCTTTAAAATATTTTTAAGATATGTAATAAAGATTTCTTCCGTAGATATGGTAAAGGATATCACGATCTTCATAATTATCATGTTTATATAATTCATTAAGAAATAATAATAAACAGAATTCCGATCCAATTCTGGGAACAGAGTGTAAATATTTATTACAGCTGGCTGAACATTTTAAATAATTGGTACCCGAAAATTATAGAAAAGCAAACCATACCATTTAGAAAATGTCGATAAGAATTATGACGTACCTCTGAAAATATTGTTCTTTTAAGTTATCCCATACTTTTGGTCGGCAAGTACAACTTTCAAGGATTGCGAAAGTTCAACCTCGTCCCTTTTTGTGGATCGTGACAATAGGATGATCACGCAAAAACTGAAAGTTTGGCTTGGAATTTAAATATATTAGTATTTTCCTTATTTAAAGATCGAATTTTCAGACTGATAACTACACGCCGTATTCAATATTTAGAAAAATATGCATCCATTCTATATAATAGCAAATTGTTGCTGTTCTTTAAATATTTTACTTGTAACTTATCTGCTACTTCTAGTTTTACAAAATTACTTTCACTAATAATACTTTATAAATAAATACAAGTTCGAGTATATTCATTTAAATATCTTTATGTAGTTTCCATAATTTAATTTTAGTTTTTTGTGTTTTTCTCTTTTAATTTATAAACTAAAAAAATATTTTCTCTTTTCCTTAATTAAATTAAAACTTACAAAAGTATAAGCTATTGTAACATACAATTTAAAAAGAAATTATTCACAACGTTTTCAATGCAGCGTAGTTTAACTTATTATTAAGTTCTAAACATTTGAAAGAAATAAGTATTGCATATTCAACATTTTTATAAATGTCAGAGATGAGACAGTTAAACCTATACATACTTATTTAAAAATAACAAAAAGCTTTATAATCTTAAAAGGCGATCTATGATTGCTCTATTTAGAGTTAAGATAAAAATTTACATTTTACAGCATTAAATTATTTACAAAATATATAAAAACTTTAAGACAGCTTTTCAAAAGCTGAAATTAAACCTTATCTCGTTTTTTATAGTTCCGCTTAGATGCACATCTAGTAATAATATCCGACACATGCGATTTGTGTTCGAAAATTTTCATTATTTGATTTTGAGCATCACTAACACCATCAACAATTATTTTGCTACGTTGCATATTGCCCTTTCAAAGAAAAATTAAACTTTAAACAATAAAAAAAAATTTACGAAATTCAATTATACCTTTAATAAATCGCATATACGTTCAGTTTCAGTTGTTATACCATTTGATTCCATTTGCTTTAGCATTGTTGATAATTTTTCATAACTCAGAGATTCATTTTCACACTGTAATAAGAGATATATATAAATATGTATGAAAATGATAAATATTATACGAAATTAAGTTATTGTGAAATTCCTGAGACCAGTAAAAATAACTCGTTTTAGAGAAGAGCAAATTAAATGACTAGAAAAGTGTGTAATATTTTTATTTATATGACATTGAAATTTCTTTATTCTTAAATTTAATTTCCATATATTTTATGAATTGCTTTATCAATGAAGTAGAAATTTTCAGATTTTGTCAATGATAACTTTAAGAGTTCATAGGACCGCCGTCAGAACTCAGAACTCATTATAAGAATATTCGCTATAGCGAAGTATTCTTTTAGAAAAATTAATACAAAATACTTGAGGCAACTTTGGACTTAGTTGTTACTTCAGCCGAGTTTGTTATAACTGTGAAACACATTTACCAAACTTACCAAATCCTCCATTTGGGATTTTAAATGATATATTTTCCAGCCATTTATTTTTCCTAAAACATTTGTTTGATTCGCTAAGTCCATTATGGTTGGCCGTCTTTCTTCTCGTGGCTTAATATCTGTGTAACGCTGAAAATGATTATGGGCCGATTTCCAAGACTGCTTGTAGGTCTGTGACAAAATTAATTGGCAACAATAAAAATAAATAAATAGCTTAAAAATATTTCTGAAATTGTAATTTGGATAATAATGTAATTATTATTATTAATACTCACACTCATCAATGTACAATTTTTGGGGCGCTTAAGTATAAATTCGACGGGCCGCGCGTTTTCTTTGCCATTGCCAACTGTAAAATTTAAATCGAGAAATCTTATTTATAGTTGCCAGCAACTTTCTGCAGAAAGTAATCATTTTAAATAATGAAATTCTTTATTCTATAATTATTTATCAAAGTCCCATCGACACAATATCCGTGTGATTAATCTATATAGAGCCTTGCATATAACAGGCTATTAGAAATTGTCAATTGCTTTAGAAAAAGAAATACAGAAGTGTTCTAAATTTTAATAGAGGTATAAAAATTCAAATTAGCAATGCTTTTTTAAGTGGCTGCCAATTTGTCATCCGTCAAGTGAATTATGTTTAGTTTGATTCAAAATTATTTTCGTTCATCAATATGTGATTACAACAATCGCCGCGTTTTTGCCAATATAATACAAGAAGATTATCTTTCAAATAAAGTGAATTGGATGTCAATTAAAAAAATCTTTGTTTTATTCCGTTTCAAAGTTCTATACCTCTATAAAAAATATCTTTAATATTTTATATTTTAGCAAAACGACAATTTCTTTTAATGTTATTAGTATTATCTTTTTACCTGCAAATTTATTTATTTGAATTTACTTTACAGAATGTTTACGAATTTGGTAATAATTTAAATTCATTTGAAATATTTTTCTATTTTCCGATTACATATAAAATATTTCCAATTGTAGCTGAAATTTTAAGTTTATAATATATTTTTCAACATTACGTTGAAATTTTTTCCTCACAAAATTTATTTCATAAATATTTAAATAAATAATTATTTTAAAGATAAAATATATTACCTTCATTTCCAGCACTAGCGTTCACTGTAGTTGTACCGTTTGCTATTATATTGGGTTCTTGACATAATGTAGAAGAAGGAAGAGTGTTGGTTACTGCAGATACAATGCTATTACTATTAGCTTGTGGTGGTGGCAAACTTAAAGACGTTTGGCTTTGTGCAGACAGTTGGCTCTCATTGCTGAAGAAAATTAAATGAAAAAATAATGCAAATTTGTAAAAATATTTAAATATATATTAGGTATATAAAACTTACGTAGATCTTCGCGATTTTTTTCGTGGACAATCTACACCACCATTAAGACGTTGATGTATGGCTATAGGAGGTGCCGCTGTACCAGCCTGCTGATGCTGATGTTGCTGGTTTACATTAAGTTGTTCGATGCCCGATAAGTTGCGTGAAGTGGCGGGTGTACCAGGCACAATATGCTGTTGTGGAACCACAGAATGATGATTGGAGTAAAGCTTTAATAAATAGTTTTTGACAAAAGATATTTTACATTGAAGCTTTAACAAAACGGACACACAAGCAGACAAGAAAGGTAACGTTTTCATAATACATTACATATATAATACTTACTTCGTTAATAGGATTAAAATGAGAATCAACGGTTGGCAAACGATTTATAATCATATTGTTATCCTGAATTTGTTGTTCGACTCCTGGCGACGAATTGGCTGATACGGTGGTACTTCCATCTGAAGAAGCCGGTGATTCTGCTCTTGTAGTTCTGTTTGAAAATGAATTTGATGTAACATTGTTATTGTTTATGTTCATTGATGATGATGAAGAATAAGCTGTACTGGTGCGTTCCTTTTTAGCCAAGACTTCAGATGTCAAAGTGGATGTAGAGTTCAGATTGCAAGAGGTTACTGGTGTTAAACTATATGAGTTACCCAAAGATGAAGAAGGTACATTAGAGTTAGATATCATGTTATTGGAACCCATAGATAGTAGTGTTGGTTGAAGATTTTTAGCTGCTCTTATAGGTGATCCATCGGCATCACGTTTCCTCAAAAAATTTGAAACGGCAGCTGAATTTGCCGAGCTAACCCCTGAGGTTACTTTAATAGATGTTTGCAATGGTATGACCATTTGATGACTTTGTTGAGTATTCATGGTAGTAATTGAACTGCCACTTTGTTGTCCCATCGCCGCCGGTATAATAATTTGAGATGTTTCTCCCCCTCCAACTAACGTTGATCCCGAATTATTCTGCACAAGTTGTGGTGTACACTGCGATACCGCTATCGTATCTGATGCTGCTGTAGTCAAGTTCCCTGTATTAAATTGGTTAAACCTTACCGGAACCGCCTGCATTTGTGATGAAGCACTTGACACGGGTATTTGCAGCTGTCCTATTGTTCTGCCGCCCGTCGAAGGCACTACAGTAAAAGTGGCCGTTGTGGATGGTCCCCCAGAGTGTGTGGCATATGGTAACGAAGAAATCGAAAGATTTGATGCCGTGCTCGCTATTTGATTCTGTGACATAGTACTGCTTGTTATTGTGGTGGTTGTGAGTGATAATACTCCAGTGGACACTTGAACTGAACTAGCTGGTACTGATTCATAGTAAATAGTACTGCCAGGCTGTAAAAATGCACCTGTAGTGACATTTCCCGTAGATGTTAAAGCATTTGTGGGGATTGTATTCGAAACATTTATGTTGGACTGCGAGGTATTAATACAACTGCTTATACTGCTGCTACTGTTATTGCTTAGTGGTCTTTGTGATGCAGTGGCATGATGTATGAACAAGTTTGTAGGACCGCAACCTGCAGTATTATTTGAGGAATTCGTATTATGCTCCAAAGCAGAGGATGATGACAATTGGGACTGTGTGATAACCTTGCCAACTGTTATGGCATTTGCATTTTTTATGGGTGTCATACTGCTAGCCAAAATATTTCCACTACCACCACTGCCTCTTCCGCTTATAGCTAATGGCATTACAGTTGCACCGCCGGCAGCAGTACCTCCTGCACTTGATGTTACTATATTTTGTGTGGTTAATAGTTGGCCACCTTGCGACACATTTACTAATTGTGCGGTGCCATTTGGAGCTATACTGGTTGTTGCAATGGAAGGAGAATTGCTGCCGGTACTGGAGTTAACTCCTCCTACATTTTGCTGACATAGTGTTGTGGACCCTCCCACGGTTGAGGAAGGCAGTTTTCCTATGCCTAATTGGGTAATGGTTAAAGAAGGTTGTACTTTGGCTGCCATCGTTACGGGTGGGCGTATACCTAGATGAAACAGAAATTGTCTTCAAAAGTTATTATCTAACACAATATTATCATAAATTTCCTATACTTTTGGCTTAATTAATATACAAAAGAATATATATATATATATATATATATATATATATATATATATATATATATATATATATTATTTATTTATTTTTTCTTTTTTCTTGTTTCGCATACAATTATAAACCTTATAAAATCTTTACATTTGTTTGCACCTTCAATACTTTTCCAGCAACTGAATGTGTTCTGTGCCTAGATTTCATACTTTGTTTTTATGTATTTTTTATATAGTAACTTTAAATGTGTTGTTTTTGTCATTATTATAATTGTATTGAATTTTGTTGTTTTATACGGTTTCAGTTTCTAGTATGATTCATTGTATTATTGTTTTTATTTCATGCAGTTTCATTGCTTGTACTTATGTAAACGTATGATTATTACTTAGTACATACTATTTATTTTACAATGGATTATTTTTAAACAAAACTACAGTTGTTGTTTTTCTTTTTTTTTAACTGATAAAAAGTCCTAATTTAAATTTCTTTACCAATAGAAATAAATAAGAGAAATTTTGTATGCATGTTATTTTCAAAATTATATGCATGATTTATTGTGTGTTTGATAGTAACACACCTTCTTTGGGATCATAAGAACTTAAATGCGTAAGATTAATAAAAGTTAAGCACAGAGTTATAATTAAAACAATATACTTCCATAACGAATTCTTGTATTTTATGGGGTTTGACAAAAACATGCTCAGGGTTGAATTTATTTTTATTTTCGGTTGACAACAAATAAATTAACAAAATTCTGTTTAATAATTTTAATTCACTAAAAGATTTAATGAAAAAATTAACCATCATTTGTATATATTGTGAGCGTCAAATGAAAATAAACAACTCATGTTGGTTAAAAAAAAGTATACATATGTTATATTTATATAGAAAACAATATTAGGTAATTCTTTAGTATTAGTATGGACATTAAATAGGTTAAAATAAGGAACTAAATCAAAAGCATACAAGAAAAATAATTAACTTTTAATGTATAATCCACTAATTTAACGCGTGAAATCATTCACTTTTAATGTATAATCCACTAATTTAAATCGTGAAATCAAAGTAAACAATTACATCAACTTTAGAGAATATGGACTGGATATATGTAGAAAAAAAAAGCGTTGGTAATCTTAATATTTTTTTGTTTTAAAGTGTATCTTCAAAGTACCGTTGCAAACATTCGTCGCTTTCAAAGTGCAAATAAATTGACAAAATAATTGTTACATAAAATAGTAAAAAATTTAATATAGGAAAGCTAACACCAATGACGGCCGCAACATCGTAATAGATTTACATAAAAAGGGAAAATCACTGCGTGATATAAGTGGAATTATTGGAAAAAATCATTGTACTATAAAATAAAATTATAGATAAATACGTCAAATACAAAATAGTAGAAATAGAGAGAATAGTTCAACATGTGAAAGATAATCCAGCTTCCAGTGCAGTGAGAATATCCGAAACCTTATTACAAACTCCCGGAAATCAGTGGGTGGTATTATTGGTTCCGCACGGAAGGGAAATTTCAACGATATTCGATAGATACGCTAATTTAAATTATTCATTTCTGCGGTATATGATTTTCACGAAATAGATTTAACATCTCCGTTTTTATATGTAATCGTGTAAAATATATAATAATAATATGGATACAATAGAAGTTTTGCGAACCGAATTCAGAAAAAGTGTTACAGATTAACGATAGAAAGTAAGTTAGAATAAAAATATGTTAATACATGTTTAATGCTTAAAAATTTTATATTAATTATTAATTTTGCAGCTGCCAAAAAAATTCGTTTAAGTAAGGCATTTAAATATATTTTGTCCGAACTAGAGTCTGCGAGATCAGAAATCATTCGTCAAGGAGCACTTGCTGAAATTGATAAACCTTCTACTTGCTTTTTCTTTTGCAGAAGGCAGCTACCAGCACAGTGTTGGTAAGGATTTTAACGACAATGTAGATCAACCAACATTTTTCATGTGATGGCTGAAATATTAAACATATTAGTGAATTTTTGTCCTGCAAATTTATATCTATGAGCACTCAATGTCTTGATTTTTTTTCGTTACACTCACCATTGCTTCAATTTGCAATTTGCTTGTGTATTTCTCTCTTTTATTCCTACAAAAATATTTTACAAAAATAAAACAAGGAACTTAAAATGAAAAAAATTTTATTATTACAAGTTTTTACACTTTCTTACAATCTTTTTAATCTTTTCTCAAGCATTCCTATAATAAATTTCAGCGTAAACAAAATGGAGAAATATATCTATACTGGGGAATCAGTACCATCATGGTGAAATTTAATACGCAGCAACAGAATGAACAATTGCAAATTTCGCTTCCGCACAAAAAAACCTTTCCGCATTTGCGGAACAGAATGAATAATTAGACCTACTAATGATTTTTAGATATCGTTGTTTATTTATATATTTTTTTTGAATCAACATGAGGTGTTTACTTTCATTTGACGCTCACAGTATGTATATTTTTACAAGTTTTTGAATTAAAGTAACTGAAAGCAGTTTCTTATTTTCAATTTTTAAGTAGGTAGTTTATGCAATTTAGAAAAATGAAATAGATTCATATCGAATAAAATTTTGTTTGCTGTGTTAAAAATAATCAAAAGTAGTATAATTCTCAGAGTTTATAAATAAAGAGAGAGGTTTTGGAACCTTCGAAAAGGAGATCAAACTTTACTGATGATTTAATGTAGATATACTTGAAACAAAATAGTTCATTATTACATACTAGATATTAGATATGTGCATACACATGTCTATAATTTAGCGGTTATAATAATTAATGTCTTAGTTTTTTTATTTAACCCAATAATAAAAAGAAATACCTATATACTGTAAAAAAATCTTACTTACAAAGAATTATGCTAGAATATGTTGAAGGCGGATACTATTAAAAACTTAATATGAAAATATATAAACGTACAGAAAATTCCTGAAACCCCAGAGACTCATCTCAAATTATTATCGAAACTGCTTAGCAACAAACACTACAAAATTGGGGGAAAAAATATATTACACAAAACCTGTAAATGCAGAATTAATTTTTCTTATTCTACGTTCTTATTTCCAACAAACTTCTTGTAATAAATTAATAATTGTTTCAAAATTTCATGTTACCTACTTACATATATATAAACGAATATTTATGCCCACTTACCAATTTTATTTGCTCCTGATGTATTAACTATAATTGGTTGGAGCATTACATTTGCTGCTAAACGTCCAGTTGTACCTATTATTTGCTGTGCTGTTCCGCTCGGTTGTTGTAGTTGTATAATACGTGCAGCCGATAAGTTGGTTGAAGGCAAAACATTAGCTGTTGATGTTACACCTGTTACGGTAGTGCTACGTGGGGAGTTTGAATTGTTACTGCAGATGTTGGTATTTGATACGCCTGTGGCTAAAGTAGGCGTTAGATTAGGCGCTCTTATACTAATGCTTGTTGTATTTAATTTGGTAGCTGAAAATGATTTGGCGAATGGAATTGGCCTTATTTGACGAGGAGCACCAGTTGTAACAGCAGTTCCACCCGTTAAAGGAGTGGCAACTGTGAAACGTGGACCTGCGGCAGACACGGATGATTGATTGAATTGTTGCTGATGTTGTTGACTCAAGGGTTGCGAAGTTGCGACATTAGATGAGTAGACAAGGGTAGCTTGATGTCTGGGTGGTAGAACTGTAGCTACATATGTTTGTTGTTGTTGTGAGGCTGCCGAAGAAACCGTTTGTAGATTAGCTAAATTGTAAATTAGTTGTATAGTGAATAATATTATAGTAAAATGAACTTTCTTACATTGTCCTTGATTTTGTGAAGTATTTACTTGCTGATGATTAATCCCTCCCGTTTGTAGTGCTGAAGCAGTACTAGTAACCACTGTACCACTAATGGTGGCAACTGATCCACTTGCTGAAACCGGAGAGCCACTAATGCCCTGTGAAGTTATTATACGTTGTCGGGATTGATGTGGTATGGCACGTATTAATTGCACTTGTCCTGTAGGATTCGCTGCCATCCATGTCGTGCTGGTGGCTGGTGATATAACTGTATTGGCAGGTGATGAGTTGTTACGGCTAACTGCTGTCCCACGCACATAGTTTCCGGCGGCAGTTATACCAGTAACCGTGGCTCCAGCCCCAGTGGCGGCAACTGACGCTGGTGTAGTTCGAATCGGTGTAACTAAACGTTGACCTGTCGGAACGCCCACACCGACGCCAGTCATTTGCGTGGCCGTAACACTAGCTCGTGGTAAATATGTAGCTTGCGTTGCCGTCCTGGTAACTGTAATAGAAGTATTTGACATTGATCTTGCTGGGGCTGTTGGAAATGCGGTAATTTGAGCTCTTCCCGGTCCAGAATTTTCGAATTGTTTTATCATTGATGGTGTCATTATGTTTCCCATAACAACTCTAACTTGTGTTGATTGACCACCAGCTCCTATGGCTCTTATAGATGTAGCACCCGAAGTGTTCGCTTGTGATGTATTTAAAGCAATTGGTGTTCCACTTAGTGAAGTGGATACTGTTCCATTATTGCCAAGTTTTATTGCACCTACGGTGGATAAACCACCACTTGTTACTAATGAGCTACCGGTGCCTGGAACGCCAACGCCACATGGCTGCGTTAATCCACTTAAAGTTAGACCTGTATTATTTACTGCTTCTATCGGTGTTGTTTTAACATGAGTAATTTTGGCTGGAACTGGATTTAGAGAAAATAAATTCGTTACATTTGCGGTATTTTTTAATTGTATGGGAGCATGAACATGTGCTATCTGTGGGTTATTATTATGGGGTATTGCAGTACAAGAAGTAGATGTTGGTGTTTGTGTTGTTGGTGAAGGCAATGGTGAATGTGATTGTTGTTGTAAAGATGCTGGGTGTGGATTGGGCACTAATTGGGTTTTTATAATTTTTAAAGGTTCTGTTTTAAATAAAAAAAGTAAGACAAAATTAAAAAATTAAAATTTTAATTTATCTTATCGTTCTAATAAAAATTTTTAAATAAAAATATTACCGCGAACACATTTTTCCGATGTTACTGACCCATATTTTCTTCACAATTTTTGTATTCAAAAGTCACTATTCAGCATACATAGAGGAGACAATATTTTTAAGTTCAATAGGAGCTTGGTATTGCAGGAAATTTTTGCTCAACGAACACACTAATTGGCATTCATTGAGAAAAATCTTAATCTTACCACCTCCGAAATGTGGATCAGTTTAGAATTGTTGAAGTATCAACAACCTTTGTTTAAAATAGGAAAAAAAGTGTTGCAAACTTCCATCATTTTGAATATAATAGTCAGATTGGGAACAAATGATTTTAAAGCTCTCTTTAAAAAATGTAGACATAGACCATTCCTATTGTATTTAAAATAATTGTTAGCCCTTATTTGTGTACCACTCAATGTATAGGCACCAACAAGATGCTTGATCAACATTTTTTAGTATTGATATCTGGTATGCTTGCTATCACATGCTTTTGTAAGTGTTGTAGCAAAATATCATGAATGAAAATATTTTCGTAATTATATTTTTATTGTAAACATCAATAAATAATATGTATAAATAAATAAAAAATAATCATAGAGATTATTGAGCGAATATTTTATGGAAAACCCAGTTTCAAATCGAACAAAATATTAATGCTTGAGGAGTTAACCAGTATATCAGTTCATCGGCCAACTAGCACAAGTACTCGAAGTAGGCATCAAGCATTTTGATGGTGTCTAAGCTTTTCTTTCGCATCTTTTCTTTTACATTGAAAAACGAAAACAATTTTTTTCGCATCGTAATATAGAGTAACCTCCTTGGTGTTCATAAAAAATTTTCATTATACTGCAGAATTATTGTACTTATCGATATTTAAGTTTTCCCATAATGTTCGTGCTCTGCATAAACAAGTTGCCTGTATGCGTGAACGCAGTGTTACTACTGAATATAATTCCAAATTTTTTTATAATCGCGAAAGCAGTTATATCTCACATTAACAAAATAAATTTTAGATGAGAGGTAACACTGCCACGAATATAATACGAAAAGAGTACGAAATAAAAATATTGTAGATACAGAAAATAGTGGTCAAAGATATATGAGACGGAAACGAACATACAAACATTATATCTACACATATTTTCTGAATATTCAAAATTAATAACAATTATTTTAAGTTTCCTTGTATTAAAAAGTTTTACGATTTATTTACCTCCACTAGGTGTTGTATTTAAACCTCCTCCAGGTCCTGCACCACTACCACCCCCTGGACCAGGGGCGCCACCACCACCCGCAATGTTGATTCCATCCGTTGTGCTCATTTTATTAAGAAACGCGGTATATTTATTAATAAAAATTCTATTTTAAAATAAACAATTACTTTAATTTGTATAAAACTCTTTATTAATATGTAAGAAAAAGTACAGCTTGGCGGCTTTCCGTTTAACAAATATACGTTTTTTCACCCTAACACATGCACATATAATTTCCAAGGCACGCACACATTCATTTTTGTTTTTTCAAATTGACATTTTTTTTTTATTTTTTACATTTGTTCTCACTCACCTTACTTTATTTTATTTATACGATAATTTGTAATGTTTATTTTGCTAAATATTTTTTTTTACTTTCAAAATTTGTAATGTATATATATCTTTGACTGAACTTCCAATGCACGTCTAAACACCATGAAGATTTTAATGAAATAAAAGAATAATAGGCAAAGGCAAAATTAAGCAAATTTTGCGTAATTCAATAAGTGTTGCATTTCAGTGATGCCATTAAGAGTGTGGCTAAGCTTTCATTATTCTTATTGGACTCAAAAAGACTACTCAATATTGGTGAACATATGTGCATGGCCCAATTTGCATGAAAAATTTTAATTCATGAATATTTTTTTACTTTTCTTTCGAAACATCTTCTAAAATCCTCTAGCACTTAAACGGTGACTTATAATTCATGCATATTTTTATTTCAGGGTTGATTTTTTAACTTGTAAACGCCTAATTTTCTTTGTTTGATCCTTCTTATTTTAACATTATTGCTTTATAGACAAGAAGTTTGAGATTGAGTGTAAAAGGAAATTAAAAAAATTCATGAAAAACAGATATCGTGATGTTTTTTCTACTCCTACTTCGTCTCTATACCGCTCACCTATAAACAAAAACAGCATGAGTAAAATTCATGAATAAAATTCTTCGTCTAAATTGGGCCCATGTATAGATATTGTATGCTTGATACCATTTGCTGTAGGATGCACTGTAGTAAAGTGTCCAAAACTTTCTTACTGATTGATGGTATTTTTTGTACGTCTCCTGGGCACTTAATATATCAACCATAAACTATTTTTTGCTACAATATGAATGCTTGACGACTTATAGCAAGCCTGTCTTTCAAGTTAACCTTAACTATTATTAATCTGGCAAGCATGTGTTTTGCAACAGTATGGGCTTTTCTCAGCTGGCAGTATACTACGTTTTATTTTAATCTTATTTTGTGATTTTAATTCTGTGGTTGTATTGCTGGGTTAGTATTTTCTCTTTGAATGGACATGTACACGAAAATAAGTTAAAGGAATGTTTTACGAAATTTTAAGTAAATACATTAAACAATAAATTTTATATTTGGATTCTGTTTTATGGTACGATTACATATTTGATTTTATAAAAAAAGTCCTTATTACTTTGCTTTCTCCATAATTTTGTATATATATATATATATATATATATATATATATATATATACATATACACACATATACATATATATATATATATATATATATATATATATATATATCTACATATATATAGTCATTCTCTCCACGCAAACGTAATATATTTGTCGCCGAGAGATTATAAATATTTCATCAAAAATTATCAAAAACTTCGATTATATATGGGTTCAGTTATTTCTCAACTACCAAAACAGCCAGTAGTAGCAAATATGTCGTCACCTCAAGCGCAGTTCGTACAAAATGCGATAAAGGACAATAAAGTTGTAATATTTTCCAAGACGTACTGTCCGTACTGCACTATGGCCAAGGACGTAAGCTCAATTTTAGATGTATATGTACATAAATTCAATTAAAACTCAATTTTGAACTTATTTTCTTTTTAGCAATTTAAGAAATTATCTGTTGACTTTCTAGCCATTGAGTTGGACAAACGTAATGACGGCGATGAGATCCAGTCAATTTTAGGAGAAATTACAGGTGGCAGAACGGTATGTTCTTTACTTATTGTTTTATATGAAGTTATATTCATATGAACCTATTGATAAAAACACTTGTGAACAATGAGTCATTGTCAGTAGAGTACGTTTCAAAAACAAAAACGACCTTATAACATAAATAATTAATTTCGCCTAAATCTAAATATTGAGAACATTGCATAGGATTAACATCAAAGTAATCGCATCAAGAAAACATAATTGATATTTCTACATTTGCCTCGTTTTTAATCGAAATACTTATCAAATCGATTCAATACATTACAGGTCCCGCGATGTTTTATAGACAGCAAATTTATTGGCGGTGGTACTGACGTTAAAAAAATGTACGAAGATGGAACTTTACAAAAATATTTCAATTAAACAAAAAACGCTAAAGAAGTATATTATACATGTGCAGCAAACGATAGACATTAATTTTAATTAAATTTGAATGTTGGTAAAACATAAATTTGTAATTAGCACTTAAATATTTTCTTAAGTTTTATACATGTATTTTAAATTAAATAAATGATTGGTGTCAGAATTTGAATATTTATTTGTGCAATTTTGTCAAAGCGTAAAACTAATATCTGTATTTACTGTAATTGAATTCTTAATGAACCGGTGTGGCTGTAAATGCTAATGTAGCAGTCGCAGAAAAAAACGGGTCTTGCACTAATCATTAGAAATAATACACATTCGTCATAACATTGCCTTAAATTTAAAAAAACAATTATCGCAGGATAATTTCTGCCGAAGTTAATAAAGGTTAACGAAATATCGAAAATAAAAATTAATATATGATAAGAGACTAACTTAAAAAAAATTAATTTGATTACAAATATATATATACATATATATATATATATATATATATATATATATATATATATTGCAAGCAATTAATCTAAATATGAATCAAAAAGTTAATTTTAAAAAATAATCCAAAAAAAATTATAATTTCGGAATAAAATTGAAGAAAGAAGATATTTAAAAATGTTTAATAATGAAAGTACATAAACCAAGTGAGTAAATGCATAAATACAATTTTGTAGTGAAACCAAAACAGCTTTATTCATAATTTGCTCAACGTAATGATTAAAATATGTGTATAATGTCGTTAAATAACCAATATATGTATATTATAAGAATAAGCTATAACAGCAAATTCAAACTATACCAGAATGAGATTTATTTTCCTTTTAATTGTAGAACAGAAACAAAAATTTACAGGATATACGTACATATATATATATATATATATATATATATATATATATATATATATACATAATTTGAAATTAATAATCCAACGCCCATTCGTTTTCAGTGATAAAGGCATCAACCACTTCTTTCATGGTAAAATTTGGTATAAGCTGGTCTTGTGTCAATTTAACCCGAGTTACAGGATCAAAATGTCCGACACGTTGCAAATGCTCTTCAATATCTTTTCGTTCATAAGTAATACCAGAAGGTGTTATCACTGGATCCGTTAAAATTTCAAAACTTATCTTGCCACAAAGATAGTCGGGCACGTCACGTTTTCTTCTACGTTCATCGACCTTGGCAAAAATATTATTAAGCTCTTTAACATGATCATCACATTCTTGCTCTATTTCTTGCTGTTTATCTTTTAATTGTTCCTCATTCGTGGTCTCATCCAGTTTAAGTTTCGCTAAACGATTTTCCATATCTTCTTTGATAAGTCTATTGAGATAGGACTGGAGTTCTATTTCTTGACATATGCGCTTCTCCTCCATGACATTCCAACGCTTTTTTCGGGCCAAACGCAGCTGTGATGTAATGTCATCTCCAAAATTTTGTTTTTGTTCCTTGGACAAATCGAAAGCCCTTTGCAGGTGTTTAATTGCCTCGTCGTACAGTTCCATTTCCATAAGGCACTGACCTAAAAAGAAATGAGCCTTTAAGAGATTTCCGTCAATGTCCAAAGCCCGGCGACAATCTTGGCACGACAATTCCCATCTTTTTAGCTTTAGATGACACAAGGCTCGATTCGTAAAGTAAGTGGCATTGCTTGGATTCTTGATTATGGCCTTTGTGTAACAATTAATAGCATCATCATACTTTCGTGCAGAAAACAAGCAGTTACCCTGTTCCTTAAGCTGTAGGTCTGACAAATTAGTAGTTGAGTATATATGTTTGCTACTCATTGTGTTTAATGTTGCTGTTTTAGGGTTTCAATTTGCAGTTAACTTTAATCCAAGAAGCTTGTTTTTTATTTTATCTTACATAAACAATTTTAAACAGTACGAAAGGAGTACATTTCATCAATTAATAATAATCAAAAAATAAATATTTAAACTATATACGTATGAGTTTATATTTCACGACCACTTTTATTATTACCACCACTTTATTTTGTATTGATATTATTTTTTCTTATTCTCTTCAAATTTTTTCCTTTCTTTTTGTGACATTTTCTCTTTTGAAGTTATCACCAGAGTGAAGCCCGAGGCCGCTAGAAAATAGCTACTTTAAGCGGCCAGCTCTAAAATTCGTGCCTGCGGTGTGATTTATTGCATTATGGGATATATGTTTTAATAATACATAATAGACGACCGACACCAAATGCATATTTTTCTCACAACTTAGACTTGTCTTATACTTTAAGAATTTTCTGTGCAAAGATTTTTAATTCAACTTGTAGACAAACAAAGATGATATATATTCTGCCTAACCTTCTAACAGCTGAATTAAAAATTTGCAAAGTAAACTTTTGCAGAGCAAAAGGTATAATATATATACCGTAGTATAATATATATACCGTAGCAACACAATCCAAACCGTACTTATCACAATATAATACATAATTATCATTTTGTCAGAGACAACTGACTGGATGATCCAAAATAGTGTTTGTGGTTTTGCAATGTTTTTTTTTAATTACTAAATAGTAAAACAACACAGGTAAAACAGAAACAACAATCAATGGCGACCAAATATGTGAGCAGCTTTTGACATTAGAAAAAATTTTAACGGCTGAGAGCAACTCTGTAAAAATCATCCGCATAGTTGATAAGACCATTTACTAGTAAGTCAGCTGTGCTATTGATAACGCTTAATATAAAATCTCTGTGTTAGTAAACAACTTTATATTCGTAAAAATACTGAATATTTTATATAATAAGTTTCATACAATTCTCTTAATCGTATATTCTGTGTTCTTAATAATTCCTGCTTTTGATCAGAATGCCCCGTAATCCTAGTGCTGAGAAAGATAATCCTTGTCTAAAAGTAAATTTTATTATTACATAGATCATACTAAATCATAGCTGCAACTCTAAATTAAAAATCTTTAGAATTATAATTCCCTATGCCAATAAAATGTTCCTTTAACTACAATTGTTAGCTACATTAACTATAAACTTTCCAATATTAATCTACATATTATGATTTATAAGACTAAGTCGTAGAAAATCATTATGAGTATAGAAACTATTTTGAGTTGTGATTGTTTACGATTTAGTGTGCGATAAGCAAATGAAATTAAAAGTATTTTTCAACTTCAGGAGCAAGAATTATCCTACAAGTGCTTAAGTAAAACTAACTATGATAGAGAAGCCTGCCAAGTCTATTTTGCCAACTATAAAAATTGTAAAGATTTTTGGGTAAGAGATTTCATTGTAAAGTAGTGCTTATTTTCAATATTCTTTTCTAGCATAAAATTCGTTCCGATAGACGATCTAAAGGAATACATCCTTATTTGCCGCCTGTAGAAGAAAGGGACGGCATTAAAGCTGAATATATGAAAACTAAACCCAAATGATAATTTTCAGATTGAACACATTTGATTAGATTTATTTTAAATAAATTTCTTTTAAGAAACAACTTTTACTGAAGCTTGTTTATTTATTTTTTTTTTTCATTGCTAATGTATAGAATCAGCATTAACAATTTTCAGTTTAGGTAAAGCCTCTTCTAACATTGAACACGACAATTCGTATTCTATCGTTGATTTCGTATCATCAACTATCAATAGTTTTAAATTATTCAATCGGTAAAGACAAGACAAGCCGCGAACAGTACATTTCGTTCCAGATATATCTAAGATTTCTAATTTTGAACACTGTGAGCCTGAAACCCTATCCAAACACCAGTCATCGAAGGTTATTACATTACGAAATGATATGAATTTTAGTTCTTGCAGCCAGCGTATATTTTCCAAGCCTTCGTAATACAATCTCATTCCGTCACATTTAAGAGCTTCCACTTTATATTCTGCTTGATAAGTGTTAGGCAATTTGAAATCGCCATTTTCATCCGCTTTCATCCAATTTCGACTATTGTGAAATTTTACTGTCCCTCCACGATATAATATGAAATGGGCTGTGGCAAGATCTGACCCTAAAATCGCATGCCTTTGCGGAACAAACTGTTGCATAGCACGTTCTTTATTTTCCTTCTTCTTTTCCCACATAGTGAACCATTCTTTGGGATTAAGTTTGAGGGGCTTTTGCATCATTACAATATAGTCGGATGTTTGTTCCTGATTAGCGAATAGCTTTAATTTTGTATCAATATCTCCTGCTTCCTCATTTGTTTTACGCCATTTCAAGAGCTGCTTATCACGGGCTATTTCCTCCTTTACGCGTTTTTGTAATGACGACTCACGAAAGTTTGTGTCATCAGTTAGACTTCTTATTGATGACTGCACAATCCGAGTTGAGAGGCATTTTTTATATGTATTTAACATGATGACCTTTTATTGCCTATTTACCAATGCTGGTTTATATTAAGACTCATGTCAAGATTCAGCTCTTACAAATCAAAACAAAATTTATATAAGACAAATTAATAATTATTGATATACTCAACTCTCTTGATGACTTTTTGACGGTTAAAATTTTTCAATTGTGTCAAATGTATTTTATATATTTTATTGTATATACCAGCATGTATAACATATGTTATTACATTTTTTATGAGCATATATATGCTAGTTACCCGACACAAATTTATAGCAATTTCTGTATACCATGATATATATATATATATATATATATATATATATATATATATGTATGTATATATTTTACCTTTCACTAATGTTTGTTTACTACTAAATTTTTTATTGTAAAATGCACTATTGCAAAGCCACCACCACGTTTTTCTGTATTTAGTTGTCGTTGACAGAATGAATAGATTTTTTTTGTATTCTTGTGTTGTTGTAACAGTGAGATAACCTGACCATGACTTATACTCATACTGGGGTAATTCATAAATAAAGACAAATTTAATTTTTGTTTGTACTTATTTTCTAAGAAATATGTTTAAGAGCCTGAAGAAAAGGTTTGATACCGCTCTGCAAGAAGCGTCCACTGTTACGACGTCCTTGCAGCAACAATATCGATACCATGTGACAACTCCAGATATAGTAAGCCTAATACTCTTTAAATTAAACCAAATAAAAAATTTTAACATTTAGAATTTAAGCCGTAGTCGCTGCTCATTAACAACATCTACACCAGATTTGGGACCACCATCTGATGTCAATATAGCTGCTGGGTGTAATTTGTTGGCTAAATATGAAAATGATTGGAAAATTATACACCACAATAATGTAGAAAACTCAAGATTATCTGAAAAGGTTGCTCAACAAATAAAAACAATAGAAAACAGAATGACATATCATTACGCAGTAACAACCAAATTGTTGCAATGTGCTGGAGGCATTCCGAACTTGGTTTCAAAATTGAAAATTTGTGAAGAAACTCTACACGATGTGCACAACCTTTGCCAAATTATAAACAAGGAATTAGAAAAGTTGGAAGATTTATGTGAGGAATGTGAACTACAGGAATATGTCTTGGAAAGACAGTGTGAAGTTTCAAAATACAAAGAGAAAAAAATGGGTAAATTTATAAATATGCATTTTTTAGCGATGTTCTTGTAGATATAATACTTTTTGTAGAGGACTTAGAAGAGTATAGACAGAAAATTGCAACTGAACATCAACAACGAATTAGGGATCACGATAACAGCTTAAGAAAAATTCAAAGAGAACGGCAAGCGGTATTTGATGAAGCTTTTCATCATGATTTAGAAGAATTTAAGCAAAAAGGTCATATACCTAGTAAGTTCGCATTTATTATTCCAATATTGTCAGGTAGGTGATTGAAATCGATTTCGATATAAGTCGATCGATATTAACGGTGTGATAAAATTTTTATTACATTATTGGTTGTTTTAGACATAGTAAAGAACTAAGTGCACTGTAGTATATTATACAAAATTAAATTTTATTAACTAAAAAGCCAATATATATATATATATATATATATATATATATATATATATAAATATATATATAAATAAATAAATACATATATATATATATATATATATATATATATATAAATATATATATAAATAAATAAATACATATATATATATATATATATATATATATATATATATATATACATATATATACATATATATATATATATATATATATATATACATATATATACATATATATATATATATATATATATATACATATATATACATATATATATATATATATATATATATATATATGTATATATAAACACATCTATATATATATATATATATATATATATATATATATAAATATATATATATACATATTTATTCATATATATATACATATGTATGTATATATATATACGATTATCACACCTTTAACGCTGTGATCTTTAATAACAAAGAGAACCGCAGAATTCGATTTACTTTTGAAATCGATCGGATTTTGTCACTTATCTGTTATACACGTTATTGATTCATATAATCTTTCTTTTTAAGAAATTCACACCAATTTAAGTGAAGAAGTAACCTTGGAGGAAGTAGTTTTGGATGATGCAGAAAGTAAAGATGCTTTCGAGGAGTTTTTAAACGCTTAAATATGTATACATATATATATATATATATATATATATATATATATATATATATATATAAATATATGCACATAAATTTTTAGAAAATCTTTTGCAATTAAGTGTAATAAAGAGCGTACAAAACTACATGAGTACTTACTTTATCCATTTGACAAGATGGGGAAGGACTGGTGTTTACCATGCTATCTTTATATTCAGAATATTGCCAATGGTATATATCCTTTCATTCATCATCGTTCATGTTTCACTCTCTTCCTACTTTTCAATTGTATTCACAAAATTGATGGCACACAACCAGGTGTGGGTGTTACAGGTCAAATAGTGACCTATTAATATTAGCCGAAATTTTGTTCAAAACTATAACTATGCAGGCGAAATCGAATGAATCCAAAATGTAGCCTGTTTTACGTACTTTTGGGAGATATGTGTCATTTAATGTCACATAGGCTTGCGAGTTATAGGTAAAATAGTGACATGGTTCATTAAAAATTTTTTCTTGAAACAACAATTATGTAGAAAAATTCGAAAAAAAGTTAAAAAGTGTTCCCTTTTACGCACTTTTAGATGGTAGGGGTCATTTAATGGCACATAGGTTTGTTGGCTATGACAAATGCTTTTTTGAACAAATTCTTTATACATTTTAGTTTAAAACACTAGCTATGTGAGAAAAATTTAACTATGGCTCTGTACGTACTTTAAGCTGATACAGGTCATTCGATTGCACATATTCCGATTTAGTTGTTATATGCCAAAAGCCACAGACCTGTGCCAAAGCAAATGATAACTATGGCATTTATTTTTCTCTCTGAACAAAACTTTTATGTTCATGCACAAACCAGGTAATCTCAAACATGTTTTTTATTCTAAAATATGAAAATTTTTGCTTATATTATATAAACATGCACACAAACAATTAAGAAACAACCAAGGCAGATTAAAAGTGCCACTTTTTGAAAATGAACGACGGTTCCAATACTCCTCACGAAAGTTCTCAGTACACTTAGCTTTTATATATGTATATATATGCATACATGCGTTCTGTGAACGTTTATATAAAAATTGCATACGGTATTATTATTATAACAACTGACATTTATGCAACTGTCATATTCCGTGCATTTATATTTTTGTATATAAAGTTTGACAATCGTGTAAAATAAACTGACGATCAAGTGAGAATATGCCTTGATTTATGTGTGTGTTTCATAACTTGTGTTGTTTTATTAATAAAATTAATTTTCTATAGTTTTAATTTATTTAAATAATTGTTGAAATTCGTTTTCTTAAATTGAGATATGTTATTTTTTTGTTCATAAAAAGTTTGACCCTATTTTACTTTAAAATATCCTTTTTAAAACACTTTTTCGAAGTTTCAACGGTAGCCCTGGTTCGCGCTGATAAAATATTGACATATGTTATCATATTGTCAAAAGCTGTGACATATTTGGCCGCCATATATTTTGTTCACCTTATACTGTAGCTTACTTGTTGTTATTATAAAAAGCTTTAGTGCAAATAAATAAGCATGTTTTTGTTGTTCAGCCTTTATCGATATTTTTGCACAAATAAATGCCCTGTTTTTTGTATTGTACTAATGCAATTACCTAGTAAAAAGTCCTTAGAAATATGGGGATCCAACTTCGCTTTGGAGCATTACTGAGAGATTAAAGACGAGCTAATTCTGCGATGTAATCAGATGTAATAATAATACAATCTTATTGATTGTTTTACTTATACAGCTGTTTATAATATAATATGAGTAAAATCACAGAAAAAAGTAAAATATATGATGTTTGATTTATAATTCCATGATTGCCTATTAAATAAATAATGGAAGAATCAGATTTGACAAGGTAGTACTATAAATAAATTGTTTTTTAATAATATGGTCTAATATATATTAAGCTTAAGGTCTCTTTATTTTTATGATATTATAAAATTATTTAAAAAATAAATTTCCTGAAGAAGTCACACAAAGGAGTGACGAAATATTGAAAAACAATTTTATAATATAATAAAAATAAAGAGACCTTAAGCTTAATATATATTAGACCCCATTATTAATCAAAAAGAGGTCAAAAAACTAGAAGAATTAAATTGTTTTTTATATTGGGTATATGTATATAAATCAAATTGTTTACAACTTTAGAAAAGCTATTGAAGAACTTATGAAGGAGATGAATCAATACAAGGAAAAGAAATACACCCCAACTGAAAGAAAGAAAAATCCGTTGGGTAGACCTAATAAACAGTTCTTGGGACGTACGATCAATTCAGTGATGACACATAATAAGCGACAAAGTGATCGAAATCTTCGAAGATGTGAACGCAAACTTAAAGAACTAGATGCAAAGCAAAGTATACATAAATTAGGAAAACATTCAAAAAATCACTCAAAATCGCATAGCTTACACGAAGTTTTAAGCAGCGATAGTTATGAAGAAGTATACAGACAAAAAAAATTCAAGAAAATTAAAGAGATGAAAAGGAGGAAGAAAAAATATGGATCGCGCTCAAGCTCGTCTTCTTCAACAACTAGTAGTAGTTCAACGAATTCCAGTAGTATCAGCGAAAATTCCTGTATACAAAGTAAAAATAAGCATTACAGAAAAGAAAAGCGTAAGATGGTTAATGATGAAGAGTATAGCCAAAATGTTTATGCTGATTGTAGTAAAGAAACTACAATGGGTTATTATGTAGATCCAAATATGGCATATGCCATTATGGCTTGTAGTCAAATGAACCATATGATGCAGCAGCAGGAAGTAGATACAAAAGAATTGAAAGAAAGTATAGAAATTCCAAGCGATCTCAGTTTATCATGCTGCTCCAGTTCGGAGTCTAGTTTAAATATCAGTTTACACAGTTCTTCAGCAGAGGAAGATGAGAATGGCATACTAACATTTAAGTTGTCCTCAGATGATGAAGAAAAATCTTCACATTTTAGCCGGAAATCAATGAAAAACTCGAGGGAAGCAAATAATAATAAAATTTATATGGAATTCGATGAAAACGACAACGATAGTGCTCATTCGCACATATCGCTAGATTCAAAAGATTCTGAAAGCTGTGTACTTAAAGGAACTTCTGAAATATATTCACTAAGTAGTTCGTGCACAGATTCGGAAGAAACAATAAAGAAGTCGGGCAATATTAACAACCTGTTGGAATACGATGAAAAGTCAAACTCTTTTCAAAATACGCAGAAAATAAATATGATTTAAATATTAAAACAGTTTTAAAATGCAGTTTGTTACATTAATCTGTAACGCATTTTCGTTCTACATATGATTTTGTTAAAAACTTACCTTTTGAAAAAATGTAATAAATTTGTACGAGTATATTTGAAAACTAAGGCTTATTTAAAATCGTCTTCACAATTAATACGAAATTCATCTAGCTAATGAAGAGAAATTAATTAAAAATTAAAGTAATTAAGTCAGATAATTATCTTACCTTTTAAAGGACCAAAAATCCTTTCAAATGTTCTAACTGGCACCTTGCCTTGCACACCGTCAATGATACATCCCAGAACTAGAGCCAAAGAAATAACTTTCATCGGAGTTTTCCATAGTTTCACCTTCCATTAAGGATGACATACATCGAACCTAAAATTATATCTTAGATTAAATAGTTACTTATTTGTATTTGAAATGGAGAGACTTACAAAAGTTGAACCTATAACCACTGCTGACAAAACGTAACTGACGAAATAACTAGTTTTTTTCTTTCTTTTGTTGTTTTTTTTTTTGTGTGACAACTATGTAGCTCACCTCTGCATCAGATTATAGCTTGTTTATGACCTAGTCTCAAGCGAGTCAGCAATATACTAATCATATTATGAGTTAGCACAAAAAATCCCGACAGGGAATTTATGTTTGCTAATCACTATACGCACAACTTCTGACAATTTACTGAAAATTTGACAAGTGGAGGGTACGGATACTCATTGATGCATGTGCTTTATATATTTTACCATAATAAACAGCTTATAGCCCCTGATGCATCGATTGTGCGGGTGATTTTTTGTTTTGGTGTTAATACTTCATTACATTATTCCTCTTGCCACACATATTATACTGGTTTAAAGTATTTGTCAACTGCACAGGAGCGAATTGTTAACAATTATTAAACTAAGTATATATTTTAACTAAATAAATCTAAGTTTTGATGTTTCCAGCCACTTGAAGTCATTTGGTGGAACAGAAATATGTAGATTTAATTGAAGGAGATAAAAATACTAAAATCTATTTCTCTTACCATCACTATGATTGCTTATATTATCATATGATAATTATGCAAAAACTCTCAGTAGTTTAGACCCAGATCTGTAGAGGTGCATGTGTTATTCCTAGTGATCATACCAAAGTAATTTTAGGCTGTTGAAAGGAGCAAAGTAAATTGCGGTACGTCTCCACTAGCAAAGTATTGCTCAAGGCGTACTTTGTATTTAATTTGCCTTTGTCTCGCTTTAGACGTTGTGTAGTAGCGCCTATTATTTTCACGCTAACCAACACTAATTAACATCCACCATCTTTTTTCGGTATCTATTATTGGGAAACTATTTGCTTGGAAAAAGAAACACTTAAGGTGTATTTTACGGAAAAGCTATAAAATATATAACACATATTCAAATACAGGTGAGATAGTTATAAATAAATAAATAGTTAAGCAAATTAATCAGTTCAAACATATTTTTTTAAAAGACGGCATCTTAAGAAACACGACGAAAACTAAGCAGCCGGTAAAAATTTGTAAAAATTAGTTCTTTTAAATTTGCAACGTTAACTCTGAAGAATACCAAACAATATAAATTAATCGGAATTTAAAAACTATTAAATTAATGTTCGGATAAATTTTATTTAACAAAAGTTTATGACCTGCAAGTCTTGAAATACCTAAATCGTTGATGCATCGTAAGCAAAAATGGCTGACAATGCGGTTACAGGCGGTGAAATTTTGATTATAAATTTCTGTACATTTTCGTGGTGTTCGTTTATTTTTTTTTATCTTACACTACTACATTTTAAGTCAAAAGCAAAAACAAAATGTTGAAAGATAAATATGTGTTGCTCTGAAAAATGTCCAATGGTTTGTTTTAATTTAAAGATTATCCGTCGTTAAAACGTATCGGTTTGGAAAATCGTTTCAACATTCGCTTACCGTTCTTTTGTAAAACGCGACGTCGCAGATTCAGCTTACGTACGAACGAAGGTAAGGCCGAGCGCAATCCGCATTCCCCAACACGTGATCGTTATCCATTTATTTATATATAACATAAAATCTTCACGCGTTCATAATGCCTGGAGCAGGCACATTTAAGCTGTTTATCGGGAATCTCGATGAAAAAACACAAGCAACCGAGCTAAGGCCTCTTTTTGAAAAATACGGTACCGTTGTGGAGTGCGATGTTGTGAAAAATTATGGTTTCGTACACATGGAAACTGAAGAACAAGGCCGGAAAGCTATAGAGAATCTTAACGGTTTTATGTTAAATGGTTATGGTATTAAAGTTGAAGCGGCGAAAAGCCGTCGTGCACCCAATACTCCAACGACAAAAATATTTGTTGGCAATTTAACCGATAAGACTCGTGCGCCTGAAGTACGTGAACTGTTCCAAAAATACGGCACCGTTGTTGAATGTGATATCGTTCGTAACTATGGTTTTGTTCATCTCGACTGCATCGGTGACGTCCAAGATTGC
>OY776278.1:81777691-81787691 GCA_963675445.1 Linnaemya vulpina | reverse complement strand
GAGATGACTCCGTTAAACGTAATATACGACCATCTGCTCCCCATTCCGGATATATAGCCACAATATCCTCATCAATCCAACCTTTGAAACGCAAAATGTGCAAGGAAGCGTGAAAATCCCTATGTAATTTTTCTTCTTCTGGTTCATGAACTGTGTAGACCAGACCACATTGCTTACACTGTTGTGCACCGAATGCCTTCTGACCCGCATCAATTTGATATTGGTTTGAACCAAAACCAGCATTCCATAAACGCTGTTGTTTGCGATGTGTAAAAATCTGTGGCAGAGGTTGGGAACCTCTGGGATAGAAAACTGGGAATAATTTTTGTTCCAAAAGATTTTGACTTTCCTGATTAATGGTGTTTAAATGTATATTTATGTTAGCATCTGTAGATGTCACGCTAGTTATAGATGTTTGTAAAATTGGTTCAGGCAATGTTGTAATATTATTAATATTTTCGAAAGGAGTGTCTTGTTTATTTGAACTTATATTCAAATTTATATTTTTTGGATTGGATAAATTACTTAGATTATAGTCAGCATTTGGTTCAATTGTATTCTTTATACATTGATTATCTATATATTGTGACAATATAGCAATGGCCTCTGCTTTCCTTTCAATATAATTAGCTATAAATATATCAAAATTTTCTTCGGTACAAATGTTATTTTCCAAGAGAAAGTCCAAAAAACGATGTTGCTGTTCTATAACATCACCATCTGTGGTATTGTAAGGAATTCTTTGCCTAAAATCTGTGTTCTGGTGATCGGTGACAACTATAACCAAATCGTCAATAATTTTTTCTGCTTCTTCTTTATGATTATCGGGATCTCCTATAAAAATGTTAAAGTTATCCTCGGTACATATATTATTGGTAATCAAAAACTCCAATAATAAATGTTGGCGTTCGATAATTTCCGGATCCGTTGTATTATATGGTAATCTTTTACGAAATTCATTAAAATCTTGATCGTCTTGCAGAACAATGCCATCGCTAATGTTTGGGGATTCTTCCCCGCTCATTAGAGCCAATTGATGATGAATTTCATCTAAAAACGGGTTGTTTTCGGTTGTATTTAAATTTTGAGTATCTTTAGCATCACCATCTTTGGACAATATCGTAGTACCGCAAGCACTATCATCCAAGTTACGTAGAATGGCATCTACTGTAGCCTGTTCGTCTGAGAATTCATTGGCAACTGTAAAAACAAATAAATATTTTTCTGTAGTTCTTTTCTCTCAGGCCTAGCTGCATTTATCACTGCACTGCACATGTGCTCATAGCACATTTTATTTATAAAACTGTATCAATATTTAACTGCTGTTAACACAAATTAAAACGATAACAATATTGTATTTCTTTTAAGAGCGAGTAGGTATTGTACTAGTAATTAGTTATAACTTAGTTTCCGGCAAGTAAAGAGAGCAGAAAACAATTGTTGGTGTAAAGTTCGGTAAAATGAGAATACAAAAGATTATTCTAAGTAATATACAAAATGTACAAAAGAACACGAAAAGCCAAATATTTTACAGAAAAATATGCCGAAGTTTTATCTCAATCGCTAGAAATTATATGCTATGTTTAAATTAATACATACATATGTATATACATTAATAAGTATGCAAATATACTTACGTATGTATCTACATACGTAAATATGTATGTACATAGAAACCACGCATATACATACATATTTGCATTTTCTGTATTTTTTAATTAAAATTCATTTGTAATATATATTTTGGAATATTTTTTATTACTTATTATTTTAGACAATTTAACATTCTAAAATTTTTCCAATCTGTAAAAAAATCACGTGCTATTTGAATACGGAAACAACTTTAGGTAAAATTGGAATCCCTTGGGCTTCCTATGTGGTGTACGGGATCAAACCTAACATTATACACTTCATTGCACTACAGTTTCTCTTACAAGTTATTTTTATAAAAAATTAAACTATAAAACTATAAAATAAAAACTACAAAAATGTTCATATAACTTTCCGCTTTTTTCGTAACACTATAGGCCAGCAGCCAACAAATAGAGAATGTAGTAGTGCCGATCTAATGATAAACATATGCAACAATTTCCCTTAATGAAATTCGGTAGGCATGGAGTATTTCATTAGTTTGATATCAAAACAACGTCTCGTTCTTTCTTTTAAATTATTTGACCTTAGCCAAATAATAATTTCTGAATCGAGCTCCCTTTATTTAGAAAAATGATATTAAAAACATTTATTTGTTAATAAATTTACTATTTGACATACTGTCATTGTACTATTATAATATGAAATTTATTTGTTGGGTGGTTAAGCAATGTCTATATGCATTTCATTGGCGCTTTTTCCCAAATCGTCAGTAGACTTCAACCACAAGTTTTGAAATCTTTCAAACTTCTCAACTTATTAAAAGACTTTCATAAACCATCTGAGAATTATGTTAATAAATTAACTATAAAAATTCAAAACCGAACAAACAACTTTTATTCGATATGACTCTATTTTTTTTCTACACCCTTATACAATTAGAAATCCTTTGGATAACAATGAAAGTATATATAAGGCAAAATGAAAAATAAAATCTCAATTTAATTGTTAATAAATTTACTATTTGGCATACTGTCATTGCACTATTATAATAAAAATAAAATAAAATAAAAATAAAATAAGAATCATATCGAATAAAAGTTGTTTGTTGGGTTTTGGTTGTATAAGTTTCATAGCCTACTACACTTATTATAAAGTGATTTTTTGAAATCATTTGTGAATTTTTATAGTTAATTTATTAAAATAATTCTCAGATGGTTTATGAAAGTCTTTTAATAAGTTGAGAAGTTTGAAACTTTTCAAAACTTTGGTTGAAGTCTACTGACGATTTGGTAAAAAGCGTCAATGAAATGCATATAGCCATTGCTTAACCACCCAACAAATAAATTTCATATTAAAAACATTTAACACAAACAAAAATTGTATTCTGTACTTTGTACTCCAAATATTTTCCTTTTTCTCAATAAAAAATTTTAACGATGTAATTTATTTCCATAAAACAATATGCAGAATAAAGATAAATCATTTGGACTGTCTTACTACTCTTGGTATGTTTATTTTATAAAAGAATGCGATATCAACCAGCTTTGTTGAGACGTAAATTGGATTACACTTGCGTTCTGAAGGGCTAAACAACTCAAATGCTAAAACGTTTGTTTAAGTGGTATTAAAATAAAGTTTATTTTGAACTACCCAGGTGTACTAGACAGAAATTTTCTTACTACCGAAAAGTGGCAATAATATTAGTTACATGGTTTTAAATTTCAGCTAACGATATATTTCATTAATAGACATTATATTTTATATGTATGTATATGGATGGACATATGAAAGACTTGAGAAAACCATATTTCAAACAACGTACATACCTGAATTACGTAACTTGATGCGTTTTTTAAATTTATTTTTTTCCGGTACTATAGCTAATTTACCATTGGCTGATAATGTTGCTTTGATATTGCCGGTTAAGTGCACTTCCTTGCGCGTACTAGTTGTACATCCGGATTTGAAAAATTTCTTCTTCACAGGCGCAGAAGTATCTTCCAATTTTAGAGATAAAGTATCATCACCATGATACGTAATTAAAGGAATCACATCTTCATTCATTGCCATAAGAGCATCTTCTATGTGATCCTGCTCACAATTATCCTCATCTTCCGCTTCACATTCAATATCGGAAAAATCTGTATCGGTTTGTTTATTAGAGTAAAATATATCACAAGATTTCTTTTGTTTAATGTCATTTTTGACAAGATTGTTATTTGAATCGTCTTGATTAGAAATTGAGCTTAAAGGGCGTGCCATAGCAATAGGATTAGAGGCTTTACGAAAGATGTTGTGAATCTTTTCAATTTGTTCCTTTTCTTCGCGCTTAGCTGTTATGAGTTTGCGTAATTTTTCGTTTCGTACATTATTCAGTATTTGGTCAATATCAACGGGGGGATAGTGTTTCGAACCAAAACAAAAATTTGTTCGATTCCGTACTTTGTGGTGCACACCACGATTTATCGAAGTGGAGTGCCCTCCCACACTACGCCTTGAAGTTGGTCTTGTTTTCGTAGGCGTTATAGAGCCACTATTTAAGACATGACCAAATAAGTTTCTGCAGCTTGGCCGACTAGCCGTATTATTTGTCGGTGTTCTATTTTTTCCTGAATAGAAAGATTTTGTGGATATTGACACAACATCCATAAAATCTGTTGATGTTTTTGCTACCTTACGTGCAGGGCTCAAGCCAGTTGAACTCAAAATTTCACAATGTCTTTTATTTAAATTTTTTTTAACATTTGTCTCGTCATCGCTAGACGTTTCTTCAATATCCATATAAAATTTATCGCGTGGTGTTATTTGCATAGAATTTGTAAACATTTTCTGCAACTTCTTGGCCTCTTTTGTTTCTTTGTGTGTGTGAGTTTTAGTAGGTATATTTTCCTTCAGAGAAGTAGAAAATTCTGTTTCCGATTTACTAGAATTTGGAGATTGTTTCAAACTTAGTCTTGAACTTCGACGTGATGGTGAGAGTTTGTTATCTTCCCCTGTGTCTCCTTCCTCTGATTCAGTTTCGAAGAAACTTATAACGCGTGGAGATTTTTTACACGAACCAATAAGTGATTCCATGGTTTTTGCACTTTTTGGTGTTTTATTTCCATACCTTGACTTACTTATCATCGATAAGGGTTCTATGCCCTGAAGCAACTCCTCTTCACCATTTTTATCCTTATTGCCTTTTTCGGAAGAGAATAACTTCTTCTTTCTTTCTGATAATCGTGGAGTGTGATTGCGCATCACTCGTATTTGTCGAGCATTTTCCGGAGTTTCCATATTTGAAAATCTTTTCAATTATTATCCACCAAATTCAATATTAACACTTATTCTTGCTTTTCTACTGAGACGAGGCATCTGCTATATCATGCCCATACTTTAGCATTGAAAAGTGGCCAACAAGATTCTTTACTTTGTATACAGCGCGGATAATTCACTTTATTTAGGCCATTCGTAAAATACTTTTAGCGCGAATAATAAACATATGTATGTTATCAATGCCTCCTGAATGGCGTCTTCGAAACTAAACAAAAGATAATATTTTTATATCAGGTGATAAAAAACACCAATTTCATAGACAGGTGGGTGTTACTCCAGACGACAATAGCTATGTATATACAGCCTTGCTGTCATTATACAACAATATCTGTTATTATACAACATATATCAACAGGATCTGTTGTAAGCAAGGTGGTTCGCCTCTTAGTTGCAATGCTAGGTGTATCAGGTATTTCCTAGAAAATATTACGTGAAAAACGTGAATGTGAAATGTATAAATCACAGAAAAACGTCCAAATATTCATAGTCATTATATATATATATATATATATATATATATATATATATATATATATATTTATATATAACAGCTTATGGCAAGGAATAAAATATATGAGATCAGCGCCTGAATATATTAATGCTTTTATTGTTATTAGATAAAAAACTTTTATTCAAAATATATAATATATGTATATAACGATTTTACAAGGCAAATATAAATTCTACACACATGAGCTATTGATAACGCCTGTTATGAATTCGCCGCGGCAAGTCATTTTTAATTATTGATGAACCATCTGCTACCACCTTGCTAATAATGCTGTGGTTATTTGGGATGCTGCCTTATGTATAGCTTCTGGGTAATCAAAGGAAGAATTCTCTAAAAATGCTTTCCAATGCTATTAAAAATCTGATCAAAGCATATAGCAGATCTGTTATAGCATCCAGCAGAAGATATTTAGCATCCCATAAAGACATTAACCAAATAAGAAGTCAGGAAGAGGAAGCCGCTCTTGAAATCGAAGCAAACCTTTTTGATAATTCATCGGTAAAATATGAACCCGTTAAAAAGGCAGATATTATAAGGGGGCAAAGACACCTTAAAAAGCAACCCATTAACAACATCATGAGCAGATCAAAAACGTTCCCAGGCTTAGAAAAAAAACGTTCAGAGCAAGTAGTCGAATCAAAACTTATAAATGACCAAGATTTGGGTTTGGAGTATTTAAAGTTAAGTTTTAATGATCATAGACTTAGTAATTTGTTAATCTTAGTACGATCCAAGAAAAGGCGTGATAAGCAAAGACAAATAATTATAGAGGGTAGGCGTTTGATTTTAGAAGCTTTGACATGTGGACTTAAGCTTAATAGTATTATATTCAGCAAGAAAGAAAAACTATTGGATATTAGCAAAGATATATGTCAAGCTCAAAAAGTGTTTAGTACAAAAATTTATAAAGTACCACATCATGATTTAAAAACTTGGTCCACCCTAAATACACCGCCCGGAGTAATGGCCATTTTTGAAAGACCTCATATAAATGGTATGGACGGCAAAGCAAGTTCCGGGTTTGGTCCGTTACCAATAAGTGTAGTATGTGATAACATACGTGAACCAAATAATATGGGAGGTATTATACGAGTTTGTGCCGCGTTACCCTGTCTACAAGTGCTCATAACGCGCGGTTGTTGCGATCCATGGGAATCAAAGGCCTTGCGAGGTGGCTGCGGCGGCCATTTTCGATTGCCTATTAGAGATGACGTTGAATGGAAGGACGTTCCCTTAATGATACCACCCGAAGCTGCGGACGATTACTTTATCTTTGTGGCAGAAAATAACTTGGAAAAATTGCATTACGATACACCAATTGCAGAGTATTCGGAAGTACGAAAGACAGGTTCCCATAATGTCGTCATAATTGGCGGAGAAAGTCATGGAGTTAGCGAAGATGCTTATAGGTAATTTTTGCAGATCTTTGTAAATCAAATTTATAAATATATCATATAACAAAAACCATCAGACGTCAATTGTTTTAAAACATTTCAAAAAATAACTTGCTGTATTTTTTCAGGTTTATGGAATCGGTAGGCCAAAGAGGAAAATGCCTTTACATACCTGTAGCGGAAGGTATTGATAGTTTAAATGTGGCCTCTGCTCTAACATTAATTTTATATGAGTTAAGAAAAAATATATTTAGATAAACTCGCTGATAACCAAATTACCTAACATCATTGTACTTTTTGATAAAACATCAGATTTTATACAAATATTCTATGCCGTTAAATATAGAGTACAACAGTACTGTAATAAAAAATAATAAACGTTAGGTTCAATTCTTTATTTATGAATTTTTCCATGCAATCAATTAAAAAATAAGCAAAATCTATTAATATTTATTCAATTTTAATAGAGGGAGATATAAAACTAACACAGATTTTGTTATGGTAAACTATAAATTATTTTTAACATTTTTCACTTGTTATTAATTTCTTTCGTTTTTGTTTTAATAATTACAATTATAATACATAACACAAGTATAATAAAAAATATGTACATATTACATAATAAAGCGTTGGGAATATATATATAAAAAATGTGGAAAAGAAGCTAAGCTGCTTTAGAAAACTAACAATACAAAAATAAGGTCTATTGAAAATATCCAAAATGAATACAAAGTAAAAAATCTTTAAGTTTGCATAGAATTGGCGATATATGAAGTAAATTTCTAAAATATTTGACTATTGGAAGTTATATATTCCTCAAGTAAAATCCTTTTTATAGCAGTATTTATTCCAGTTCATAGTTTTGCCTATAGTCATGAAATAACTGCTGGTTTGAATAATTCACATTTTACTTAAAGTTCAAATTATATGTAATTGTTTTGTTTCTTCTAACCTTTATTTCATAATAGTCACTTTAGTTTTACTAACTACCGTTGTCATTATAATCAGTATTGCTATCTTGATAGCGAATTTCCATTTTTGTGTTTGCGTTTCAATGGATTCTGTTTGTTGCTTAATCAAATCAGAAGGCTAAAAATTAAAACCACCTTGAGGAGCGCCTAAATCTGTATTAAAAGTATATTGGTTGCCATCCACCGACGGTGCCACCCGCACGTCTTCCTCCTCATTGCCGAAATATTGGTCAATAATATAAAACGATTTTTGATAGATGTCCCGATTTTCGTGTGATTGTAAATATTCGATTTTATCCAAACCTAATAAGTAAAATTAGCACAAATCAATCCTTTTTTGTTCAACTAATTGAGAAATAATAACTGATAAATGCATATGTATATTTAGAAAATAAATTTGAACTTGGGTAACCTCATGCACCGGCGATTTCGTTTTTGAAGTGTATAAAAAATTTAAATGAAAAATTTACCTCCACATTCTTCAATTGCAATAGCATATGGATTTGGTCTTGCCGTAAACTTTTCACCAGCTTTAAGAATATTTTCTAAAGCATTTAAAGCCACTTGCACAATATCTGAATCCACTACTGTTAAGAAATCACACATTGGTGATATACATCCAACGTGAACCTGTAACAGAAATTTTTTATATGTAGTTATAGTAACAAGGTATTAAACTTATTTCACTCACCAAATATCGTATTTGCTCAGCCGTACCACTACTTGTGGCATTTGTTATTGCCCAAGCAGCTTCCCGTTTTGTTTTAAAGTCTGCAGTTTGCATAATATTGATTAAAGTGGGAAATATATTGGCATCGATGACGGCTTGTATTTGTTGTCGATTTCCAGCGGCAATGTTTGAGATCGTCCAACATGCTTCCTTTTTAATTGTATCCACGGTCGAGTTTAGCAAATAGCTGATGTATGGCAAAGCATGACAATTCAAAATAACTTGAGTTTGGACATCGTCACCAGTAACAATATTACCTACTGCTCGCAAAGCAGCAGTTACAACATTATGTTGAGGATGGCTACAAAATAAATAAACAGCTATGATAAAATGGTAATTTCACAATAATCAAAGTCCTGGGTTTTGTTTTAGGGAATTCATTTTTCTACATTATAAACTTTATTTGCATATCTTTCGATCAGAAACATAATAGAACTGTCTGATCAATATTTGGGACTCCTTACCTAAACTTCATGAACTTACGTTAATAATTCTACCAAACGTCTACAAACGCCAGCATCTATAACAGCCTGTATTTTATCATTTGGACCATCAGATAAATAACTAATAGCCCAGCATGTATCACTTAAGACATCTGTATCTGAGTGATTTAAAAGACGTGCTAATATCGGCAGACCATGAACAATTTTTGTGAAATCTGCTGGAGGACTTTTGCCCCGACAAAGGTTTGATAAGGTCCACACTGCATTACGTATCATTGTTAAGCGTTCGGTGGTACTTAAAACACTATTTGATAAAATTAATATTAAATAAAACGTGTATTGAGAAAGTCGAAATATTTATATTAAGTAAAACTTACTGCAGCAGAGGTTGCATAATGCCCAAATTTAATAAATGATCACGGCAGGCTGGAGAATCACCGGCAATGTTACCTAAAGCCCAAACTGCTTGTTCTTGAACGTCATCATGAGGGCTGGACAATAACTCAATAAAAATGGGCACTGAACCAGCTTCAATAACAATTTTTGTTTGTTGTGATGTACCTGATGCAATATTTGTCAATGTCCAAGCGGCTTCAAACTGAAATTAGTTGAAGAAAAACAGAAACTTTTTATAACTGTAAATTTTAGAATGCTTAAAATTATTTATTTGTAAGCATTATCAACAAGAATCGATCAAAATATCTGTTAAATTGGCGAACCATTTTCAAATTAAAAATTTCAGTCACAAACATTCAGAAACTGCGAAATGCACCATGTGACGCAATTTTCAATGGACTTCTTCAGTCCTTACGCAGAAAGTAAATATATTTTGTCTAACGTTTCTTTACCTGTAAAGATGCGTTGCTGCCGTTCTTTAAAAATTGAACAAATCTTGGAACTATACCCTTTTGTATGACTTCTTCAATTGGTGGATTTGGATCTCTCGACAACAACTTCCGAAATTTTTGAGTGGCTTCCAATTGCTCGCTTTCGGTGTCACTGTATAAAGCTTCAATCATCTCTTTTTTAATCACTGCACT
>OY776278.1:81765191-81772691 GCA_963675445.1 Linnaemya vulpina | reverse complement strand
CGACTACAATGCACCTTTGTCCAATATTAATTAAACAATTGGTTTCCTGGCTATATTTAATAAATACAAAACTCAATCTTACCAATTTAATACCCTTAGTATTAGTTATTTTGTTAACAGTAAGACATTCTTGTAAATAAGCACTTGATTCATCACATATTTTCATTACAGTTTGTTTTTCACGGCATTTTAAAGCAAGTCCATTCAGACTAAAAATAATTAAATTTATTTTAGTTATTAAATATGCATACGCATGATTGATTAGTTATGTGTACACACTATGTATTTCAACCCACCTGATTAAAATAGTCTTCCCTTTTAGTATGGAATGCAAAGCTTTTGGCAAATGTTCTCCACTTTCAGCCAATTGCTTGGGTAATGTTCTCACTGTCTCCAAAAGATTTTCTGCCAACGTATCCTCTCCCAAGAGCCAATGTACAGCAATTTCCAAAATACTCGTCCACCATTCAATATTTAAATCGCTGTTATCCTCTGATAGAGTATCACGCAACAATGATGTATATTTTAAAACATTACTGACTATAGTACCATGTGGGTTAGAAGTAACATTAGAATCTTGCGTTTTATTTTTACTACCATGACTTTTATGACTGCCCGAACCAAGTATACATTGTATGGCTCTAGTTAGTAAATGTTCACGATAATTTTTCACAACGTAGGACATTGGATCAGCCGGATTGCTGAGTCTGGCAAAAAGAGTATCAGTGTTAAGATTGTCCTTGTCATTTTTCTCAAAATCGAAACTGTGTGTTATGAAATAACGATAACCATATGATGTAAATAGCCAGTGCGTGTCTTTGGGTTGTTCACGAATTCTGGAGTTTTCAGTTTTTGCACGTCTAATGAAATAGCGACCAAAAAACCTAAGATATCGGGGATAACTCCGCTTAACTCTTAGTGCTGAAGTGATAAATATACTCGCCAATTCATGGGGTGTCAGTAAAGAAGCGGCAACTTCCGTCATATTAATGGCATAAAGTGACATAACCAAACCATGAGAATCATTGATTTTCGATGTCAAATGTAACTGGTTTAAACGATTAAATATCAAAGCTAATTCTCTAGCCGACGATAAGGCTTCTTTCCGCTGTTTTCCATTGCAAAAAAGACCACCAGCTTTGCGTGATAACATCCGCCCGATCCAAATACGATGAAAGAACAACCGTATAAACTGCCAAGTAGTCACCGAAAATGATTCCAAACGTGTCATAGGCAGAGAAATGCCAAAGATTTGTAAACATCGTAAATACTCATTGTAGGCATTTTTAGAATTTCCCTGAAAAATATGTACTAGATGAGTAATAACTCTAATATATTTAAGGATAGTCTGGTATGTTCAATTAGGAAATTAGAGAAAAAAATCTGCATCGATAAGTTTGTGATGTTTTGAAGGACAAATATAAAAGGGTGCTTCAAACAAGGCAAATTTATTATATTAGATTTTTTTTTAATTTATAAATTATAACATGAAATTTGTTTGTTGGGTCGTTAAGCAATGTCTATATGCATTTCATTGGCGCTTTTTACTAAATCAGTAGATTTCAACCACAGTTTTGAAAAATTTCAAACCTCTCTCTCTCTCTCATCTTAACAAAAGACTTTTATAAAAGTTGTTTTTGGGTTTTGGTTTATAAGTTTCATAGCCTACTATATTTATTGTAATGTAATTTTTTAAAATCATTTGTATGTTTTTATTTAAATTCTCAGATGGTTTATAAAAGTCCTTTGATAAAATGAGAGGTTTGAAAATTTTCAAAACTGTATTTCAAGTCTACCGATGATTTGGTAAAAAGCGCCAATGAAATGCATATAGACATGGCTTAACCACCCAACAAATAATTCTCATACTATAATATTACAATGACAATATGTGAAATAGTAAATTTGTAAACATTTATGTATATATTATAAATAAATTGACGAAGACAGAAATTATCGCGACAGTTTTCTACATAATAAAGGCGAAAAGAGGATGATTTCAAATATTTTTGTATTCTGAACATATTTTTAAAATAAAAAAAATCCGGCCTTCTTTATTAAAATTTTATTGGGAATATATATATAAAATGCATACATATGTATTTTCGTTTAATAGTTTAGAGATTTTGATTTACTGATTTTATCAAGTTTTTAACCCACGACCAAGTTGAAATCACAAATATAAAATTTCCATTAACCTATTTTTTTTTTTCTTTCACTTGGTTATGAGCCTGATTTAGCCTTTTGTCTATTACGAATTGCCGAATTTGAAGGCGAAAAACGCGAGGTATGTAAATGCCTACATACAAGAGATCAGCAATGAGTAGCGTTTTTTATTTAAAGAAATTTTAGGTATACTTAAGATTTCTGAATCGAATCTGTTTCATCGATTGATGATTTGTAAGTAGAAGAAAATTCTTATGATGCTTACAAATGATTAAACTCATTCAAGTCGTGCAATTGAGTACAAATCGGGATCGCAAGAAAGTTTTTGCTGCCTCGATGTTTACACAGAGAAGTCAACTTTAACAAGTTTCCGTTTTCTTTTGCATCCAAATCCAATGTTCAAATTGAAAAATAAATTATTTGTATTGTTTTTATTGAAAAGAAATTTTGTTACAATAAAGTCCGTTTCTTTTCAAATTTTTTTACACAGTGAAGCAGAGAATGAAAAAAAAGTTATATAATTTCAAATGACAACAATAACCAATCTTCTCTCCCCTACAAACTCAAAAGATGAGTAACAAAAACTTCCTCATTGTGTATTATACTTGAACGTGATTGAACGTGTTGTAGTTGTCATTTAGCGCTATTGTACAAGTCATTTCTAGCATACTTGTTGTAGATCTCTGGTACATACATATATATACATGCAATATATATATTTTTTAAATAAATTTTATTTAAAAAGAAATTCAAAATTCCTTTTCAAATAAATTTGGGTCCATAAAATAACTGAAAATTTCACTTTCAAATCATAAATGTGTAAATTTATCTAACTGTTCAAATATATTTAAGTTGAAAATTTTATAAGTTCATAACGGTATTCCTTACGATTGCAAAATAATTTTCTGCCATCTTCTTATGTTTCCAGTATGTATCAGATGCTGGTGTTTCAGATAGTAATAAGGGATCCCCATAAACCAATAGTTTTACCATACACAATAGCATCACAAAAATATTCATAACCCAAATAATCAGATACGAAATTGAGTAGCTACCGACAGCTAAGAAAGAAAAATTATTGAAATGGGTGTTTGAGATTTATTTAATCTAGTCATGAACTTACTACTTTCTTCAATTGATAATATTCTTCGTTGGCCCACTAAATCTTCATTATCATACAGATAGTTGTTGTAAGAGTTGTTGCTATGAATCATCTTTTTAAATGGATTTATAGAAATTATCGCTAACATAAACACACATAAGGCCAAACGAGAATGAGCCGCCATTCCTTGCATTGATTTTGGTAGCGTTTCCAAGTCACCATCTTTTATACTAGACGAGGAACTTGAACCATCATATGGCGAAGGCGGTAGTGATATATCAGAATGTGGTGGCGATAATGAAGGATCCGAAACATCACTGCGTGGAGGAGTCATCAAAGATTGCTCTTTACCATAAACTATTGTGTCCTCATTTGAGGATGATTTACGTTTTTTACCACCTATTGGATGTAACAGATCTCGAACTTTGGAACCATCTCGTGACATAAGCTCACCTTGCAAACGTTGAAGTTCTATTTTAAGCTCATAGTTTTGCCTCTGTAAGTCCCTTATTTTGTCTACAGATTTGCGTAGAACTGCTGATTTATTCAATTTGGCCGATTCACCCACTACTAAGTTCTTAAGTTCAGTAATTTTATCATTTATGGATGTTCGGTAACGCCTTTCAATGGCATTATGGGCCGACCGTTTAACCTCTTTAACTTTAGGCTGCCCACGAGAAATACAAATTTTTGTACTATCTACATTGCTATGCTCGGGTGATGACATTGGGGAGCTATTGTTTGTGGAAGATTTTACAACTTGCTTTATAGTGTTTGTTGTACTTGGTGCTATTGAACTTGAGGATCCAGTCGACTCTGGTACTGGCTCTAAAACAATTGGTATGTGAGATGTTAAAATAGCAGTGCCATTCGCCGTAGTGTACATAACAGCTGGATTTGCTTGCATGATTACTTGCGGTTGATGCTGTTGGGTTTGAACTGATGCTGTTGTTTGCTGATGATTCTTAGGTGACGGCGTTTGTGTGGTGTACTACAATTCAAAAGTATATATGTGAGAATGGGTAAAACAAATGCATAACATCTAACAATTACTTGTTATACCAGAAATAAAAATCAATGAATTTGCAAAATGTAAATATATTCAATATATCTTCAAAAAGTTATGTTTTTTAACACTTTTGAAGTATAGTTATGAGTATGAATTTTGAAGTTAAATATTTTCTTATATATATATTAAAAGAAATTAGCAGGTATACCTTAAGATTACTTTGCGTTCGCAAAATTGGTTGTGGCTGTTTATCTGTTATACTGAATGTTCGATTGATTTTATGTGTTCCCAATTCCCCTATATTTTGTACTGTCAAGATATGTGGCAGAGATTGAAGCTTTTTGTATTGCGTATTTGCTGTATCTAAATCATTTGTAGAATTTGCAGTCATTTGCGAATTTTGCTCTGATGATGAAAAATTGTTTAATGAACTGTTTGTAGTTTGTGCAGCAGGTGCTTGTAATATAAAGGCATTGTTACTACTATTGCCGGACGTTGAAGCATACAAAATCGATGGTATTACAGAGCTGCTGACATGAGTCAAAGCAATTGCATGGTTATTTATGTCCATATGACTTAATTGTATAGGAGTAACTGATGGATTGTTGGATTGTAATATATTTCCTGTTCCTTTGTTTACGTTAGTGTCCATGTTTTGTAAAGTATTGGTTGAATGCAACTGCTGTTGCGTAACTTGCTGCCTGCTTAATACCACTTTATCAGTTATTGCTGTTTGTTGTGAAGATGCTGTCGGTACCATTGCGACCGACGACAAAGAGCTAGGAGGAATAGGACTAAAATTCGAAGCCATAAGAGGATCAGATACTATTAAAGCTTTATACGATGGTGACTTTATATTAGAATGCTGTGGTGACATATGCATTGGAGTTAAGGATTCTTCTTTAATTTGAATTTCAGACGATTCATGTTCAGACTTGACAGTCCCCTGAATGTCATCTATTGAGCAATCGATACTGCTAAGAAGATCATCTGGTAGTTGATCCATGTCGTCTAAAAAGTTTTTCAACATATCTAAAAGTGATTTTTCGTTAATTCTTGCATTTCATGCGATACTAATTGAATTGATCATTAAATTGGTTTACATAGATATGTATGTATGCATCTATGAAGGTATTTGTTTTTATATTATTTACCTGGTGATATCATTTCCTTAATAATTGTCAAGGTATCTTCATCTTTGAAAAGATCCAACGAGTCCACCATGCCACTGGATATAAGATCCATATCTAATGACGGATCCATGTCCATTTTTCTTCAATAGGTATTAGCAAATATTATGTGACGTTCTTATTGTTTTTACTAATTTATTGTAGATTTAAACTGAAATGTAGTGAGTAAACAAAATTGTTAATTAAATAACACCAGAAAATTGATATGTATGTATGTGTACATATGAATGTATCTATGCAATAACAACACATCTAAAAATTCTGTTCATCTTTTACATCCACAATAAAAAGTTTATTGCGAGTTTAGTTAAATATTGTGAAAGAACCCATTCTTGTACAGATAAAGTTTAGTATGTAATACTGGCCGCGCACGTTCAGATACATAAATGTTTTTTTTTTTTTTTTTTTAAACCTCAAGTTATGAGGTTTTGAAAAGTATGGGTTTTTCGGAAGAAATACACTTTAACAAAGTCCGTAACATCTTGACATCATATTATGTAAGATCTGTATGGGCACTTAATGTGTTAAGAAATTTTAAATAAACTTTTGATTAAAATTATACCAATAATGGATAAATAAGTTCAGAAATATATCAAAAAATGTTTTTATTTTAATGGAAATTTCAGAGGTCAATAACTTGAAACCTCAGGCTTTCACCATTTTAAATTTAGTTGTTATATTTCAATTTTCTATCACTACAATATTTTAATCGGAGGTGCGTTGGTAAAGTGTATTTAAGTCCTGGTTTTGAGACGAAATCAATATAGTAATCGTAAATATTTCACAAGAATGTTTATTTATATAATCTGGAAATATTGCTTCCCAAGAAAGTCATCAAATACTTAAGGAGCGGCAACTCTGAATACAAATAATGACATCTTTTTAAGGGAAGTAGTGGGAAGTGCGGTATCGGAACAACCAATCGCATTAACTTATTGAAATCATACGATGTGACGTCAGCATTTATTTCAAAACAACAGAGACTTAATCAATAGCATATTTAGAATTCTTGATTAACAAACATTTACTTACCATTAATTCATTATTGGGGAAATCTTGGAAATTATTTTTCATTCAATATCTATTTCAGCAGCTTTTCTATTACGTTTGTATTATTTTAAACACATAAAAGATATACATTAAAAGCTGTGCAAAAAAGAATATCTTACGCTTTTTAACAATTAAAATACATTTGTAATTTCTTAATGTGTTATATGCTCAAGTTATTTATTAGTGTTCTGCTTTATGTTGTTATGTTTTGTTTTCTCTGATGTTAACCAATATATATATTGACAGTTAAATTTCACCTCTGTTATTGCCATGAGCATTGTACAAGATAAGCGCACGAATGCAATGAATCAACAACAACTACAAGATCGGGACGTTTTATTGTATCTGTGTCCTATTTGTTAACAGCAGATTTAGAAGCATCTTACTATTACAACAACATTTTACGCGACGCATCTTGTTTATGTAACAATATCATCATTTTGTCATAGACAGCTGACTACATAACAATAAAAAAACCTGTTTGCGGTTTTACAAGAATGTTTCCTTACTATAACAGAAAGCAAAATGGTAAACAAACATCGGGGACAGGAAAACAAATATGTAACCAACTTTTGACACCATAATACTAACGATCAATAAACAGGCCAGAAAGATATCATCTGAAGAGTTGGAATGACCTGCTTATTCGATCATGGGCTATATCTTGGATCCTGCCATTGCTTCACAAAGTTAGTTGTTATATCGTGTACGAAAACTTAAACTAATTTAAGATAACTTGTACATATTAACACGCGGGTTAGCTGTTACACCAAGATTATAACATCAGATGTGCTTAGAATACTCTGTCATAGTATTGTGTGGTTTTTATTCAAAATATTTAATGCTGATCTGGCAGCTTGGACTAAATAACGAAGCGGAAGAAGACATGTTATTGCTAAACAGAAATAGCTAATTTATGTATATTATTGTGCTCCTCTTACTGATGCAAATTTACCAACAGGGTTGAGCAATTTTACTATTTT
>OY776278.1:79280191-79317691 GCA_963675445.1 Linnaemya vulpina | reverse complement strand
ATAGCGTGTCTTGCATAAACGCGCCGGTGTACTCCTGCACAGATCAACTTGTGGTGTTTGTTTCAATGAGCGACCTATAAACGTTAATAAAAGAAGCAAAATAATTGTATGTTAGTTTTAAAATAACACTAAAGAAAAAAATATGATAATATTATACGTATGTGTGTTATTGGCATTTAGCTGTTGTACGTTTCAACGCTTATAAAGTAGGTTATTATGTTGCCTGCTATTACTATACATATTTACATTCTAACTTTTCTGCAAAACGTTACTAGAATGAAATGTACAGAATTAAATAGGTAACATTAAGTTAAATAAAAATCAATTACATAGATACTATTATTTTATATCAATAATAATTATTTAAACACGATAACGTGTGATGAAGATAGAAAATAGAAATTTAGCTACACATAAATATCTAGCTTATAAGTAAATAATTTGTTTTCAAATATCAATCGATTCAAGTATAGAATATACCATGAATAAGTGGTGGCTACTTAAACTTGCCATCGTAAGTACAGTGGGGCAGAATGAAAATATGTATAAAACTTCACATTTTATATAAAAGTGTTGGGATTAACTTCTATTAAAAATTAAATATTGGATGTTGGAAAATCGTATATTTAAGTTTTTAGCGTTATGTTTCGCTTCTTCAACTATCACAGCGCTACGCTTTTTCCTTGAAAAATACGAATAGTTTAGCTTTAATTGCAGAAAATAAAACATTTCAAAAGAAAACGGTCAATTTAAAAATAAACCTAAAATACCACACACGATTAGAAAGTTTGCAAATAAAAATCTTTTAAAAAGTAACTGCTTATCGCAAATATATAATTTAAATTTCTATAATATTTATTTTGCTTTGCATAATTGTCACAGGCATCTGCCGAAAAACGCCTGCGAATCTGCACGATCTTCTTTTTTTCCTTATCGAAAGTCCATAAATAGATATTATTTTTCAATTTTTCTTTTCATTATTGCGTAGGAGTCTAAATATTTATTTTATGTGTCATAATATTTAGAGTGTATTTTGAAAAATGTGCTCAAATTCTTAATTCTAATAAGAGCAGTTAAATGATTCAAATTCTTATGTGTTGTATTATGCTGCCACGTTCAATGCACTGTTATCAATAATTATTTTAGCTTTATTAATTAATAAAAAGAAAATCAACACACTTACCAAAACGATGCCTATCAATATCTTCATTATTGACTTCATTATAAGCCCTCAATAAAGCACTAGTTGTAATGGCGGGATCTAATGTTGATGGCAATTTATTTTGACGGCCACGTCGTGAACTTCCGTTCCAATTACTAAATGTTCGCGCCACGGCCGCACTTGAAAATTTAATTATAAAAGATAATTACTATACAATAAATGGAGGAAATTCATAAATAATAATCGACAATTAGATAAAAAGTTTGTTTATATTATTGCAAAAACATTATATATTGATTATACAATTTTAATGAAATGTTTCCAATAAATAAAATTACCTGGGATAAGGCGCGTTATTGGGACCCAAGCAATCGGGTGAATCTGTCAAGGCATCACCTGACAAATATTTTAAACCTCTTCCGCTACTACACCTTGCAAAACTTAAAGTTTTACTATCACTATTACTGCTGCTGCTGCTGCTGCCGCTGCTTCCATAACTGTTCCACAATGAAGCGTTTGTGGTGTGGACATTTAAGTTAATAATACAAAATAATGCTAAAATCTGTTAAAAGACAAGGAAAGAAAATGATTGTTGATTAACACATAACAATGAATAAAAATTTTGCAATTAAATTTGTGCTGTTGTTTATCTTTATTTTCTTATTCTACACCGCGCTTATGGAACTTATAACGGTTTCAATTTTCTAACAACTTTTGCATGACTTTACTAGAAATTAAATATACAGTAAAAAACGATAACAAAATATAAACGCTTAAGAGGAAATAAGTAGAAAGATTTCACGAAGATGAAATGGAAAATGAAAACTGTCATAACATTAAAATGTCGTGATCGAACATGCAATCTTTATTTGTTGGTTTTGTTGTAGATATATAAATCATATAGAGTCCAATGCGAATAAGTGCAGGCTGATTAATTGAAAAAATTTCTTACAATACGCTCCTCATTGGCTTTGTCCACGGCCAAGTACACAACGTTTTCAATTTAAATATAAAATTAGTTTTCAATTCCCTTTTCCCAAAAATGTTTAATAATTCACTACTTTTTTCTCTGTGTGTAATGTTGTGTTTAACAATTTAAAAATAATTTTTTAACAACCATAGCACATGGGCTAGTTTGTTAATTTAAGGTTTTACAAATTTCTTTTGAAATCAACACTCCTTTCCCCTCTGTACAAGTGTAAGACAAATTGAATTAGTTTGTGTCATGACAAGTGTTTTTTATTAGAAATACGGCCAATATTAAAAGTCATGGACAATGAACTTAAATTACATATTTTGTAGTTTCTTTTTTATTATTAGCATTGATATCATCTTAATGAGTTGTGTGTTTAATGTTGTAAGTTAATTACATATTTGCATATATAAAGAAGTATATATTTTCATTAGCCATTATCATTAAGCAAATAAATAGCTGACCTTTTTCTATTAAAGTAAAAATGAAAATATGAAAATTAAGTTTTCATTAGCATTTTTTAACACGTCAAAATGTAAAAAAAATTTTGATTTTTTTCATAACTTTATTTATAAAGACTTCATGAGCGAAATTGCGGTTTATTTCAAAGAAACGAAAGCGAGTTCTGGGTGTTCAGTCATCTCTGCAACATACTCGTAATAATTTCAAACGCCCAGTCGTCATGACTCAAATTTGTTATTCTCAAAAAAAATTTCAAATAAATTGTTAGAAAGTAAAAACTTAAAAAAATACATTGGCTATACGTATTTCTTTTTTTTTTCCACTACTTCCTAATACATCCATCGAAATATGTGTGTGCCAAAGTGAAAAAAAGTTCAATAAAAATAAAAAAGATTTATAAACAAGAAAAGTAATAAAACTGAAAAAGCAAAAACTATAATACGAATATGTTATAAGACAAATATGGCATAAAGCATTGTGATATGATTTTACTTTCTCTGTTTTACTTTTCTTAATAAACTTTTTTTTTTGTGAATTTCTTGGTATGAAACGTGCAGCGAACATATTTTGGAATTTTACGTTTCAACTGGCAATAATAAATATGTCATTAATGAAATACAATCACACATCAAACCGGTTCAATAAAAACTATGCTATTTAAGCAATATCCAAATTTTTGAAGTTAATAAAAAATTATACTTATAGATCCAAAGATCATACATAAATCTTCATAATTAAATTAAAAACAAAACAAAAAACTTCTTAAGCGCTTCAAATAATAAATAAAATAATTAATTTAAAATAAACTGTTAAAGCACTTTACACAAAACACGCGCATGCATGCATTTATTGATCATTCATTTACTACTCACTGTGAAAACGAACAAACAAAAACAATATTAAAAAAACGTAAGACTCAAGACACCAACTTTCTTTCCATTGTATGCAACCAACAACAAAATAAGTTTGCATGTGTAAGAAAGACAAGAAAATGTTGTTTAAACATAAATATACATATATTAAAGTGGATGGATATAAGCTACGGCCAGACGATGCAAATATACGTATATGTATATATGACGGAATAGAGATCAACTAGTCGGAAACTCTTGAAGGCACCAGGATCAGGTGACCAGTCAATGAAATTGTTAAGACTATAGAAAATATTGCAACTTGAGTGTTAAATGTATGTCTTACTAGGATTTGTAAAATAAATTTTGCAAAGATTAAAGTAAATGAAATAAACATAAATATACGCTCATCCCAGACGCCCAGCACAATCGATGAAAATACAGAGAAATGGAGAATCGTGGAATAACTATTGTAGAAGCAGCTGAGGATATCGTTACATCGGTTGGCTCATGCCAAACTATTTTTTTTTTTTTTTTTTAATAATAGGCACATGATTTGTCATTGCTTGTTTGTAACTTTTCGCACCAAAAAAACACTGTAGTCATGCCTCAATCACCGTGTTCACTAGATTTAGCCGCTACAATTTTTCTCTGTTGTCAAGCATCCTGTTTTAAAAGCATTTTAGAATGCTGACAAATAAGATAATAATTGATGTGATAGATTTTTTAAGCAGGTTAATTAACATTGAATTTAGTTCTACTTCTTTTGAGATGTTGAATCTACTTCCGGATTTAAATATAAGAATAAGATATAAAAATAGCCATTCAACAGCGATACTCGCAGGAACATTAACGCCACAATTAGAGAACGTAAATACTTTTGAAGGAAATAAGTATTTCCAATTACCTCGGGAAGTAAAACAAGGTCTACCGTAGCTTGGGCTACTTTATTATTATTATTTTTAGTACGCAAAAAGGGTACCTGTCTAATAATTTCTTTAGCTACAAATGATTATTACAATTTGCTCTACCAGTGTTTCTGCTTGTAACTGTTGAATATATGTAATTCATAAAATATTTGCTACGTCTAGTCTTGGCTTAAATGTTAATGGAAAAGTTGTAAATTAATTAATTTTTTCTTACAAAATATTTAAAAATTCTTTAGGAAAAATAGCTCTAACAATAATTGTGAGAATTACAACAGAAAGTGAAATTCTATTATTCAATTATAAAAATGAAAGTGAATGAACTGAATAATTGTTTAAAGCAGTTGTTGATGACAAAAAAGGTACCAAAGTAATTAAAAGAACATTTTAAGTAACATGTTTCATAATTTTTTTTTTTTTTTTGTTATCAAACTTTTAAGTGACAGTCCAGAAACAGTCGAGATAACAGGTTTTTCTATTATAAATAACATCATGATTTTTATTGTATTTTTGTTTTAATTAAACAACTTCCAAAAGTTGAAAATTATTTTAAAATTTAATTACTATTTTATAGTTGCGTGCACGCTTAAAGTGTTAATTAAAAATATTATAAACCTAATATAAAATTTTGAATTTTCTGCTTCTATTTTATCACAACAATTAGTAACTTATATATTTTACAGGATGCTAAGATATATCCATACCAAATTTTATCAATGTCTCTTCAGTGGATTTGGCGTAAAGAACAAACAGAAAAAGATTCCAAGAGTGTATTTTTTTCTGAACTATTTGCTTTCTACTCCAGCATAAGATATTTTAAAAAGTATTTCATGTGCTCACAAGACGATTCTACAATTTTATTATATATATATATATATATATATATATATATATATATATATGTATATATATATATGTATATATATAGAAAAGGAATTTTTTTTGGATATTCATATATCACGTGATGTAAATACTCTGAAATTACATATAAAATAATTTCTTCGATTCTATGCAGACTATTAAACTATTTGACAATTATTAAAATATTAATTGAAAACTATTATTTAAAATTCAAGATGCTGCAGGATTATAACTGTTCTAATAGATTTACTCTAAGTCAAGAACAAACTTGTGCAGAATCAATAAAACGCTGTAGAAGAAGAAAAACTAGTTGAACGTCATAATTAATTACAAACTGTCAATGAAGATTAATCTTTTCTTTCAATATCAATTAGTTGTATTAATATGATTTTTTTTTATGTTATTCTACAAGCAAGCCAAGCCGTTTTATTTTATTAAAAGTAATCTTTTTTCCGTTAATAACAAGTGTTTTTTATTTCGTTTAAAGCTTGTTTGAGTTTGCCTTGCCTTGCCTTGAGTTGTGTTGGGTATTTAATTGAAATGATCTCATAATTGTTGATTCCAAGCAATCATGGCAACCAAATGGTGAAAACTCTTATCTTTTTTTCTTCTTTTTCTTATTGGAATTTGTGTTTCGTTTGAATACAATGTTGGCATTTAAAACAATGTAGTTGAATGTTTTTATTTTTGTTTCACTGGTGCAAAATTTTTGATAAAAAAAAACGTGTTTTCTTTTTCATATCTGTTGCATGCATTCATTCATTCAATGGCATGGAATATAAATGTTTGTTTAATTTAAGTTTTACAAATTTATGTACATAACTGGAAAGCATGATGTGAAAACTTTACCAAGACTATTTGACACTTGTTTCAACGAAAGAAAAGTGTTTGTTTATTTAAATAAAATACATTTTAATAGTTTTTTTTATGATTAGAAAAACGAAAGTTGTGAGTGTTATATATATATATATATATATATATATATATATATATATATTTATATATATAAATGAATATTCAAAGTTTTTAATTTTCTATTGTTTACATTTCTATAGAAGCAATACGTCGAAGCAATTTGAGTGTAATAACCTTTTTTGGAAGAAAACTAAATTTTCTTATTGTTAAAATATGTTTGTTAACTGCTTTCGCACTGATTCAATACTTTGACACAATGATCTGATATAATTGACTCATACTAAAGAATAGCTTCTAACAAAGAAGTGCGTTGTTTAATAAAGCATCTTTTAGCATGTCATTTAGCAAAAGTGGGTATTTATAAAATTTCTTTATCAGAAGTACCTTTGAACAAAAGCAGCTCTTCACTAAAGTAATTTTTTAAACATCCTTTTGAATATAAGAATTTTCAAAAAAATTTTACTTTTAAAAACATTTTAATTGAAAAGTGTAAAAATAATGAAAACCAATTTCTTTTGAAGCTACGTTTAAAAATATTTAATTACAAGAGTGGCTTTGAAAATATGTTTTAAGTGTCATTTGAAAATGTGTCTAACAGGATAAGAAACTATTTAAAATCGTATATATTGAAAATACTACTTTCCAAAAACAGCAGTTTCTTTTGAAAAGAAATGGGTTTTTAAAAAGTTACTATTCAAAATAATAATATCTTTAAAAAGGCACATCTTATGATCAATAAAAATAAGTTTCTTCTTTTACGTAGTCATGTTTATTGTCTTTTACTTTTTAAAAATTTTCCATTTAGAAAAATCACATTTTAAAGAAAGTACCTTTAAAAAGATATTTATCAAATACTAACGTTTGATCAATTCGCAAGTTTTATTCTATTGTTTGAAGTTGTATTTGAACAGACAATTGCGAACAAAATCTTTCAAAACAAATATATTCTACAAATAAGTCGTTTTGAGAAATTTTGTTAGAAATTGTTTTATTTTAAATACAATTGTTTGGGAGTAAATTTAGCAAAATTTTTGAAAAGCATCATTTTTATTACATCTAAAATATTACAATTTGCTTGTTTTTAAAGATCTTGTGTCTGAGGTCTTTCGTTATTGTGTATCTCAAGAAAGTTTGTTTCTTAAGTCTTGTGATTTTAAAATAAATTAAAGAGAATAGCTGAATTTGGCCATTCCATATCAAATAGTTACATTATTGGGCGGCAAACATATTACAAAGATTGTGACTTATGAATGACACATCCAATTATACCTTATGGCAGAAGGTTTTTGAAATGCTGAACGTTTTATTATTTCTGCCAAAATATTAACACATAAAAACATTTGAATGATGCTGAAATTAATAAATACTTTAACAGACAACAAAGAGAGAGGGAGAGATTTTAAATAAGGTGATGAGATTTAAAAAGTACCTTTTCATTCTGTATATAAATACTTTTTTACAGGCAATATTCTCTGTTGGTTCATATTGTTACCTGGAATTAACTTCGGTGTGTTGCAATAATTAAGGTTGTTGACCGACATTTGTTTATTTGTTATAATACAGGTGATAATTGCTTAAAAGATGAATATACTTCAAGTTCGTTGTTATTTAAGTATAAGAAACTTCAATAAAAATTTGTGTGAATTTTTAAAAGCATTTTGGTGAGTAAAACATCTGGAATTTCCCGCTTGTCTATGTCATAAGCGTTTTATAAAATACTATTATTTTCTATATTAATATTTATATAGGCTAATTGTTCTAACTTAGTTAAAATCTCAGAAAGACATGATGATAAATATTATTTTCATTTCCAAACTGGAATAAGTTTTAAATAAACCAACTAATAAATCAGATACATAATATCAGAGATTCTCAAAAATAGCACTTTCTTCGAATTTTTTTTCGTTCACTATATATTATGAACGTATTAACTGGTTTTAGCCTGTTTAGCAGCAATAAAAAACGTTTGGAAAAATTTCTTCTGTTTTTTTTTAATTTCCCGAAATCTACCACTCCGAATCGGTGCCAAGTTTAATAAAACTATTTGAGAGATGCCCACCGACCCCCATACATACATACAGACACCATGACACCCTCTGAACAGCAGTCAGGAAAGCTTCTATGAACTTAGAAAAAACTCGATTTTCGCAAAACGTTTTAAAACCCACAACTTCTGGATTTTTGAAAACTTTAGATTTCAAAAAAATTATTCGAAGATATTATTTAATTAGCTCAAAATATATATGAAGACTTAGAAAAATTATCTAGGAAACAACAATTTAAGGGCCATTTTACAACTCCATGTTAGTTAAAAATAGGATATTATCGGATGTTTAAAAATATCTCCTTTATTACTATTTTACTTAAATTGAAAGTGAACAATAAATTTTCACTTTAATTTAATTTAATAAAAATAACAATAAGGCAGGTTCATTTCATCTGGTAGCTTGAAGAAACATTTTAATAATTGCAAACTTTTTATACATCATAAAAGTCCTACTTTTAATTAATTTAAAGTTGTAATAATGGCCTTAACAAATATATATATATTTGAAGTTATACACATCAGTCGATTTCACACTCAGTTATAAATGCATCGAGTTTTTCTAAACCGCATTAATGTCTGTCTCATTGACGAGGGCATAGTACTGGTCGTTGGACATTGCCCACAGCAATTGACACACACATCATGTAATATAACACCCTGATACGTCGGCGCAGTAGCAAAAGTCCATCAGCTACGGCTACAAGAAATTATATTCTCATCTTTCTTCGTCTGTCCTCTCAGCCTTTTACCCTTCTTTCTAGTTTCAACACAATGCAACTGCATATGTAGGGGGTTTCCCCTAAGTATTTATCTTAATGAAAAAAGTTAGAGCTAAAATTGTAAAACTAAAGCTTTGCCAAAAGATATTACAATTCTTAAAAAACTAGGCTTCTGAAAATGCTTCCATTCACTTGAAATGTTTTCACGTAAATTTTCTGCTTTTAACAATTTTTTACTGTAATAGAATCTTACAAAATTATTGTTTTGCTTGCACGTTAACGGATGCAGACACATTGAATACTAACTTTTCAGAAACTTTAAAACACTTAAGCTCCCAGAGATTTGTCGTTGTTGTCGTGTTCTTTAATGTTTCTGGAAACGTGTTTTGCATGTAAAAAATGCATCCTAACACTTTTTTTCAAATAAATTTTCTAAGAAAATATGTATAGAGTTTTTAGTACACTTTGGTGTGGTATAGTCATTCAAGCTTGAGGTTATCACGACATCAATTACGATTTAAAAAAGAGCGATACTATTAAGGACAGCCTAAAAAATTGGTGTTATTGCTTTGTGCATATTGAAATTATCTTGTCGGTATGATCAAATTTTATGAAAAAGAAATGATAACCTAAATGTAAACATGCACGAATTTAAATATGAAAAGTAGCTCAGCTTTAATAGAAAATGAGATTTACGCTTTAAGCTCTGATAAAAATCTTGGTAATTGAATAGAACCGTTAAATAGTTGATAATCCTAATGAAATTTAAAACCTTCCAATATGCTATTAGAAGAGAGCAGCATAGAAATTAATGAAGAAATACATGAATATATGAGAACTTTAAGCCGAAACTACAATCGTTGATAAAAAACTAAATCATTAAAAACAGCCAACGGATTTTATTTTGGTTTTGAAACTCAAAGTAAAAGTTTGTATTTATATGTATATAAAAAAAATTCAAGATAGATTATCTGGCGGACATCATTAGTATCACTTTTACTCATAAAAGTTACTGTAAGAGATAGACCGGTTGAGTGGGTGTGGGAATATTTTAGTTTCTTCCCTGCTGGCGATGTGAAAACAATAAAGAAAAAAGTAATAATTTCTTTTATTTTATGAAAACTTATATTTGAATATTTAGCCAAAAAATAATAGAAAGTTATTTTTATGGAATAAAGAGTTTAAATAATATTTATTAACCAATAAGAATTAAAAGTGTTTTTGCACTTTCATTAAATGCCCTTAACCGCACGTGTTTGAAACATTTACATATTTCAAGTATCTAAGAAAGTGTAAGACAAAACGCTTACGCATGTAATATAAATTTTGCATGATTTATAAACGCCTTTTATTCTAATTCTATCAACGCATGACTAAGACGTTTGAATATGTTATAGTGGTGAATATATGAATGAATTAGACGAACTTAATTTTCTTGCTAATAATTTGTTGTTACAGTTTTTTTTAAATGTTTCTTTTAATAAAAAAAATATAATAACAACAAAATTTATTTTAGCTGTTTTTAAAGATAATCAAAGTTTCTCTCTTAAGTCTTTCGTTTTATCGAAAGCCCTATTGAAATACATCTCTTCACTAATAATTTCCAGAAACAGTACACCAGACTAAATTCTTTTTTTTTTTAACAAATTCAACTTAATGTTTTCAATGATTCTTGTCCCACTTCAGACCTTAAATTTTTTTTTTTGCAATTAAATTTTGTTAATGTCCATATGATTACTTTATAGTTACAATAGATGATTCGATCGAATGTTATATTTTAATTTATTTAATTCTCTTCAATTTAAGCCATCCTCTGAAATTAGTTTAGCTTAGAATAGTGTTTTATTCTTATTATAGAAATTTGTTTATTCAATTAAAAAGCAAATTAAGGAGGCATCTAATTATATGTCATGACCATAATTCATCTAAGACAACTAAGATAATGAGAATTTGATCATATTAGTTTTGTTCAAAACTGTTAGAAAGCTAAAACTTCTCTTTAAATTCAATCAAAAAGCTAAAATCATGTTCAAACAATTAAGATGTTCGTGTTCATTTTACAAAACAGGTAAAAAGTTGTTTATATATGAATACTTCTTAATTATTTCTCAACTCTCACACAAAAAATAAGAGTAAAAATAAGCAAAGAAAAATTCATAAAGCACACAGTGGCATGGCAGATTCAATATGTAAATTAATATTAACGAAAAAAAAAAAAAAAAAAAATATATATATATATATATATATATATATATATATATATATTTCATTTATAATAAAAGTAGGTTAAATACATGCAGAATAAATGATATCGACGTACGTACATGTGTTTTAAATAAAATTGAATATAATACAAAACAAAAGCATTTTCGACGTGAGATAAAACCCAACCCAATATAAAGAATTTTTCGTTTAAATTTTTGACAAAGAATGCGTGCGTTAAAGCGAATGGAGAATTCTAAATATACAAAATAAAATACTCCGAAAAACATCCGGTGATTTTTTTTTAAGTTTAAAAGAAATAACAAACTGCAGACTGACTTAACTTTATTTTATTTTTATTAGTCATCGTGTAAAAATGTCAATTGTCTCATAATACGGCTTAAAGGGTGCAGCTCTGCAAGAGATAGCCTGAGACACTGAACATTTCATCGCTTCATAGTAAATCTTAAAAGCACGTAGATCTATACCATCTCGTAGAAAGTCACATTAACTTTCTGCGGTCTGAAAATCCAACGAAACATTGATTCTTTGTGAATTAAACGTTAATTTTCAGAACGCCATAGACAAAAGATGAAATTAAATATATGATTTTTGAAAATTTGGTGTGTATTATTTACAGAAAGTTTTATGATATTATTGAGTATCAAAGAATTATAGATATTTTTCTAAAGGTACTACTAACTGCTTTCGTATATCAATTAAATGTGTATTCGACCTAACGACTTGTAAACTAAAGCGATTCTACGGTATTAACGAGATTTTATTTTATATGAACAGAAAAGTTTTACCATTGTGGACAAAACAATTTTTTTTTAAATACGTATATATTTTAGTTTTAAATCCTTAAAAAATTGCAAATCTGGAAAAATGTTTCAAGTAGCTTTTCGATTGCAAAAATTCTTAAATAAAACAAATTATTCTGTGCAAAAAAAAGTTCCAAAATAAGTTAAGCTTCTTAAAAAAAAAAACTTTATAATCGATCAGAAAACTTAAACAAAACAAACCGCACAGAACAATATTAAAAGCAACGACAACAACAACATTGATCATCATAAAGAGCGTTTAACAACACAACAGAAATAATAAGACAAAACGCAACAGCAGCACATATTTGAACCTGAACTTGCCACAATTTAAGATACTGGTTTTAAAATAATTTTTTTCTTGTTACTCCTATATACATATGTATGTATATTTTAGATTCATGCAAAGAATTTGTGTATGTAGTAGTAGCAAGTGTGCAAGTTGCAACTTCGTATCTTTAAGATTGAATGGTTTTTATAATGGGATGCTGTATGATTTTGCTGCAGTTGCACGATATTTGTGAAAGAGTTTTAGAAACATGCGGCTAAAGTAGAGAGCTCATGGAAAAAAGAAACATATAAAAAGCTTATTTCCAAGAACCACAAAAATATGTACATTCATGTAAAGATACATAAACGTATGTATGGTTAACCCCATGAGTGCAAAGACATACTTGCATTCGTAACTGAAAATACACAGCCAAGCAAATTTTTTATATATGGCCAGAAAGAAGAAGATGATAAAAATAACAGAGTTGCCATCATAATTAGCACATGAGAAGAATTTATTTCGAATTTTGAAATTTGACCCTGATCTCTATATGTTCTCCGCTTGTGAATACATGACGAGTATCTATTCGGCATATCTGCACTTACTGACCATTCCCACTAACATCTGAAGCGAAGACCAGCCCACCTCGGCGTTGTGGGTGTGTATCTAAGTGACCCGCATAAACCTTTTGAACGGCTGAGCCGTCGGCGTCCGTCCTAAATAGTGTTCCCGAACTTGCATTTTCTGCGAATTTGAACAAATTCATGTTGGCAGATTTCCAGAAATTTAAAAAATCTTAAATTAAGCATTGTAAATGAAAATATTCTATAAAGAGAATTTTTTCTTAACTCCGAAATTATGTATATGATCAATTAGTGTTGTCGATTCTTTTTGTGGCAATCACAAACTGCATCAATCACCGTTTAGCAGATGCGAAACGATTGATTCATTCCAAAGTTATACCACTTTGAAAATTAATGTACATAATAGTGTTTTAGCCTGAAGAGCTCAAAATCATAGAACATCACAAAAACCAAGCTTTGCGGGAAAACCGTCAACCGTTTTCCAATGCGGCGTTAATTGCAATAAAAGATTTTTTGTAAGGAAACATAACAATTCAGAACTGACGAATTTAATTAGTTGTATTTTGACATTTTGGCACCACATGCCAAGATTTTTAAAAAATAGAATTCTTATCGATTTCATATACAAAAACAAATCTCACAAGCACACAAAATTTATACACTGGCAGCCCTAATAGTTATTTAGTAAATAACTAAGTAAATCTTTTCGTACAGACAACTGTAGCTTCTTAGTTAATTGATTTTTATTTTGCTCTTCATTTTTTGAAATTTGTATTTATATATTTTTGGCCATATATCTGATTGAGGTCACTTACTTTGGCAGTTAAAATCCTCCAGCACCGGTATTCCATTATGTTTTATATTATAAACTATTATAAACTTCTTAAATATTGTGATGCTTTTCTTTTTTAAATAGGAGAGCACATAAATTTATATTAATAAATTACCAGTATTAAGACAAAAATTTTTTAGTTTGATATTTTTTTTTGTATTTTATAACAATTATTTAAATTGTTCTAGTTTTCTTCTTTTAGTTATCTAAATTTTTAAAATGCATTTTTCTTTCATCAATATTTATTCATGTAGATTTTGATTGTAGATCCCGTAATGTGGTATGTATTTGATATGTTCCACAAATGTATTTTATTTAAACAAATAAACCGTTTTACTCAAGAGTTCACAAAAGACTGGCCATCTCAATATTACTTGTCATTCCTTTAGCACTTGGTCTTTGAAAAGAAATGTTGTTAAAACTACAACAAAACTTCTTTGGCTTTTATGTTTTTAACACTTCCCTTAGCTCTTTGATTTTTTTTTTCTTTATTATGTACTTGCACGTTTTCTTTTATTTTTTACTTTTCACATCTTTCTCTTCAAATTCACTTTGCTTTATTTGTATGCATTGTGGACATATTATTTTTGTTTAAACTTTACTTGCCACACATATATGTATGTATACACACACATATATATATATATATATATATATATATATATATATATATATTAATTTGTTGTCTCTGTTTAAGCCAAGTTTAAAAAATAAATACACTACACAAAATCTTTGTAAATATTACAAGAGTACTGTCGCAATTTGTGTTATCTTGCTTTATTTTACAAATTTAATTATATTTGTTTGACAATTTCTAGAAATTAATTATTTAAACTATATTTCCATGGTATTAATACAAACTCATTAGTATATCTTCGTAAGTTATGCTCGAAAAATTTTCTAAAGTACTTATAAAAAAACATTCAAAGAAGAAATGAGAATTTCAAGCAACTTTTCTGCAATCTTCTACAATTACTCATCTGATGATTGATATTTACAAAAAAAAAGTTGCAAATTTCAAGATTCTAATTAATTTTTATTAATTTTATTAATTACGAAATATTTTGAAAATCCTGAATTTTGAACAACCACCCAGCTTGTCCAACCAATTTTTAATAAAAGTATGCCAAACTGATTCTCCATATATTCTTCAGATTTTTAGCCATTATGTTCAAAAAGATTTCACTTTATACAAACATAAAATGGCAAACTGACAAAAAAAAGTTATTTTGGATTTAAAATGTATTTTAAGAAATATATTTACTAAGATTTTGTTTTGAGACGATTTTTAGTTTCAATGTAAGTAAAGTTTAAAAAACTCATTAAAATTATTCAACCAATAACTTCAATATTAAGCAATTTATATTTCTTAAAACCTTTTTCGATAACTTATTATTTTTATGATCGTTTCAGATTTGCCTCCAATTAAACTTTCAAACATTTTTTAAAAACTATTTTTTGTTTTAGTAATTTCCAAGCATCTTTTTAATCTTTTCGATTCTTGCGTTTTGTGTGACTTAAACGTATTCCATTGATATGTTAAAAATTCGGTGCATAACTATTTATTTTTATTTTCTTAAAGCGAAATTACTAAAATTAAAAATTAATACGAAAATTTTAAGACAATTTAGGTGCCTATGTGCCACAACCGGTTGTATGCTATCACAAGAATGTTAATAAACTTTGTCAACACTATAGCACTCAAAATTTATACATCACGCTCATATTTACATTCTTTGTTTATCTTTTTCCTTTATTCTTTCGCATAACTTTTATTGTCAAGTCAAACTTCATTCATATACAGAATGTATGATAATTATGAAGAACATTTTGTTTACTTAACAAATTAATAATAAATATACTACTAATTACAACATTTTATTAGTACTACTGTCTTTAAGATTACATCACTTGGAAACATGCTCGTTTGGTTAGAATGTGCGAACATTTTTAAGTTTAATTTTTCATGGAATTAATTATCTACCACCTTTTATAGCACTTTATATTTTTTGCTTTTCCATTTCAGATGTTTTTAGTTTTCATATCTTCATAATGATAAATTTAGAACTTAAAGAAAAAACTTTTTGGCATATTATTAATTTAAAAAGCAAAACCATCGATCTTTGCTCCGAAATAGATGCTCTGTACCTATTGTCGATTTAGTTTTACCACTGATCATTGACAAATAGAATCTGTTTTGACGAAATGAACCTCATGCTGCATAATTTTTTGAGCAAAATAGTCATAGGTCAATAATAAAATTTCACATAAATCCTAAAATCATAGCAAGCTAACAATTTTGTACACCTGTTATGCTTATGCACGAAGTTTCAAAAACTATTTGAAAAAAAAATGTTACATATAGACATACCTAACACGCTACAACTGAAGCACGTTTTATCGACAATATCAGAAATCAATTAAATTGAGTACAATAAAGTTTTGTTAATTTTAATTTATTTTCAAATATAGTTCTACATCATTTAACAGACGCAGTTTATACTGACGGAGGAGATCCTGAATAAGCTTTAGAAATGCTTTTAAACTCATACAGAAAAAACAATATCAAGCTGTCCCTCTTACTAAACAAAAAAAACCAGAAGTAGTAAATAATAAATGATTTTATTTGTAAGTTAACTAGATTTTTATTTGAAAAATTAAATGACTAGCCATGAGTTAACTCAAATGCCGACAGGCTATTTGATGTAATTGTGCATATTGTCAATATATGCTAAAACAATATAAATTATGGTACTGCATACGTTTAAAGTGAAAGCGCTTTTTGAAATTTTAAAAGTTCCAATTAAATTTTTTTCGTAAATCAAATGAATTGGTATTGTCATGTAAAAATGCAATTAATAATGGCCATTCAACTAAATATCTGTATAATTAATTTTGTTTGCTTGAAGATTAAATAATTTTAATAAGCCCTAGTTTTAGCATTAAGAAGAAAAAACGCAATTTATTGTCAATTACAAAAGTAAGAGTGATTGCAATTTCGGCTTTTTCTTATTAAAAAGATCAGTGGTTTTATTGGCAATAATCAAATGTTTAAATGCAGTACATCAGCAGCGATGAAGGTCTGAAAAGTATTGTAAAAATGTTAATATAATAAAACTATTAATACAATTATTGCAGCAAAGACTAGACATGAGGTATAATTGAAAACTGTTTTGTTTTATAAGAGAAAATAGATAATTTAAGAAAACCAATGTGAAAAGAATGGAAAAAATCGTGTTACGAATGTATAAGGCTTTTGGGAGCAACCTTTAAGAAAATTAATAGTAAACCTCGATTTTTTAAATCATCATTTGAGTTAAATGCTACTTTTACTTCATATTTTGTGTTTATTAAATGAAATTAACACCAACAAAAAATTTTGCTATCAATAACACTTTTTTTAATTCATGGTTTTAGGAACCATGATTAGTTCAGGATAATGTGCCAAAGAAACTGAAAAGCTCTTTTTTTAGGTTTGGTGTTATGAAAATATTAAACGGCTAAATTCAGCCGAACAAAAATGGCGACAAGCCGCCGTCGTTATTATAAAGTAAAAAATTAAATTTTTATTTAGGAATATGAGAATTATGCGTCGGCAGTAATCACCGATTTTACTGGATCCCTGAGCTGTCTCGCAAAACAATCAAACGATGGTGTATGGAAGCAGCCTGTTTCACAAAAAAAAAAACTTATAATGTAAATATAGTAAAGGGATATGAAACATTTTTATAAAAAGTTTTTTATTATTCTTTAAATTGAAAATCTCCCTTGAGCATTAATTATTGCATATAGTTTATACTGTTCATGTTCAAATGAAACCAGTTATGAAATTGAGAAAGTTATTTTTTATTATTCGCTTTTATTTTCATCATTAAATGTGTAAATATAATATATCGAAAAATTTAAGCATATTTTCTTTAAACATTAAAAAAACTAAAATTGTATCACTACTTCATTAAGCTAACATTGTTATCATTATTACGACAAGTATTAACGACAGTAAAGCGAATTCATAAGTCACAAAACCATGCATACATGCTAATAAATCTCACCAACTATATAAACTTTTTCTTTTGAATTTTTATAATAAACCAGTAACAGAAAGAAGCGCCGAATTTTACATACAATTGAACTAATTATGAAGTTATATCTCAAGAATTTCAGACGTGATGCAATCATAATTTTCAAAATGTTGGCTAATATGCGTTAGTAAACTAGTATATCTTCAGTTTTAATAAGACAAAATTTAGAAAAAATTTATAATTTGATATAAAATACGTTTTACAAAACACTATTAAATAGTTATTATAAATTAAGAATAATTAAAAACTGAGTGCTGTTAAAAATTTTGTGCTTTTTATTTAAAGACCTTGTCTTAGTTGAAGACTAACTCAACAATACATATACCTATTTTTTATATTTTTCCACATTTTAAACTCATTACTCATTAGTTTTAGGGTAAAATTTTTTTGTTAGCTATTTTAATTGTAACTTGAAACAATTTTTTTTTTTTGAAAAATGTATGCGCTGCTTTGAAGTTTGGTTTTGGAAATTTTTTCGTTAAATATTATTATTTAATATTGACAATAGAAAACTTAACTGGGCGGTCATTCCAAATTAATTAAGTTAAATAATAATTCATCCACTATAAACGATAAAATATAAATACATATATATATATATATATATATATATATATATATATATATATATACATATGTGTATACTATACTCAAATACACAATAACAAGATACGACTAATATTTAAGAAATGATTATAAGTATTGTTTCTCACCTAACTTTGTTCCTTGTGTCGCGAGGGGACTCAACACTTCAACGAATGTCCGAGCGGTTTCCGTTTCATTCAATAATTCTAGGTCCTTTTTGCTGAAGAAATGCTATTATATTGCGATTATTTATATCAAAGCACCAATAGTAACACTTAACACAATGGTACTATATTCATGTCTTTATTTAAAATTAGCGAAAGTCTCAAGACTAGTTTTTAAATTTTTGTCTTCAAGTTCATTTCTTTACTGTTAAGTTGTTGTTCACATGTATGGTACATCACATATATTGTTTTAATACTAACCCATTAAAAGCTATAGCTGCTATGTATGTATGTATCTACCTACATTAAGCCTGGTTTTTTTTAATGAGACGATTTAAGAAAGATATATTCTTCAGTGGGTTAAAACTCCAGTAATAGTTGCCAAAATGTATATAAAGTCAATTAAACGTTTTATTGTATTTTTCACCCGTGTTTTTTTATTACTTTTGTCGAATACAACTGGATTTTCCACATGTCCATAGCACTTGTTATACATAAGCTGAAATAAAAGCGAAATTAATTTCAAAATAATATAACAACTCCAATTGTGTGTTAGCATTTCTATAAAACTTGGAGTTGATGTTTTCACATAACAATAAAAATGAATAATTTATAACTTAGTGCAACTAAATAATAATATTGAGCTTGAGGCTTATTCTTATAAAAAATTATGTATTTATTATTTATTTCGATATCCTCTGGATATCTTCTTCAGGATAACAAACAAAAATTAATTATAATTTATTATGTAACAATAATAAAATTTTAAATTACACAAATTAAAAAAAAAGAACAACAAAAGTATTAAAATTTGTATAATTTAAAATTTTGTTATTGTTAATAAATTATGATTAATTTTGGTTTGTTATCCTGAAGGAGATATCCAGAGAATATCGAAATAAACAATAAATATGAAATTTTTTATAAGAATAAGCCTCAAGCTCAATATTATTATTTAAAATATATAAAAATCAAAGGCTGAAAAACTAGAACAATATATTAGTTCAATTAAATGTTAATGACGATTAGCAATTTAAAATACATTTGATAATTGACATTTTTTGCTTTAAAAATTCCATTTTACATATAGAGCCTTTGCTGTTGCCAAAGTCATAACTCAAATAAAAACCAACCACGGTAGTCTATAGAAAATTTTATTTTAGAAGACAAGCGGGCCCCTAAATTATCATATCTCATATATTTAAAATAACTGAGTTATGTATGCGTATTGCAGCAAAGGCTGCAATGTAACAAATATTTAATTGCGGCGCTTACACAAGCATTTCCAAAACATAAGTGTTTGGATGTTCTTTAAGATCATAGTTTCTGTTTTAAGGCTTTATTTACCACTATTAGAATATCTGTGTTTGTTTTAAGCCTATGGTCAAATCATTGTAACTTAAACTTGATCATAGGTTTTTGTTTAAAACGACCGACTTCGAAACAAAGCCTTTTGGCCGATGTACAAGGTATCGTTTGATCGCACAAATGACATTTAAAACAAAATCAAATTCCAAAATTTTGTTTTTGTTTTAAACGTTATCTGTGCGAACGAACGATAGCTTATGACATCGCCGAAGTGGCCGTTATTATACATTTATATGTACATATGTTTATAATTTTGAGTGTTCTACTTCTGTTGATTATATTAAATTGATTTGTACAATATTTTCTAAAAGCATATACTTATTTACTTGTCGCATTAGTCAAATATTTGATTAATTTACTCGTTTTTCCAGGATTGATCTGTTCGCATTCAAACGAAAAAATGTTTCCGAATGAAATAATTTTTTTTCTTCTTCTGGCGAACATATTTTCAGAAGAAATTCCATTTTCAAAAGGAGTAAACGGTAATAGTTTTAAGATCTAAATAATAAAAAAGTACCAAATACTCACGAGCACTGATGATGGGAATATAGTGACTTCGGGGAGATGTTCGTTTTATTGTAGTGCTTTTCTCCTATTCCTTGATGTGTTGACTCTTTTTAATTCTTTCTGAATATTACATGATAACCACTTTACATGTAAGTAAAACATTTTTTGACAATATGTTGTTTCTTTTTCATATCTGCAATTATATGTTTCTCAATAGCTTAGCAATTATGTGTTTGCTTTTTTTACCATAAAACGTTCAAATACATTTTTTTATATATTATTCTTGTGAAATTAACTATTTGACAGTGGTTAAGCAATGAATTTATTATTTTTTAAAATAAAATTAAAGAATTTAATCTTAGTGCTTTCTTTTCTAAAATCATACGCTTTTTACATAAATGTGTTTTATTTCTCGTACATTAATCTAGGTATTCATTTTGCAAATGTTTGTCACTAGTGTATTCAGCTTGTGTGAAGCCACAAAGATATCGAATTTGTGATTATGTAGAATATGCTTATAACTCAATTCGAAAAAAGCTTGTTAAAGACATACATTTTCGAACAATTTTAGTTTCGATCGGAAATAGATAGATAACCATCAGATTCGTACAAATGTGGTTTCAAAATACCTGCATAGAAAAAAAAACAATTGGATTGGTGAGTTTTTTTACAAATACTTATATTTCTATTCTTACGCTATTTTGTGTTAAGTTATATTTGCAAGAACATACATTACAATATAAATTAAAAAAATTTAATTTATGTATTTGCAGAAGACATGACATTCTATTTAAGAATGACGCTAAAATTGGTTATAGAACATAAATGATATATATGTATATTATAAAAATATGTATATGAAAGATCTTGAAAATTTTAATTTTATTGAATTTCGCGCTGAATTGCCAGGAATTTATTTCTTAAAGATCTGAAGAAATAATACTTATGTACATATGTATATATCCAAAAATTCCAAAAACTTTTTTTTAATTATTTCCAGTTTTGATATCAATTTGATAAGGTCCTTGTTACATATTTTGACATTTAGTTATTGATTTTATTCAAATTTAATAGAATTTACTCCCATGTCAATTGCTCCACCACGATAACTACCACGCTTCTTTTTAGTTTTTTCGTGCTTGAATGATTTGCCACGGGTGAATTTCAAATCTTTGTTAGCTTTATCACCCCAGGATCCAGCTGCATTTTTCTAACAAAATGTATAAAATGTATGCAACATAATTAGAAAATGGTGCAAACAATTAATAGTCATTCAAATAAAATGTTTGCAAAACAAAATTAATGTTAAGTAAAGCGACGAATTTGTTGGCAATTTTGAACGTAAGGCAGAGGAAGAAATTAAAAGAAACATGCTTACAATTTACACTACATATATTTTTAAATTTAATCATCAAATGTGATCTTTTTATTTTTCCCCGCTGAGCCATCGTCAAATGATTTGTTAAAAGGTTTATTTGAACCACCAAAACCGCCACGACCACGGCCACCACCACCGCGACCACCTCCAAAACCGCCACGACCTCCAGAGCCACCACGATCACCACCAAAGCCACCTCGTCCTCTACCACCGCGGTCGCTGCCAAAACCACCTCGTCCTCTACCGCCACCGCCTTCACCACCAAACCCTCCACGACCTCTACCGCCCCGGTCGCCACCACGATTTCTACCACCCCGTCCACGGTCGCCTTTTTCAAAACCACCAAATGACTTGCGGTCACCAAACTTCTTAAAGCCACCACCGTTGTCCTCATTTTCCTAGTTTAGACATGAAAAAGAAGAAGGAAATATTGAACACATATTACGGTCATATTTATTACTTTATTCAAAAAATACTATGTACATATCACATTTGTGTTCCTCTGAAATTTAAATTTTTTTTTGGTAGACATAACTCTTTGTTTTCCATACTTCTATTCCTATCCCTCGCAAAGCGGAATATATTTTATATAAATTTTTTTTTTCTTTTTTGGTAATGAGTACTGTAAGTTATGTAAAATTTTTGCAATAGGCTATTAAAATAATTTTTCTGACAGAAATTAAAATTTAAAAAAACTTGATTTACCTCTCTTTATACTGAAAAAGTGCGATATGTACATATTTTATTTTCTATTATGCCAAAAGTAGTGCCTCAAAAATGTTTAACCCCATTTTTATAAAAATAAGTGAAATGTATTTGAAAACTACTTAAATATAACTTTGTGTTAAAATTTTTTATCAAAATACATTTTAAACTCATTTCGAATATTAAAAATATGGGGTTAGAATTCCTTCTTCTTTTTTATGTTCAAATTTCAGTTATACAGCTATGGACAGAAGTATAGCAAACCTGTCAATATCAATATATATATTTTAACTACGAAATATGTATGTATTACATATTGATTTATATTTAAATCATTACGTTGCACATTATCTTGCGACAATTTAATGTATTAGCTCTATTTGATGCCAAGAACTTTACCTATACCATGTCATGGCAACCAGTTACTCGTAGTATAATGTGCTAAACCAAATTGCTATATAATTATTATGCATAATTTAGGTGTACTTTTCGTCTGTCCCTATCCCAACTTAAGAAGTTTGCAAACATTTTATCTCTCGTTTTAATAGCTCACTTTGAGGCACTTACCTTAGCTTCGAAAGACATATCTTTCACCCTTTCGTCGATTTCAACCTCTTCATCACGCACCCGTCTAAAAGGCTCATTTTTCTTTTTACCACCAGATTGTGGAGTTACCTTAGTTTGGAAACTATTGCTCTTATTTTTATAAATAGGAGTTGAAGAAAATCCATGTTGCTTAAGGGTTACATTAAATTTATATAAAAATACATGGGGCAGTTTTATCAGATATTCATTATTTTGATAAGTTAGTCAGTAATCAAGAAAACCGGTGAGCCATATAGGATGAGTAAAGCTTCCGTTCAAATGTATTTGACGCTACTTATTTTAAAAATTAAACTTACCTTTACTTCGCCTGATTTTACAAAATTGCCATATTTATTTGATGATTCTCCATTCAATTCACCAAATTTTCTTTTTTGTCCAGGTTTTGGCAAAGGCTTCTTTTCAGGTTCCTCTTCACTAGAGCTATCATCGCTATCATTACAATTATTTTCAGACAACTTTTTAGCTGGTGTCACAGCAATCGATTTTTTTTTCTTTTCTTCTTCATCCGAAGAACTATCACTTGAACTACTTGCCTTAGTTTTGGGCTTAGCTGTAGAAGGAACACTAGCTTTCTTCGCTGGAGGCTCACCATCAGAGTCTGAAGAATCAGAGCTAGAGGAAGCTTTTTTTACGGCAGCGGGTAGTATGGCTATAGGCGTTTTAGCAGGCGATTTCTCTTCCTCTTCTTCTTCGGATGAGGAATCATCTGAAGAATTGGATGTATTTTTTGCAAGAGGTGCTACTACCGTTGCCTTTTTAACGGTTGATTTATCATCTTCGTCGGATGATGAATCGTCGGATGAAGTGTCAGCTTTCTTTTTAGCTGCCACAGCTTTTTTGACTAAAGGTTTAACAGCTGGTTTTTCTTCTTCCTCTTCACTAGAAGAGTCGTCGCTGCTTGATTCTTTTTTAGCCGACACAGTTGTGGGTTTGGTAGAACCAGCCATCGCTTTAGGTTTCTCATCATCCGAACTATCATCGCTGCTGGATGATTCTTCCTTTTTAGTCGCAGCAGCTGGTTTTGTTGCCGTGGCTTTAACAACTGCCTTTGCAGTAGGCTTTTCATCGTCACTGCTATCGTCAGACGAATCGTCAGAGGATTCATCTTTGTTGTTCTTAACTTGCGATGCAACCAACTTAGCAGCTGGCTTAGCTGCAGGTTTTTCCTCATCGCTACTATCATCTGAGGACTCATCTGATGAATCAGCTTTTTTTTGGACGGTAGACTTGGCAGGTATGGCTTTTGCTGGAGCTTTAGTTGGTTTTTCATCCTCGCTGCTATCGTCGGACGAATCCTCAGAAGACTCTTGTTTCTTTACTACGGGTTTAGCCTTAGCAGCAACTGGATTAGTTTTAGCAGCTGGTTCTTCATCGCTACTATCGTCCGAAGAAGACCCCTGTTTCTTCACTACAGCTGATTTCCCAGAGACTGTTTTATCAAATCCATTCACTTTAGTAGATGGTTTCTCATCCTCTTCAGAATCATCACTGTCGCTGGAGCTATCGTTTGAACGTTTTACAGGGGGAATTTTAACTTTACTGTTCTGGACATAGTACTGGAAAATATCTTCCAATTTTGGAGTACCTTTTCCGGCATTGGCCTACGGTAAATGTTCATAAAACAATATATATTAAATCCTGTATTATACATATTCACGCATGTATGTACATTATTATAAATATGGTTATGGCAAAAAACAATTTCGACTAAGAGATAATTAAACACACAACGTGTGAATTAGGCTTCCCTGTCTAAGCACATTGTTTTTTGTATAATATATGCATACTTGGCTGTTAAACTTACCGCTTTTGTTTTAAGCTGATAAACCTGAGATAACGTTTTATCTTTTCTCTGCAAATACTCACATATAATTGCAGCCAACAATTGATCATTTGCTGACATTTTTGCTTTAATTTTTGCACTTTTTTATATATATTATTCAAAAGTCTTCCCTCCTGCGACGCACAAAAACACGTGTTGGTCGTGTTCAATAAAAACTATGAAAAACAGTGCTGTATGTTTTTATACTATATCAAAAAAATGCTGCCAGATATCCAAAATGACACTTCCAGTGTAGCCACTGTGTATGTGAAGATGGGTGTGGAATGTATACAGGAAACCGCGATTAAATCGAACACAATGGGAGTAGCGAATACACTAGTAATGGTCATATACATACACCAAGAGGTAGGGGTATGACAACAAATAGAATGTAATGACCAAACCAATTGTATCTTTTACAATGTCATGAAATATACAACAGCATGTGTGATTTCTCTTTTGCTTGTTCCACTCAAAGTAATAAAACGCCTCTTTGTTTTAGTTCCTGAAGCTACATAATAATTGTACCATGGGCACTCTGTAATATTACCGCACACATAACCAACAAATTAAACATACTTTTAATGAAAATTAAGGGAGAAATGTTAATTACAAAATGAGTAACAAAGATACATCCCCTAAAACTTACAATACGACTGGAGTGGCAGAACCTGGAGATGGCATACGAAGGATTAAGACCACAAATGTGTTCCGCATGATTAATTTCGAGTTGTACACGAAACCAGTAAGTTTTATATTAATTAAGAATTTTCAAAGTTTCTTACTTTATTAACAGGACACTAGTTTGTGCTAAATTTTATAAAACTTTATATATTTCTTCATTTGCTCCAGTTTTGTAAAATCTTAGTAAAAACTAGACACAATAATTACATTGAATGATTGATCGATTACTAATTGTAAATTGTTTTAACAGAATAAAATTATAATGGGATTAGGATTGGCTTGTATCACCGGTTGTTTGGGCTATATATCCTACATGAGATGGAAATACGAGAATTTGGGTTACTACAGTGCTATTGAAGATGACGGCAAAGAAGTTTTTGTTAAAAAACAATCAAAATGGGAAACATAAATATATACTTGTTGAATTTTTGTAAAAGTTGATATATTGTACTTACAATCATCGTCATAAAGTACATTTGAATCATAGACATATGTTTGTACTCATTTATCCACTTATGATTTTCAGTCAAAAAAGTAACCGTTCCGTATAATGATCAATTAAACCAATGATCGCGGGAGCTTAATCTGTGAATAAAGAGAACGCCAATATTTTCGTCCAAAAAAGTGAGTTTTGTTTTATTGATTTCTTCGTTTCAATAATTGATTTAATATGTAGTTCTTTTGTTTCTGTAAATATGTATGTTTATGTTTGATAAATCACAATTACTTTCCTTTTGTTGCTTTTCTTGTAAATAAAAATTGTAGCAAAAAATCAAAAACAATAAAATTTTAAAACACAGAACAAAAAATTTTGAATTTTTTTTCACAATAAAGCATAAGAACAGGTATTTAAGATAACGCGAATAAACACGTGACAGACAGACAGCTATTAATAAATTGCAAAACGTAATATTACCAATTTAAAAATGTTCACTTAAAAAATACAACGAAATTTATGCTTTTAACAGCAGTACCTACAACAATTACTGGAGATGTTAATTATTTTTTTTTTTTTAGAAAATCAATTAAAATTTTCGATTTCTTACTGCCTTTAAAGAAAATCTAGCAAAAATTTAATTTTTTGGTAATAATTTTCTTGTAGTATTACATTAAAATATATTTGGGATTATTTTTGAATAATGTAATTTTGAAAAAACATTCTTTTGATTTGAAAAACTATGATTCAATATGTCTATGTTGGCCAGTATTTCTTTTTGTTAATCTGATTTGCAACAAGAAATTATATTTTTTTTCTAATTTAATTTTTCGGGTTCGAGTGCAACAAAATTTTAAGATAATTTTAAAGCTTTCAGCTCTTCTAAAAATTTGGACTCCATAGCAATTTTATTCAATTGATTCAATTCCAAAACTTCTCCTTGTTCTTGGCGAGCTTTTAGTTTTTTAATATCCGACAATTTTTTTGCGACATTACGAATTTTTTTCTCTTTTTCAGGATTAGCAATCTTTTTTGAAGTTTGATGTTGTTGGTTTGAAGTATGCTGCTGAACTTCAACTTCGTTAACTTCATTTTGGCCTGCAACATACTGATTATTTATAGATGCATGTTCCTGTTGGGTCTGTCTTCTATGCTGATATTGTTGATTAGAATGTATGCGGCGATTGCTTTGTTGACGTTTATTGTGTTGTGTTGGCTGTTGCTGCTGTTGATCATTTATCAGCACATTACCTTGAACAACTTCTACCTCTGCACCTTCCTGAGGAATCTTATAAAATTTATTTAAATTACCAGCTCCTTGTATACCGCCGTTGTTACCACCTTCATTATTGTTTTCTCCACGTCCTCTATTGTTTCTAATATTTCCACTATTACTTTCGTCAATGTGTTCGTTCTTTCTATTTCTATTTTGCTGATGTTGCTGTTTGAAACCTTTTTGGTTTTGTTGAACTTTTTGAGCACCCTGTTTCTTGTTGGCTTGTGAGGAAGAATGACCTTTAACGAAACGTTGAAATTAAGAAAACATAATAGTCTACTTTAGCTTAAATTTATTAAATTACTGTAAACTAAAACTAAGTTTTAAATTTAGTGACGTCGTTTTTGATGTTTGTAAGGAATATAACGATTTTTCCCTTTACTAAAAACATTTCTTTGGGTCCCTCTACCGTACCCACTTGTTGTTTGGCCATTATTTGTTGTTCGTTGGGGTTCCCTCCATGATCCTGGCCTCACAAGTGGTTTATCTAAATCATATGTTCTTTGCCAAAATTTTCTTGGATTACCTGGTGGCAGTCCTGGTATAGTGCTTTGCGATTGTGGTATAAGTTTATCCGGATTTTTTCCTTCAGACATAAGGCGCAAGTGAGGCGGTGTATACGCTTTCTTACTTGCCTCCGGTTGAATAGACTTAATACCTTCTTGCTTAATCTTGGTTATTACAGGCTCTTTGAATGTGTTCTCATCAAATTGCTGCCATTCTACGGCCAATAGTTCCTGACCTTCTGGCCAGAAAGTTTCGTGCATTAAGGCACCAGAGTAGTGATAAACTTTAAACCTGTAATTATATGAGGTTTTTATAAGCAAGTCCCTTAAAACCCAACACTATTCTCTTTCAAAAATGCTCTTTATGTTCGCACAAACTGTTTTAAAAAGACAAACTCACCCATTTCCTATACGTAGTCTTGGAGCTGTTGTTGCGGTTACAAAATATTCACCATTTGGATTCCATTCAAATAGTGTAGTATCCGGACATTTAATATTGGCAAGTTTCTCCTTCTTCGTGACATCCCAAATTTCGACATTCCCTGGCAGATTGCCAAAACCAGCTAAAACGACTAGTGCTTAGAAGTTAAGGAAAACAAAAATTTCAACCAAATACGTAAGTACGCATTTATATTCAAAATATATGATAGTTTTAAAAAGGATATGATTTCCAAAATTATTGAAATAAGCACAATTGCGTGGTCCCTCCGCAAAATCGAAAACAACATCACATTTTAAGTTGTACAAAGCTGCTTTTGAAGGCATATAACCATACACTACAACAAACTCCGTAGCCTTAGGGCTCCATTTAACGCAGTGAACTGGACCTTCTTTAGCTGAAGAAAATAATACATATGTACGTATATTCATGTATCTGATTGTTTTTCAACTTACACAATGGTACTGAGCATGAATCGCCTTTGGTATTTAAGAAATGTAAGGCCTGATTACCATAATAAGATGCACCAGTTTTGTCGACTTCTGTACTGGTTAACAATAATAAGCCAGTGCCTCGACGATTCCAACTTAATTCTACTCGATCGGCATTAAAGAAACTCTTACATGCAACTGTTTGGTTTTGTCCCAACGCCGGATATTTGTATAGCTTGCACATAGATGGTGCTCCCTTAGCACCTGGCGTGTAGATGGCTATAAATGGTGGATTGTTGCCCGGACCAACCGACAGTATTCCACCTTTGCTACCGCCAATTTTTTTTACACTTGTTGTAAAACCTTCCACACCTTGTGATAAATCGTAGAATAATGCCTCGCCACCAACGACTATTGCAAATATGCTTTCATCACTTGACCATGAAGGTTCCCAATCGCTTTGTTTCTTCTGCACAATGCTAAATACCTCCTTACCGCTGGTCATTTCATACACAAACATATTAGGCGAACCTTCTGGTATATCCTTTGTTATAACGTACAGTTCCCAAGTGCATAAATAATTGCCACACGGTGAGAATTTCAAATAAAAAGCCTTCGGACGTGGCAAAGAGCATTGCAATTTCCAGTCCGATGTTCTTAACACATTTACCTCTCGACCATTTGAATAGGTAAAGTAACGACCATCTGGGCTAAATGAAATTGATCGAGAATTTTTCGTCTCCTCTCGTGGCAAATGTTCCTTGTGCTCATAGGGTTGTTTAGGTCCTGATGAAGTCCACAATTCTATTCCCACGCTAGAGCGAACTAAAAAAAACAAAAAACAATAGGACGTTAATATAAAACTGTATCATACACAACTACCAGAAGAGTAAGCTAAAACAACATAGCTTAAACATTCCAAAGAGAAATTTTCTTTGTTAAGCAGATGGGATGAGTAACGAAAATTTTCAACTTTTTTTTTGTAATACGGGTAGGTACTTGTGGCAAATTTTATGAAATTTATAACACAAACTTTTAAGACAATAGTTTGCACATATACTTATAAGAAATGATGAAATATTAGCATTTATTTTTTAATTAATTACTTGCAAGGGCAGGAGAAACGCCGTCCACAGCCATAGTCAAAATTCTAACCTCAACAGCGTACTTGCCACACTACAATTAATTATAAGATTAGACTGCAACACATATTGCCAGGTCTGAGGGAATGCTATATAGCTATACACCATACTCCACAGTATATAACATGTATTGCTCGCTTTCACAACTACCTTGTCACACTGTCAAAATCGTCTGTTGTGGCAATAACATAAAACAGCGTCCGGTGGTCAACAATGCAAAGATATATATTCTCTCAGCTCAATAATATATAAAATGGAGTAGTGAATATTATACAAATATGTTTTTGAGGCCACTTTTTGTTAACTCGCCTTGAATTCAATAACGAAGCAACTTTTGCTTGTGTAAAGTGATGGTGCACAATATATATTTGGAGTTAGAACGATATCTTGATGTATATGAAAAAGCACTTATAAACGATATAGATCACAGAAAAATATATAGATATTAATGGAGATGTCAATTTTAATCTACTAGATTTCGTACATGTGTAAAGGACCTTATATAGAGATATATTGTAAGATTGGCTCTGTCTATCAATATCTGTTAGACTGTGTTTACAGGTACAAAAATGATGGACAGGCTGACGAAATTTGTGGTACATGTCCATATACGGATTAAATAGGCAGACAATATGTAAACTTAAACAGCTGTTGTAATATGATTATTTTGGGCTAAAAATTTTGAGAAAACGCTAGATAGCCACCATTGCTTTAAGCTTAGCCGCGAAAAATATATCACAGAAAACAAAATATATTTCCTATATTCCTTGCTTCACATTTATTTGAAGCAATTTGATAATCTTGTAAATATTGTAACTACATGTGAGTTTAAACATAAAAATATGAGTAGCTTTGGTAATAAACGCAAAATTGTTGGATCCGCTTCACAAACGAAAGGCACTTCAAACGGTCAGACTAAAAAGCCAAGGTAAGGAAATCGCTAATCTACTTGCCAGCAAATATATATGTTTAAGAAATAATTTATGTTTAAGAAATTATGATGATGACGATGATGATATGTGTGGTGGCTTTGAAGTGGATTTTAACAGTGAGGACGTTGATATTTCTCAATTGTTGGGGGAAGGACCTGAAAATCAACAAACCTCTGTGAAATGGTCTCGCGTAGATCCACCTCAGTTAGACTGTGAAACGGATCCTCTCATATTTCAGCAAATAGACATCGAAAATTACATAAGCTCACCTTTGCCAGGTATGCCGGGTGCTCGTTTAGGTCCAGTGCCTGTTATACGCATGTATGGTATTACTATGGAGGGTAATTCGGTTTGTTGCCATGTGCATGGTTTTTGCCCATATTTTTATTTGGCCGCTCCTAAGACCTTCGAACAGAGGCACTGCCACGAACTAAGAACAGCGTTGGATAAAAAAGTGTTGGCAGATATGCGAGGGAACAACAAGGACAATGTTCAGGAAGCTGTGTTAAGTGTTGAATTAATAGACCGCTTGAATATATATGGCTATCAGGGTGATACCAAACAAAAATATATTAAAATTACGTTATCTCTACCGAAATTTGTTGCAGCAGCCGCTAGATTACTTAAAAAAGAAATTATTACTAATGAGTTTGATTTTCAAGACTGTCGCGCATATGAAAATAATATTGATTTTGATATACGTTTTATGGTAGATTGCGATGTGGTAGGCTGTAATTGGATCGAACTACCACCAGGAACATGGCGCCACAGAGGACACAACTCTAAACCTCTGCCCGAAAGTCGTTGCCAACTGGAAGTGGATGTGGCATTTGATAAATTTATATCGCATGAGCCTGAAGGCGAATGGAGCAAAGTTGCTCCTTTTCGTATTTTATCGTTTGATATTGAATGCGCTGGTCGCAAAGGCATATTTCCTGAACCTAAAATGGATCCAGTAATACAGATCGCTAATATGGTTATAAGACAAGGAGATCCTGAGCCTTTTATACGCAATGTTTTTACACTTAAAACGTGTGCTCCCATAGTAGGCAGTCAAGTACTGTGCTTCGATACCGAGAAGGAATTGTTGGATAAGTGGTCTAGTTTTTTACGTGAGGTTGATCCAGATATTTTAACTGGCTATAATATAAATAATTTTGATATTCCCTATCTTCTTAACCGTGCTGCTCATTTAAAGGTAAACAATTTTGAGTATTTGGGGAGAATAAAAAATATACGCTCTGTTATAAAAGAACAAGTTTTGCAGTCCAAACAAATGGGTCGTAGGGAGAATAAATATGTTAATTTTGAAGGTAGAGTGCCATTCGATTTGCTTTTCGTTTTATTGAGAGATTACAAGTTGAGATCATACACTTTGAATGCTGTCAGTTACCAGTTCTTGCAGGAACAAAAAGACGATGTGCATCACAGTATCATCACCGATTTGCAGAACGGTGACGATCAGACTCGGCGACGTTTGGCTATGTATTGCCTTAAAGATGCTTATTTACCTCTGAGATTGCTCGACAAACTTATGTCAATTGTCAATTACATGGAAATGGCCAGGGTAACAGGTGTTACATTAGAATCACTTTTGACAAGAGGTCAGCAAATAAAAGTTTTGTCTCAATTGTTACGGAAAGCCAAAACAAAAGGTTTTATTATGCCCTCATATTCGTCTCAAGGATCTGATGAACAATATGAAGGTGCTACAGTAATTGAACCAAAACGTGGATACTACGCAGATCCTATATCAACGCTAGATTTTGCTTCTTTATATCCCAGTATAATGATGGCGCATAATTTATGTTATACCACACTATTGCAGCCAGGTATGAAAGATAAATTAGGTTTGAAGGAGGAAGATTGCGAGAAAACTCCTTCAAACAATACATTCGTAAAATCTACAGTGCGCAGAGGGTTGTTACCTGAAATTTTGGAATCTTTATTGGCTGCTCGCAAACGTGCCAAAAATGATTTGAAGGTGGAAACTGATCCTTTTAAGCGCAAAGTATTGGATGGCCGACAACTGGCTTTGAAAATCTCTGCTAATTCCGTATATGGCTTTACGGGAGCTCAAGTAGGTAAGCTACCATGCTTGGAAATATCTGGATCGGTTACTTCGTATGGTCGTACTATGATAGAACTAACCAAAAACGAAGTAGAATCTCATTACACTCGGGCTAATGGTTATGAGAATGATGCAGTGGTCATATATGGTGATACTGATTCAGTCATGGTAAATTTTGGCGTGAAATCCTTAGAAAGAAGTATGGAGCTGGGTAAAGAAGCAGCCGATTTAGTGTCTGCAAAATTTGTACACCCTATTAAACTGGAATTCGAAAAGGTTTATTATCCCTATTTGCTAATCAATAAGAAGAGATATGCTGGTCTTTATTTTACGCGCCCAGAAACATATGACAAAATGGACTGCAAAGGCATTGAAACAGTTCGTCGAGATAATTCTCCCTTAGTAGCAAATCTAATGAACACATGTTTGCAAAAATTGCTCATAGAAAGAAATCCAGATGGGGCTGTGGAATATGTTAAGCAAATAATATCAGATTTACTATGTAATCGTATTGATATTTCCCAATTGGTTATAACAAAAGAATTAGCTAAAACAGATTATGCTGCAAAGCAAGCACATGTCGAGCTGGCGGCAAAAATGAAGAAGAGAGATCCCGGCACCGCACCCAAATTGGGAGATCGTGTTCCCTATGTTATATGTGCTGCGGCCAAAAATACGCCTGCGTATGCTAAAGCGGAGGACCCATTGTACGTATTGCAGAACAGTATTCCCATAGATGCCAATTATTATTTGGACCAACAGCTATCTAAACCACTCCTTCGAATATTTGAACCTATATTAGGTGATAAAGCCGAATCAATATTATTGAGTGAGTTTTAAATAAACATATCTTCCTTAATTTTTAATAATTCTATGTTTAACTTTTAGAGGGAGAACATACACGTACTCGAACAGTTGTAACATCAAAAGTTGGCGGTCTAGCAGGTTTTATGACGAAGAAATCTTCCTGCTTGGGTTGTAAATCGCTTATGCCTAAAGGCTATGAACATGAACCATTGTGTCCTCACTGTGAACCTAAAATGGGCGAGCTCTATATGAAAGAAGTTGTTTCTAAACGTCAGATGGAAGAGAAGTTCTCTCGTTTATGGACGGAATGCCAAAGATGTCAAGGATCTTTGCATGAAGAAGTATTGTGTTCAAATCGTGATTGTCCCATATTTTACATGAGACAAAAAATCCGAATGGATTTGGAAACGCAGGAGAAGCGTGTGCAACGTTTTGGTTTGCCAGAATGGTAGAGATTCATTTACCAAATGCCTAGTATGTAAGAGAGCACCGAAACTGAGTTAACCATTTTCTTTTAAATTATTAGTTTGCTTAAAAATAAATTAAATACGTTCTTTTGTTCAATATACATTTATAAATAAGAGAGTATATTGCAAGGTGATGTAAAAATGATTTTCTTCAAGTAAGTATGTTTTAGAAAACTGATTAAATTGGCTTAATGTTACAAGCTACACTAAGCCTTGAAAGATGCCCTTTTATGTCGTTTCATCACAAAAATCTTCATAAATTTTAATTAATCTACTAAAATTACATTTATTTTGTTTCATTTAATGTTTTACTAAATTTAAGTATAAAAAATGCTATTAAATATTTTTTTAAAAATAGCCTAGTTTTAAAAGGGGAAAGTAAGTTGTAATATCGACGCGTATCTGTATCGCTATAACAAAAAGGACACAAAACAAGTCTTATAAATTTGTTTGTTTTTTTTAATTGCATATTTTATAATTACTTAAAATTACAAACTAGAAGAAAGGAAAACTTTGAAAAGGTGGGCACAGAAATCAAACCAATAAAATTGTTCTTTTAACATGATTTAATACGAAAGGAATTTTTTAGTGAAATTGTATGGGAGTTAAAGGTGTAACTTAATTAAATACGACTATTTGCGACTTTGTAAAGTATTAGAGAGCCAATCCATTGCCTGGTCGAGTCCTTCACCTTTAGTCGCAGATGTTTTAAATATTTGGAAAGTACGATTTTTTAGATTTTCCAACCCTAAAGCATGGTGAACTTCAGCTACAGTCATACAACCCTCCATATCTTGTTTATTGGCTAACACCACTAAAACTGCACCGGCGAGTTCTTCCTCCTAAAAATGAGATCTTATTTTTCTTTGCAATACAGCCATAATAATTTCAGTTACCCTTAACATGTATAAAAGCTCATCTTTGGAAATGCCTATTCTATCACGATCTGCGGAATCCACAACGTATATTATAGCATCAGTATTGCTATAGTAACAACGCCAGTATGGTCTATTCGAACATTATACATAGGAACTACAGTTTAAATAATATAGAAACACTTCTTTTTCTTACCTTATACTTGTTTGGCCACCCAAATCCCATACTTGAAATTTCAAATTTTTATATGTAACCTGTTCCACATTAAATCCAATCGTTGGTATAGTGGTTACCACTTCCCCTACTTGCAATCTGTACAATATGGTTGTTTTACCAGCACCATCTAATCCTAGAATCAGTATACGCATTTCACGGGATCCCAGTAATCCTCGAAAATAACTTAGTACTCCTCCTGTATATACAATAGAAAATAATGGAAATTTATCCTTTAGAGCGAGCGAAATGTTGACTCATTAAGTCATTTTGTTGTTTGCTAAATCATTTATATTTCAATCCAAATTTTTTCTTACTCACCCATGATTTCTTAATGTTATAAGTATAGGAATTGGTAGAATGTTATTTTGATTGATTTGTAAGTTTTTACCAGGTTTTTTTTTATTCGTTTTTCTTTAAAAATATGCAAAAGTTACTGGCTAGCCAAATATTTTTTTCGTTTCTTTATAGTGTCAAATGAATTAGTTGACAAAGAGTAGAGAGAAATGTCATGGTTAGAAAATTGAAAGCTAATCAAAGAAGGGGAATGCCTAACGGTTATGACGTGTCGGCATGTTGAAAGTCATTCCACACATATGGTGCCTTTTGGATGTGTAACATATGTTCGGAATATTTAATAAGTTAATACCTTAAAAACACGCCAATATCATTACCGAAAAATATATAAACAATTTTATTGCATATCATAACATATATCATTGTAAAAAATACGTGTTGACAAATGTCATGTAGTTCTTTATCCACTTTATTATTTAAAATGTCAAATGTTGGCATCCCTTTAAGTAAGCTCAAAATAGTGCCATATAATCTGATTTCTATAAATACAGTTTTTTTACAACCATGACGGCCATTGTCAATATTTTTTGTGAATGTCGCGTCGGGTAGGTAGTTAATCACCTTGTTTTTTGTGAAAATTACTAATTTTTATTAATATATGGTAACTATTATAGAAAAATACAAAATCAAGTGTAGAAAACAAGCGATAATTAATTTTCGGATTAATATCTAATATAAAGATTGTGAATCGGTTATCCGCTAAAGTAAATAATCGTCAGAAAATTACAAAGCGGCTTTAGTGGTGTGTGGCTGTGTGTGTGTGTGTGTAAAACTGTATAACAAATATATTTTGCATAAATATAGTTTCCTCTAGCAGAACATTTAAAAGTTTAAAAAATAAGAAAAAGTAAAAAAATGGCTTCGCCTTCGCCGGCGAATAGTCCTATGCCGCCGCCACAGGCTCCGAGCCCGATGGGACCGCCATCCCAAAGCCCAGCGCCACCACCCTCACCGCATAGCCCATATCCACATCCGCCGCAAGGTCCAAGTGGGGCGCAAGGGCAGGGAGTACCACCAGGACCACAGGGTCATCCAGTTCCACCTCATGGACAATCACATATGCAAGGCCCACCGCCTGGGGCTGGACAACACGGTCCCCCACCTCAAGGTCACCCGGGAGGACCTTACGGACATCCAATGCAGCACGGCCCTCCCCATGGCCCACCACATGGCGGACCACAGCATGGTCCTATGACGTCACAGCAACATGGTGTTGTAGGACAGCATGGACCGCCAGCACCTGGTCAGCATGGTCAACAAGGCGGCCCTCCAACAGGACCACCTATAGGCCATGGCCCTTCATCGCACGGTGGATCACCTCACGTCATGCCACAACAGCAACCTGGTTCACAAGGTGTGCCACCACCTCATCTAAATGGACCTCCAGGTCAAGGTCCACCAGTACCACAGAGTCATCATATGCCTCCACATCATCAAGGAATGGGTAAACAAATACTGATACACTTAAATTTCTCAAAATTTTTATAAAAATTTTCTTATTTATAGCACCTCATATGGGAATGCAGATGCCACCTCAAGGGCCAAATATGCCACCAATGGGTTTTCAAACCCATGGAATGTCACCAAATGTAAGTATCTATTAGTTATTATTTAAGTATTTATTTCTGGCCTTATGACCACTTATACATGTATCGCGGTGTATTCACATATATATGCATGTATATATATATATATATATATATATATATATATATATATATATATGCATTTACCTCTTATTTTACAACAATCATGCATACATACTTTTTATGAATTCCTTAATATACGGTTGATAATTTATTTAAATACAAATTCATTTAGAGCGTCAGCCTCCTGAATTAGTTCTTTTACTTGTTTTAAAAGCTCTTCAGTTGAAGCGCAAATCAAGTCTGGTTTCATTATGTTAAAAGGTGATCCGCTAGTATGCGTGATACAACCTCCTGCTTCTGTTAATATGACTGCGCCGGCAGCAATATCCCAGGGTTGTAAATCTTCTACATGAAAACATTGGAAACTG